>VZRH01006247.1:237097-253315 GCA_013397555.1 Urocynchramus pylzowi
TGTCTGCCGGCCCGGGGCTGGCCGGGGTCCCTGAGGGGATCACAGGGAGACCCAAAGACACCCTTCAAACCTTTCCCAGGAAGGTGAACCAGCTTCCTGCCCAGCCCTGCCTCAGCCGCGAGCGGGGGAAGAGCGGCCTTACGGAAAATCTTGACGTTGACGGTGGCCTCGGAGTCGCCCTCCTCAGGGCTGCTGACCACGCACTTGTAGATGCCGGCGTCGTCGATGTTGGCGTTGTAGATGGTGAGGGTGGAGGAGAAGTCATCGTTGCGCACCACCGAGATGCGCTGCTGGTTGGGGCTCAGCCGCTCCCCGTTCGGGGAGAACCACGAGATGTCCTTGAACTTGGCCTCGCCGGCCACTGCGGGGGGAAGGCAGCTCAGGGGGACAGACAGCTCTGCATGGCCCAACCCCACTGCTGAGGGGGACAGACAGCTCTGCATGGCCCAACCCCACTGCTGAGGGTCTGACCCCACAGCTCAGGGGGACAGACAGCTCTGCCTGCCCCAACCCCACTGCTGAGGGTCTGACCCCACAGCTCAGGGGGACAGACAGCTCTGCACGCCCCAATCCCACTGCTGAGGGTCTGACCCCACAGCTCAGGGGGACAGACCAGCTCTGCATGGCCCCAACCCCACTGCTGAGGGTCTGCCTGCCCCAAACCCCACTGCTGAGGGTCTGACCCCACAGCTCAGTGGGACAGACCAGCTCTGCACAGCCCAAACCCCAGGGTCTGACTGACCCCACAGCAGCAACACCTTCACAGCAGGGCCTGTCTCATTTTTAACAGAATAAATAAACCCAGAGGCCTTCTGCCAGCACGCACCTTGACATAAGAAGAACTTGGATTCTCCAACGCTGATCTCCCCCTGGCTTGGAACAATGTCCACTTGGAGAGAGGCTGGGGAGGGAATGAGCACAGTTAGACAAGGGCTGTGGGCTCCAGCAAAAACCTTTGCCAGCCTTACAATCCCCATGGATCCCTCATGCAATTTACAGTCCAGGATGACACCTGATGTTTTCTGATCTGAATTGCTGGTTTTAAACACCAGAGGAAGGTTTTTAAACATGAGAAGAAAGTTTTAAATAAGAGAGGAGGGTTTTAAACATGAGAACAATGTTTTAAACACCAGAGAAAGGTTTTAAACACCAAAGGACAGCACCCTGTCCTGCCCATTCCCATTTACAATCACCCCCTCCCAGGGCACACCCACGCAGGCCCAGTGCCCTTTCCCCCAGCATCATCCCTGCCTCCTTCTTCATTGCATAAATTATGACCCATTAGGCAGAAAATGTAATTGGGTTCTGGCTCTCCTCCAGCTATAGCTTAATTCCACAGCAGATCTGTGGCCTAACAAGCCCGGGTCAAGTTGAATTTGAGGACGCCAAAATAGGTTTTCTTTGGAAAACACCCTCCGTGCTTTCATGTAGTGCATGAAAATCTGAAAATCTCTCTCCCAGAGCAGCTAATTTTACCTCCAGACCACAGAGGCATTATTTCAGCTGCCAAGCACACCTGGGATTCTAAGAAACAAGCACTGCTTCAGAAATGGAAACCTGGCTGCGTGTGCCAATGGCAACATTCCTTAAAGTGCTGGGGAAACACATGGACTGGGGGTCAGGCACTGAGCCTGGAGCTCCCACAGCTGAGGGAGCACTGCCTGCCCTCATCAGGAAAGCACAGGAATATCAGGATTTTCTGAGCACATTCCTTTGGCCAACAACCGCCCTGACACAGCGCTTCTCTCCAGGAGAAGATGGAAGCAATAATGGGAGCTGGGATAATCCCAGTGCAAGGTCCCTGACTTTCCTGGCTCTCCTGTCTGGAGTTCAGCAGGCTGTCCTGATAAATGCCCAAACCACAGGGCTACAGCCCCAAACCCCAAGAAGCCAGCCAAGACTCAGCTGCAAGCAGAGCTGGGAGCGCTGAGTGCTCCAGCTCTGGCCAGGGTCACTCAGAGAGCTGCACGTCCTGCAGGACTCCAGAAAGGGACATTCAGGTACCCCTGGGCCTCCTGAGACTGGAAAACCAGCCCAAGGAAGGGCTTTCAGAGCACTTTTCTGCTTTTTTTTTTTTTTCACTGGGTGCTGCTGAAATGGCCGGGAGCTCACGGAGATCTGACAGAAACTCAGCCCCGTTTCTCTCCCCACTTTGCACTCTGCAAACACAGCCCTGGCTGGGCTTGTTAATGCCATTCCCTCCATCCTCAGGTGATTTCTGCTCCAGGCTCTGTGGAAAGCACTGAACTCCCCATCACCCCCAGTTCAGCACCTTACAGCTTTCTTCAGCCTGTCTGTGCCACATCAGCTGCACACAACAGGAGGACATCACACAAGCAGGGGACATCTCACTGGAAATGCAGCCACAAGAACCCCCCTGCCTGGTTATTGGGGCAGGAGATCTCAGCCCAGCCAGCAACACCCAGCTCTCAGATTTTCCTGGCTTTTTTGGTTTTTTTTTTTCCCCAAGGGCTCAGCTCCTTCTGTGCATTGAAGTCCCAGACTTCAAGATTTTCAAGAGAATGAAACCTGGAAACCACCTCTGGGAGGGCAAAACTTTTAGAAAGGAGAAAAAGGAGGACACCCCTGGTTCTGCCTCATTGGGTCAGTGCTCCCTCTGCTCTCCCAGCTGCAGAGTCACCATTAAATCCCATCACCAGTGGAATAAGGAACAGCATTTCTGCCAAGGCTGTGCAGAGGGGCAGCAATTCCCTCACTGAACATCAGCACAGCCCCTTCCCAGCGGGAGGGAGGCACTGGGGGAACCTCCTGGCATTGCTCCTGACCCCAGAAAGGCACCTTTCAAACCCAGGAATTGCCATGAGACCCCCCCAGGATAAACAAACCCACTCCAGAGCAGCAACAGGATGCTCTGAGGTTGATCCCAAGAGCCAATTCCCTCCCTTCTCCTTTGGGATTGGGAGCTCCCAGCGCTCACCTCTGCACAAGCACACCCAGGGGAGCTCTTAAAGCCACAAAATGAGAAATCCCAACATTTCTGCTCTGCCAGAGGTGCAGAGGAGCACAATTCCCCCTGGCTTTTTTCATCCAGTCTCTCGTGGCTTCTCCTGGTGGCTCTTTGGAGGATTTTGGACAGGCTGTGGGGCTGCCCTAGCCCTGGCTTGCAAACACTTTGTCCTACAGATGCCTGGAGATGAAACAGGGACAGAAGAGCCCAGCTGAGCTTGTCCAGCAGCTCCAGCCACAGAAGCTGCAGGTAACCTCTGGAATTCAGCTGCAGAAGGAAGGATCCAGCTCCTCCCAGCTGCTCTGTCCTGATTTCACACGGGGACAGCTCAGCCCTGGCTGGCCAGCATTTGCTGCCGCTGTCACCTGGACAAACAGGTCCCCAGAACAATGGGCTGTGCCTGGATCCTCACAAACAATCCCTCCCCACTCCTCAGCTCAGGCTGTGATCACACTCACAAAGCCAGCACTGCTGATTTTAATCGCTGTTTAATCGTTATTTTTGCTTTGCAGTTCAGGGAAATGGGGACTATTTTTTCCACTCTTCATTTAATAGACACTGCGAGCCCATTTGTATTCTGCTTCCAACTTCAAGCAATAAAGGCCTTTTTAGCATCACATAATAACTGCATTAAAAGGCCTCTTCATAATCACACAATAACACTTTTTATAGCTCTGCCCTCCCCCATATCTTTTATCTGGTTATAAAGTTCCCCAGCCCCCAAAAAATGCTGAATAATTCCCCATTGATTAAAAAAAAAAAAAAAAAAAAAAACAACCAACAAATTTGCTAATGCAACTTCCTGTTCATCTGTAGTTCAATATAATTAGTTTTGCATCTCAACAAAAGAAATGAGCTCAAATTAAGCCATGGTTTTGGTAACAGGCAGGGAGGCTGTGTCCCTGCTGGGCTCAGACTGAGCTTAAGGCAGGAGGCTGTACCTGGGCAGGAAAGACAGGAAATTGGTGGGAACTGGGTCTGTGGCTGCCCAAATTCCACAGGTGAGACACCAGGAACAGGAATATGAGTGCTCACACTGCTCTGGCTCCACAAAACGAACATCCTGGAACACTAAATACACTAAATACACTTAATTAGGGATTTACCGTGGGGTTCTATTCCCTCAGACAGATGGGAGTTCACTCTATTCCCCCAGACAAATGGAGTTCAGCCCCTCACATCCCTCCCTTCCTACAAAACCACTGCTCCCTTCCAGCCCCCATCACCTCAGCACCCTGAGAGGTCCCACTGGAGGCCAAGAAGGACCAAAATCCCTCTGGCCACCCCTCACTCCAGCACTGGGGCCACTCAGCCTCACATCCCCAGAGATGTGGCCACCCTGCAGCTCCCATCAGGGGCTAAACTCAGTTCTAAGGGCTAAACTCAGTTCTAAGGGCTCTCCCTGCCAGGCACTCCTCCCAGTCTGAGCCCAGGAGGGAATTTGGATGGGGTTTGCCTTGGAGGGTGTCTCCAGGAGCAGGAATCCTGTGCTCCTGTCACAGGTAACCCAGGTAACAATGCATCATTGGAACAAAGCCCAGAGAAAACCCAGAATCAAATAAATCAGAATCAAAAAAAACAAAAAACCACAGAATCAAAAAAAATCAAAAATATCTGGGCAAATAAAGCACAGCACGGATGAATTCAGCTGTGACCGAACCCTTGGCTCCATTCTCACAGGCTGTACCTCTAATTTTGCTCATTTCTAGCAACAACTCACCAATTAAACCCAATTCCAGAAATAAAAACCACCAGGAAAGCAGTATCTCCTGGATCTAATGGCCACGGCTGGTGGAGTAAGGGCGGGATTTGTGGAGCTTGTGAGAGAAGCAGATTATGGTGAAAGCCCTCGGGATTTAATACACAACAAAGGCTTAACAAGACAAAGACAAGGCTCCTGTACACGGTCACTTTATTAAAAATACGCTGACTGCTCAGGAGGAGGAGGAGGAGGCAGCAGCTGGGATTGATCCCAGCTGGGCTGCAGATCCAATTCCTCCCCCGTCGCCATGGCAACCACTCCCTAAATCTGCCAGGAACGGGAGGAGGGGATGGCTGATTCCTTTGGGGAATATCAGACCCTGGAGAGGCGGGCAGGGAGCAGCAGCTCAGCACACGACACCCCAGGAAGGTGTGCCCAAAGCCACCTTCAGGGGAGGGACACCCCAAAATAAAGGTGTGCCCAAAGCCACCTTCAGGGGAGGGACACCCCAAAATAAAGGTGTGCCCAAAGCCACCTTCAGGGGAGGGACACCCCAAAATAAAGATGGGACACCCCAAAATAAAGGTGTGCCCAAACCCCAAANAATAAAGGTGTGCCCAAAGCCCAGCTGGTGGCCCTGGATGTGAGGGATGCTCCTCACCCTGCAGCTGAACACTCCAGGATGTGCCATCCCCTGCCCTGCACTGTCCCACCCCAATTCCAAACCCCCAGGGGGTTTGGGGAAGGACTCAGCTCTGGCACAGCACCCCAGAGCCAGGGGAGCTCTGCTCCTGGGCAAAGCTCTGGCTCCAGCCACCCTTCTGCCTGCTCTGCCCACTTCAGGGGATGAAAATCCCCATTCCCACTGGAATTCCCCATTTCCAGTAGGACCTGGGGGATGCTGGGGGTGGGAGAAGGGTCATTCACTCCCTGCTGCAAGAAAACCAGATGCTGTTCACTCCCAAAGCAAACATAATTCAAATTATTCTATCAAGCAGCACAGCCTGGGCACTGAGGAACCTCTCTGCCCCGTGGGTCTCACCCAAGACACCCTCCAAGGGACAGGGGGGCTCTGCCAGCCAGAACCCACGTGCACCCATCCATCCCTGGGGATTATTTCCAAGTGCACCGTGCAAGGGAAGGATGTGCTTGGCCAACCAGCTGAAATCAGGGGCCCAGGCAGCTGGGGCAGCACCAAAACACAGGCAGGGAATTCAGAGAGGTTTCTCCTCTGCTTCATTTCAGTCAGAATTATTCTGCTCCTGAACAAAGTGACATGCCCAAGCTGATGCAGGGAATCTGTGCAGGGAAAAGGGAATAATTCCAATTATGTCCACGTTGTGACCCCATCCTTTCCTTGTACAAGACCTGCTCACAAGAGCTTTTAATTTTTAAATGACCACAAGGCACACCAGAAAATGATCCTATTAACACCTTTTCCTACAGAAATTTATGAATCACAGTAAAACTTCCCAGACACCTCAGTATTTTTACATGGAACACAATTTTATGCCTCTTTTGATGACATTCTTGATAAAAGCTTTTTATTGCTATGGATCATAAAACTAATAGTCCTATTTACCACAGCAAATATTTTCATTTACCTGAGGCAGGGTAAGCCAGGATGCTTTATGGAGCCATTAAATCAGAGTATGGACAATTTTAATTAAAAACCAAGCAAGTTACAATCTTGTGCTGAAAGAGAAATCTGGGTGGCTACGGGAAGAACCCGGAGCAGAGGAGGAAAACAGGATTTGTAAAAGCTCAGGATTCAAGGCTAACCTTGCAGCAGGCAGCTTGCCTTGGCAGTGTGCTGGGCAGCACAAACTGCATCCTGCAGGGAACACAGAATTCCTGTTGGTCAGGCAGGAGTGGCTCCAGGGAGGAGCTGCTCCTCTTCCTCCAAGGCAGCAATCCCTGCTCCCTGCAAGCTCCATCAGCCAGCCCTGGCAGCACTCCCAGCACGAGACCTGATCCTCAAGTGCTGCTGCATGGAGTCCCCAAAGGGGCAATAATTAGTATTAACTCCATCATTCACAGAAAACTAATCAATCTTTATTAAAAAAAAACCCCATTACTCTTATAAACAGTCAGGATACAACTAGACCTGACTGGTCCTCCAATCCAAACCCCATCACCACTGATCAATTAAGGAATCACCCTTTGGTGAACAAACCTCCACAACACATTCCACGTGTTCACAACAACAAGCACAACAAGCTAAGATAAGAATTATTTCTCATTCTTTTCTCTGATTTTCTCACAGACTTTCCCCCCAAAAAAAAAAACCTGGGAAAGTTGTCTGTGGCCAGAGAGCTACTACCACACTCAAGTGTTGAAAACAATTCCTCCCCAGCCTTTTTTTATGTGGTGGTTTACTTCAGGGCACATTTTTTAGCAATGGTTAAAGCTGAACCAGCTGCAAAGCCTGAAGTTCAGCATTTGCTCCAGGAATTATTAATTCCAGTAATTATTTAACACTTGCTGCAGGCTCACTCCAGGTCCAGCACATTCATCCCATCCCAGAATAATTTCTCCCTCTGCCTATCACAGCTCCACACTGGAATTCTCAGGAGGAAAATGAACCTCTCTCTTCTGTTTCAGTTAAAAGGAAGAGGAGAGGAAGCATTAAATGTAGTTTTTATCTCTTTTCCCTGCCCCCAGTGAGGTCAGACCATGCAGAAGCAGAGCCCTGACGTTCTGCACTGCTGTGGAAGCACCTTTGGTGTAAATGCAATAAAGTGAATTTTGCTCATGCAGGAGGAGGAAATTTCTGAGGAGTGACACCAGTGGAGATGGAGAAGCCACCTCCAAGGCACCAGGCTGTGGTTTGGAGGTGTTCTGCACCTAAAAGGGAAGGGACTCCTAAAGCTCATCCAGCTCCAGGCTGCTCCAAGCCTTGTCCAAGCTGGCCTTGGACACTTCCAGGGTCAGCCACAGCTTCTCTGGGCAGCCCCACCCTCCCAGGGAAGGATTTATTCCCAATATCCCATCCAACCATGCCCTCTGGCAGTGGGAAAACATCAAATATTCCACCTGCATTTCGGAGAGTTAGGGCCTCTGGTGAATTGTGGCTCACAAAAGTGCTTTGGAGAGACTGCTGTAGATTTTAGTGGCTTAAATTCATATCTGGAGCCGTCTTCTGCCAAGTGTGAAGTGTCAGAAATCAATAGTTCATTTAATGTGTCAATTAATCTTTCATACCTGGTGGGACCTGGGAATTCTGTGGTAGCTGAGTATCACTGGATGGTTGAGACTGAGCTGAAAATCAGACTTAGGCTGACTCCCCTGTAAGGAACAGGAATTACCAATGCTGCCTCACACTGAGATTAAACAGCCTCACTTTTCCTTGCTACGTGAGGTGAAGAAGAAATTTCATTAATAAATTGACTGACATTAAAAACACAGGGAGGCTGCTTCACTAAATAAATGTAGTTTTTATCTACATTTGTCTACTAAATAAAGCCACATGGGGAGAGCAGAAGGCACGAGGAGGTGAAAGAACAAGAGCACGTGTCAGTATTTATAATTTTTATCATTTTTTAGACAAGCTTTCAGTGCTGATGAAGAAAACCACCTTAGCCCATGGCCAAAGCCCTGGCACAGGGCAGACCATGAAGAAGTTTCTGGGAATTTGGGGACTTGCTAAAAGCATCAATGCCCCTGGGAATACCACTGGAATTTGTGGATAACATTTCAAGTGTGTGTTAACTGCAAGAGAAAGAGAACCTCCAGAACATCATCAGGACTATCAGAATCATTAACAAAAAACTGAAATATTATTATAATGAAAACAGAAGGCTGGGAAGAATAACATGCTAATACCCTGCCCTATTTGCTCAGCAAGCATAGGAACCAAAAATCCCTTCAGGCAAGAGAGAACTGAGCTTGTTTACTGCTCTCTGCTGCTCAGCACTACTTCAACTCTGCTGAATATTCTCTGTTGAATACATGGTGAAATTCTCTGGCAGAATAAAGCCAAGGTAAAGGCAATCAATCAGAGCCCCTCCAATGCATAGAACAGGAGCAGTTTACACAACCCCAAATTCAGACATCATTTACAGCTCCAGAAGCTCAAAACTAGGTGATGCCAAGGGAGAAACAAAAAGAATCTGAACCCAGCCAGGGGATCCAAAGGCCTTAAGCATCAGCTGTGAGTGACAGGATAAACACTGCCCAGATTGCCAGGAGCCAAGAAAAGCCTTCATCACTCTCCTCTGGGAAGGCTCCTGGAAACCCAGGGAGAATTCAGCCCAGCAAACACAAGAAATGCAATCACTGCAACTCATCAGTTATGCAAGGCAGACAAAGAATGTTTCAGCTGAGCTTTTGTGCCCCAAAATTTAAGGGAACTGTCAGGAGTTCAGCTCTGAACCTCTCTTGGTCTCTACAAGCAAGACACTCCTTGAAAAAAGTTACTCCTACTTGCAAGAATTCACTCCAAGACTTGCAAGAATTCACTCCAAGACTTGCAAGAATTCACTCCAAGTAAGCACCAAAAGAAAACCCCCAGTGATGTCCAAACACAATGGGATTTCCACACCTCTCCTTCTGCAGTAGAACACAGGACAGAAGGAAAATTGAAGAAAAGGGAACCAGACTCCTGCTGCTGCTGGGTGCTTGACACTCTGAAAAAACCCCAATAAAATAAAGAAGGCACACACAGAAATTCATCTTCTCCACACAGACACAAACACAGCTCAGAGTTGGTTCCTTCTGATTTCCATCTCCTCAGTGCTTTGGTCTCTCTGGGTTTGACTGAAGTCACAGCAGTGGCCTCAGGCCCCACGTGCTCAGCATATTTAATTTATGCTGCACACAGAAAACACCCATCAAAAGGAACCCTGCAGGAGGAAAATAATGGGTGCAGGCTTGTAAATTCACTTTAAGCCACAGCTCATCACTGCCACGACCAAGAGCTGTATTAAATCCATAAAGGCTTTTAATCTGTGCTAAAACCACACCAAAGGAATGGCCAAAATGTAAGCACAGATCTGTAATCCCAGGGAAGCACCAGCACACACCAATCCAGCACTTTGCTCTTCTCCCAGCTCTGCACTCTGCTGCACTCCTGGTTTTTCTGTCTCCTCCAGAATTTCTCCCCACAGGAGGGAAATATCAGAACAATCTGGTCCCAACTGCTGACAGAAAAAGCTCGAAATCAGTGGCACTACAATTAAACAGAGAGAGCTAACAAAACTGGGTGTTAACCACGATTTTCAGAATATTGGGGGGTAAATTCAAGGTCCAAGGCAGGGTTTCTCCAATGAAGTTTTTCTCCTTCAGCTTCCATGAAGAATCTCAACCCCCAGAGCTCATTCAGATGCACAAATGGCCAAGACTGAGCACTGACACCTCGTGTCTGCAGATTTTTGGTGCCTGCTCTGCAGCCTCAGCTCCCAGCCCTTATATGTGCTCATACTGTCCCAAAGATAGCCCCAAAAAGTTCCAAAACCACCCCAAAAATCCCTGACTTGACCCAACAATCCTGGGATTGTCCCTAAACATCCTTAAAACGCCCCCCAAAAGTCACAAATTGTCCCCAAATATCCCAAAAATGTCCCCAAAAATCCTCAAATTGTCCCAAAAAGCCCCTAATTGTCCCCAAATATCCCCAAAAATTTCCCAAAAATGACCCTAAATGTCCCCAAAAATGCCCCAAAAAGTCCCCAAAAAAGCCCCAAAAATCCCCAAATTGTCCAAAAAAATCCCCAAATTGTCCCCTTACATGAGCCTCATGTGCTCCCTGGCCAGGCACTGTCGCTGGGGATTAATTACCCCCTGGAACTGCAGTTAACCCTTTAGGGGAGGGCTCTGCTTGCAGTTCAAGGAGCATTTTGCACCAGGCCCACGGTGCAGGAGCCAGGGGCAATAGCTGGGCTCCAAGCAGGGGCAGGAGCAGCTCTGCAAATAGAAGCAGGCAAGGTTAATCCCTGGGATAATGAATATCCAGGGACAGACTGCACCTGAGCCCTGCCTGCCAAAGGCTGGGGGTGCTCCCAGAATTTCCTGAATTCTACACAGGAATTTCCCAAATTCTACCCAGGAATTTCCCAAATTCTACACCTGAATTTCCTGAATTCTACACAGGAATTTCCCAAATTCTACACAGGAATTTCCTGAATTCTACACAGGAATTTCCTGAATTCTACACCTGAATTTCCTGAATTCTACACAGGAATTTCCTGAATTCTACACCTGAATTTCCCAAATTCTACACAGGAATTTCCCAAATTCTGGCAACAGTCACAGGGTGGGATCACTGGGGAGTCCTGCAGAGCCAGGGGCTGGACTGGGTGATTTTTCTGAGTCCCTTCCAGCTCAGGATGTTTTGCTAAAGGTTCCAAGTCCCAAAATCTCGAGATGATTTTGAGCACTGATGTGTTTGACTGATGTTAACAACAGGGCTCTAATGTAATCAGGTTTACCACGTTTTCCTGGTACCTACAATGTTTTAATTGGAATTATAGTGTAAGAACTACTCACTGAAAGGGAACAGGAAGGGAAGGAGATGCTCAGTGATCTGTGAGGGCAAAGACCTTTAAAGCACCTGAGGATTCCTGCTGAATTCCCCCCCTTCCACACTCCCTGCTCCTCTCCTGGGTGTGAAATGACAGCACAAGAACAGCAGCACTGCTCTGGAATACAGAAAACAGCCAGAAAAGGCAGCAGGAGTCAGAGAAATGTCCTCTGAGAGCAGCAGCAGAATGGAAATGTCCTCAGGATGACAAAGGCAGAGCCAGACACGCAGCAGGGATCGATGTGCTGAAAGGACAAACCCAAGAGTCACAGCCTGGCCACAACTCCTGCCCCACTAAAACCCTCCTGCAATCACCACCATTAATTGCTCTTTGCTTTAAAGCATCCCCAGGGAGCAGAGAGAGGCACAGCTGAATGTCCCAGACACAATATCCCCTTTCCATCTCCACCACCAGGAGCCAAGATCTGTTTTTCCAGCCCTGCAATTCCCACCCTCACCCAGTGCAAAGAACCAGGAACACGAGGGAAAATCAACACACTGCAAACAATCCCCATCGTTTCAGGCTGAAAAAAAGGAATTTGATCCATGCAAAAATTCATTTGGGACAACACAACATTGCTCATCAACAAATGTGTGGACAGGCAGCATGAAACCAGCCATGGGAGAAGGTTCTGGAAGGGGTGAATCTGGAACACCTTCTCCCCAACAATTCCCAATAAACAATAAATTGTGTTCTTTGTTATCTACATTCCTTTGGTCATTTGCAAGGTCCTTTTCTCACCATCTCCCAAAAGCAGAGTTCAGGATGTCACCTTTCCCCTGAGAAAACCTGGATATAAAACCCCTTCCCTAGCAAGATAGATCAGGAAAAAAGCCCCACACAATTCAAAACCTACTGAGGTTATCTGACTGAATGAACAGCAAAAGGTAAATGCACTTTTTTTTGGTTTATAATAAAACAATACTGGTGGAAACTGGGGCAAATAAGGCCATAAAAGAATAAAGAGCAGATCTAGGCTGTAGCAGAAAATCTTGACAGGATGAGCAATGTCCCTGACGTTCTTCAGTGGCAATAAAAGTGGAGAACTGAACATTCCTTATAGAAAAATAAAAAGGAAAATGTCTTCAGACCTCCTCCCTTCATCCCCTGCCCACCAAGCACATGAAATAATCCTTTGTAACTGTCCATGAAAACTGGGATTCCTGCCAGTTTCCTGAATTACACATGGATGGGGTTTTGCCCTCCTAAACCATGGATTTTAAGGTCAGAAAACACCACTCTGCTGATCTGCTCCTTCAAAGGATCCAGAAAGGAAAAAAGGCAAAACCTGCCAGGAATGGCTCAGTTCAGCCTCAATATTCATTGTGGATAATCTGGATTCTAATAGGTCAGCACAGCCAAGAAACTGCCTTTATTTCAGTGAAACTAAACCAAATTTCCTTGTGCCAACAAGTCAGGCACTCCCAACACAGGATTCCAACCCTGCCCTCTTTCACTCAAATGAAGTTCTCCAAAAATCCAAGTGCAAACCTGTGCCATGCATCACACACAGGCCAGGAATCATCGCTGCTCTCAAGGACAGCAGCATTTTCCACTCTAATTCAGGAAGGGCTTGGACTCAGACAGACAGCACAAGGTTAATGGCCATGGAAGGGCAAAAAGGACTTTGTGTTCCCATTTTCCAGGATGCCTTATGAGGAAGAAAGAACTGGCATCAAAGCTAGCTCAGCAAATGGAAAAGCAGAATTAACTTTCTGCCACTGAAAGCAGCAGGTTTGAGACGCCCACTTCCACCAGGATGCCTGCAAGACATCAAGGTCCACAAACTCCCAGCTCAACCTCCTCCCATCCATGAGCTGGTTCCACTCAAACAATCCCAGTTACAGCATGGATTTTGAGTCAAAAAACCAGAAAAACTGACCAATTTTTTCAGTCCTCCAGTCTGTGACTTCCACAGGAAATCAAGGCAAAGCACAGCTTCAACTTCTCCCTAAAAATACCCCATGAGATCCTTCTGCCTTAAATGACACCACATCATTTCTGCACCCTTCCAGAGGTGAAAACAGTCCCAGCAAAGCAGAGCTGCCCCACTGTGTGCTGGGCACCTCAGGGTGTCCCAGTTTCACCTGGACAAGCAGGACAGAGCCTGTGCTGGAGCTGTGCTCTCAGACCCCTCTCTGCTGGGATTTGGGGTGTCTGTGCAGGGCCAGGAGCTGCCCTTGGCTGATCCTTGTGGCTCCAGCTCAGCCTGTCCCGAGATTCTGGGGAGATGCAGAAGGGAGCAGTGGGAGGAGGCAGCAGCCACCACTTTTCTGTATTTTCTCTCCCTACATTTTTATCAGGAGCAGATGGGGCCCCTGCCCAGAGTTCCCCACACAGCTGCCCAGCTCTGCCACTGCTATTTCTGCATCTCTGGGACAGATTTCTCCTGCCACTAACAACTGCTTGCTCTGCTGGAATGAAGACCACAGTGGGGCTGGGAAGCTCTCTCCCAGCCTGGAGGGGTTTATTTTTGTATTCCTGGATCCCACAATGAAATCCCACGAACGTGGCCCCTCCCCAGGAGAAAAAAAGCAGCTGGGACAGGCTGCAAGAAGCACGAGCACAATGCAGACCAGAGAGGTAAAATAATCAACATTCCTTATCCCAGAGTCACTGGATGGGAAAGAAGAACTTGCCCACTCATCCCAAACTGCTTCAGTTCTGCTTGGGTCAGTCCAAAATGCAAACCCAACGCAGGAGTTTCCACAGCAGGAGGCAGAGCTGGCACTGACAGCAAATCCTCTCTGAATAATGGGCTCAGTTTGGGCATGGTGACCCCAGAAATGCCACAGCAGATTCCTCTGCAACCCTGGAAATGAGCACCATGTGCAATACCAGGGGAAAAGGGGGAAAACCCCACCCAGCTGGAATTCAGCACCACCCTCCTCGCTGGATCTGCCTGCCCACTCCTTGCTGGGGTCACAAATCTGGAGAGGCCCTGGCTGCACTCTCCAGATCCCACTCCCAGAGTTTCAGCATTTCTCTGCACCACCCCACCAAAATGCCTTCTAATTTCCTGACAGCAAAATCACCCCAGCTCTTCCAAACAAACACGACTTGGTCACTAACTCGTCATTACCAAGGGCTGGCTTTGGGTTTGAAGCCTTCTTTCTGTTCCCAAAGGGAGAACATTCAAAAAAAGCATCCCTGGAAGTGTCCAAGGCCAGGCTGGATAGGGTTTGGGATAGACACAAAACCTGCATAGAATCTTCTGTGCCACCCTGTACTGATAATGTAATTATCAGCACATATAATAATATGTGCTGATAATTACATATAATATAATAATAATAATAATAATAATAATAATAATAATAATAATAATAATAATAATAATAATTTTTTTATTAATAAATAATAAAATGATTTCTTCAGCTGTGCATGGGGCAGAGTGGGAGTGCACAGAGATCCATGTGCCCCCAGAGCCCTTCCCTTCCCTTTCCCTGGCACAACAAAGGCAATAAAGCAGCTCCACTGCAGCCTGATGAAAGCAGGGACCCAGGTAAGGGAAGGCTCTGCCCCAGGAAAGGAGCTCAGCGCTCTCATTGGGATGTTAATGAATGCAGCATCATTAACACCAAATGGCTGCAGAGCTAAACACACAATCTTTGAACCCAGCCAAGCAAGTTAATGCTTGCATCGAACAACCAGGTCAGCCCTTCCACTGCCCCAGTTATTAAAATGGGAATTCTTGTTGTTATAGGATGGCATTAAAAGGAATTTACTGGCGCTTTTATGTTTTACATTCACTCGTGCAGTGCTACAGTTATTCAAAGTATTTGGCACGCCGGGTTTACAGCCACAAAGGGCGTTTTGTTTCTGCTGGAGTGAAGGACAAGACAGACAAGGACAGATAAAAATAAGAGGAAGAAAAGGAGACAGAAGATGACAGAGCAATGCAACTGCAGAGCCACATCCGAGGGAGCACCGCACTGAAAATCTGAGTGGAAAAACTTCTTAAAACAAAGGCAAGCGCCCAGAGCACAGAAAGCAGAAGAATTTCACTGCCAAGGGCAATTGCAGCACTTCTCAGTGAGTTTGTGCTGCATGCCAAGCATAATAAACAGCAGAGAGGCGTTTTCAGCAGCCCCCCGTGCTGACCCACCACACCACATTTCACACTGAGACTCTGCAAAAAAACTGCATTTTCATCTTGTATTTTATTTACAGCTCATCTGGCTAAAGGCAGGATAAAATATCAGCCCAGCAATGTCACACTCCGGGCTGGGAGCTGCCTCCAACATCAACTCAATCATGATTAAAGGAATCAATTCCTTTTTTCCCATTCCAGTTTTAGCCCTTTTTTTCCAGGCAGCACTTTCCTTCTTGTGCTGGAAGTCCTTGTCCTGAGCTGAATTTCTATTTCCTGCAATGAAACAGCTCCCGGGAGAGGCACCCATGGAGCTCCTCAGAGCCAGACTGACCGGTGCAGACAGCTCCCAATTAACCCAGGTTTTAATGGAATCTCCATCACGTCCTCGTGGGGACTGGGAGCAGCCCAGCCTTCCTCCCCCACCACCTGCCAGGGAAAAGGCAGATCCCACAGAAGGAAGGGAAAAAAAACAGGAAAAAATCCTACAGATCTCACAGAAGGAAAGGAAAAAAACCAGGAAAAAATCCTACAGATCTCACAGAAGGAATGGAAAAAAAACAGGAAAAAGTCCTACAGATCTCACAGAAGGAAAGGAAAAAAACCAGGAAAAAATCCTACAGATCCCACAGAAGGAAAGGAAAAAAACCAGGAAAAAGTCCTACAGATCTCACAGAAGGAATGGAAAAAAACCAGGAAAAAATCCAACAGATCTCACAGAAGGAATGGAAAAAAAACAGGAAAAAATCCAACAGATCTCACAGAAGGAATGGAAAAAAAACAGGAAAATATCCAACAGATCTCACAGAAGGAAAGGAAAAAAACCAGGAAAAAATCCTACAGATCTCACAGAAGGAATGGAAAAAAAACAGGAAAAAGTCCTACAGATCTCACAGAAGGAAAGGAAAAAAACCAGGAAAAAATCCTACAGATC
>VZRH01006247.1:254527-280174 GCA_013397555.1 Urocynchramus pylzowi
TTTATATTATTAATTATATCTAATATGACTTATTATATATTATATTATACCTAATATTATCTTATATATAAATAATACATACATTATATTTTATATATTTATTTATATTTTTATATATTTGTGTATTTATATATTTATGTATATATTTATATTTATTTGTTTTATATATTTATTTTATACATGATATTTGATTTAAAAAAATTCTGTCTGCCAAGAGAAAAATCTGCACATGTTCTGTCTCAACTCCACCAGGATCTGCCCAAAATTACTGCAAAGAGCCAGGGACAGCAGGAGCACCCCAAAATTCTCTGGGGGAAGGATGGGGCCGAGGGGGGAGTGAGCTGCAGGTGCCTTGTCCGGGTGGATAAAGATCTGAACCAGCTCTGAGAATCTCTGCCATGGTAACAGGAAGGGAACTGGGACAAACAGCCTGGATTTGGGGATGAAAAATCATTATTTCCTAAGAAAGCTGAGCAGCAGGTTGGGACAGAGGGTTCCCAAGCCTCCCCACTCCGTGCCCTCCATCAGCACCTAGGAAAATCAAAAAGAAATCTATGCTTTGGTTAATTAAAATAAATAAATCTTTGCTGGATGAAAAGCCAGGGGAAAAAACCAAAAAAACTGCAAGAGGCAAAGCAAAGGCAGCCAGCCCAGGGAGTCCAGCACGACCACTGGGAGTGTGAGACACCAGCCCAGCCCTCCCAGCATGTCTGCATAACTAAAGCACCCAGCAAGAAACATTCTCCCCTCACAAAAAAAAAAAGGAAAAAGAAAGAAAAAAAATAAAAAGAAAGAAAAAAAAATAAAGATANAAAACAAAACCCCCCAGAAAAAAACATTCCCCCCCCAAAAAAAAAAAAAGGAAAAAAAAAAAAAAAAAAAAAAAAGAAAGAAAAAAAAATAAAGATATAAGAGAAAAAAAAAGGAGAAAATATAGGGGAAAAAAGAGGAAAAAATAGGAAAAAAAAGAAAATAAAAAAGAAGAAAAAATAAAAAAAGGGGAAAAAAAGAAAATAAAAAGGAAGAAGAAAAAATTAAAAATGGAAAAGAAAAGAAAAAAAGAGGGAAAAAAAGCTGTGCTGGCTGTAAATGAGAGCACTCAGGTCACTGCAGTAAATCACAGCCCTTAATTTCATGTGAAAGGAGGGAATGTTACACGACCACAGGACCCTCAAAGAGGCCTTTGTTAGGAGGAACCCTGTGCATAAATACATTTCAGAAGCCTGGAGAAAGGAGGCTTAGAAAGGAAAATGCCTCTGGATTTTTTGGCCTTATTTTATCACCTTTCAGAGGATAAAGAAGCTGGAAATCAAGAAGAGCTCCAAGTGGCAATGAAGCTATTGGCACACGCCAGGAACCACTGGGGCTGCACCACCTGAGCAGCACAGAGCTCCTCCAAAGGGCCCCAAGGATGCAGGAGGAGCAGGAAAAAAGCAGGAAAAATCAGGAATTATCCATCCTTCGTCACTGCTGCAGATCCCACCATCAGCAGTGGCATGGATCAACAGCTGAAATTCATCATCCCACCTGGTAAATGAGAATTAAAGGCTCTGTCCTGCACTTCTGGAGCATCTGCTGCTGCTGCTGGTTGTTGGCATCTCTCACCCCCAGGTGCTTCAGAGCACTGCAGATCCTGCCTTGGTAGAACTACAGGGGAAATTCCCATGGGAATGCCAGTGGTGAACTGGGGAATGCCACCCAAAATCCTCAGCAGGGACCCTCCACCCCCTGGTCCTGACCACCCATCCCTCACTGACAAGGTCAGCTGTGAGCAGGAGCTGCTCCCAGCTGGAATCCCCCAAAATCAGAGCCCTGCTCTCCAAGGAACCACTGAAACAGCCTCAAAAAAAAAGCTTCTGGAGCACAACAGGACTTTAGCAGGGAGCTGTGAGAAATTATTTCAAACCCCACGGCCAAATGAGACATCAGGAATGAGTGGAGAGAGCATTAAAATAAAAGCTGGACATTTACAGCCAATTAATGGATGAAATTGAGGGGGAAAAAATCTCCTGCAGGAGGAGGATGCTGCAGCTGGTGTCAATAATTCTGCCCAAACCAGCAATGTCCAAGGTGGATTTGCATCTGAAGTTCCATCTTTTTTCCCTAAAATTCCATCTTTTTTCCCTAAAAAATGCGTGGGGATGGGAGGATTCTCAGCAGGAATGAATTCCCTGAACCCTGACACAACAGGCTGAGTCTGGAATTAGAGAGTTTGGGGAAGGATGAACTGAAGCCCAAACTGAAGCCCAGATGAATCCCAGCCTCCTGGAGCATCCTGCCTGGTGCTGGGGGACAGGCAGGACTGGGCACAGAACCTGAGCTTGTATTCCATGGACTCTGTGCTCCTTCCCATGCTGCAAATATGTGCAACCCATAATGCATCAAATCCTCCCCCAATTCAGTGCCACAAGTCCTGGGCCTGTGTGATATTTGGGAATAAACTCAATAAACCCAAGCACTGCCTTACTGACTCAGCCAAACGCAGTGGCCAAAGCATTCAACAAATTGGAGCCTCCAAACTAATGAACACCTGCCCTCAATCCATAAAAACAGGGCAGAAATCTCCATGTAAACAGCAGCCAGCTCCTGCAAACAAGAGCTGGCACCATTCCAGAGCCAAAACTGGGCTTCCAGTACGGAGCAAAATTTTGGAACTCAGCTGAGGAGAGGCCTGGAACAAGTTTGTTATCACACAATTAAAGCAGAGCTGATTTCTTGTGCAGCTAATGCAGAAGTGCTGCTCCTTGCAGGATGAATGGATGGATGGATGGACAGGAGCAGGGATGAGGACCAGGCAGGCAGGAGCAAACACAAGTCCATAGGGAATGGATTATACATGGCTTAAATGGCCTAATCCACTTTGCTTTCAACAGGTCCCACATAAACAAGGCTCCAGTGCATGTTAAATAAAAGCCCCATGAAATTTTAATGAAAAGCAATATGCAGTTACAGAAACTAATCTGCTAAATGGAATCATTTCATAAGTGGCAAATTCTGCGAGGCAAGAGGAGTCATGAAATAACCTTATCTAATACCCAATATCTGAGAGCAGCGTGAAGATTGGGTTTAGGGGAAAGCAGCGTGGAACAGAAGCTTTTTCTAGCCTGAATTACTGGAATGATGAAGCTGTTCTGAACTCTGCCCCTGACATTCTGCTTTACCTTGAGCTCGTCCTTGTGCTCCTCCTGTGGTGCTTCAGCCTGACTTGTTATTTTAATATTTCCTTTAGGTTGGTGACAAGTCCAATAGGGCACCAGTCCTGCCAGGGCACTGGAGACTCCTGTCACCCAAATCACTGCAATTATGGCCAGGAACAGGAGCCATACCCCAGTGCCACGAGCAATCCTGCCCTCAGCACATCCCATCCCCTGCCATCCCCCTGATTGTGGAGATGAACCCACACAAACCAAACCCCACTGAGAGCTGACAGCTCATCAATGAAAATGAAATTTCCCTGCATCACAGTCACCAGGCATTTCTAAATCCCTTTTTTTTTAAGGCCTGTGGGCCAGCACTATTAAAACCCAAGAAGAGATTTTTGCCACAAGGTAAAACAGGATTAGGAAAAAACCCCTCAGGCTTTCTTTTCAGGGCTCAGCTACTTCCTAAGGCTGGATCCAGTCTCGGTGCAAAGCAGCAGCACATAAACAGCATTTGTTGTCTGCAGAGCTTCCTTCCACACACATTTCATTCCTCACCCCTTGGAAAGGAATTAAAACCCAACCAAAGTGCTTCTGCAGGCAGCTGAGCTTTGGTTCGGGCTGATAAAGGGATGTGAGGCTGGGGTGGAGCAGGCCCGTGGAGAAGAAGATGGGAATGGTGTAAAACAGATTATCAGGCACCTCTGGCACTGGAAGCCCAGCTGGCAGCTCAGCCCCAGCAGCCACATTTGGGTTATCAATCGTTATCTATGGCAGGCAGCTGATGTGAGCATCTCTGAGAGCCTGGCCAACAGCACGTCCTGAGCAGCAGCACCCTGTGCTTGGCTAAAACACTGACCAGAACCTATCAGTGTGCTGATCAGAACCTATCAATGTGCTGATCAGAACCTGATCAATGTGCTGACCAGAACCTGATCAATGTGCTGATCAGAACCTGATCAATGTGCTGATCAGAACCTATCAATGTGCTGATCAGAACCTATCAATATGCTGATCAGAACCTATCAATGTACTGACCAGAACCTGATCAATGTGCTGATCAGAACCTGATCAATTTACTGACCAGAACCTGATCAACGCGCTGATCAGAACCTATCAATGCACTGATCAGAACCTCATCAATGCACTGACCAGAACCTGATCAATGCACTGATCAGAACCTGGTAATTCACTGACCAGAACCTGATCAATGCACTGATCAGAACCTGATCAATTCTGTGATCAGAACCTGGTAATTCACTGACCAGAACCTGATCAATGCACTGATCAGAACCTGGTAATTCACTGATCAGAACCTGATCAATGCACTGATCAGAACCTGATCAATTCTGTGATCAGAATCTGGTAATTCACTGACCAGAACCTGATCAATGCACTGATCAGAACCTGGTAATTCACTGATCAGAACCTGATCAATGCACTGATCAGAACCTGATCGATTCAGCTGCTGTTCACTGGAAACAACCACGTGTTCTGAAAACCACCACGAGTCTCTCCCTGCAGGAAAGGAGAGCTCTGCTTCAGAGGCAGAGAGCCTTGGGTGCTGCTCTGGGATCTGTCTCCTCCAGGAAGGGGAGGTTGTTCCCCGCCTCAGTATCCCCCCCAAAACTGAAATGCCACCACCAAAGCCATCCACACGTGCAGCAGCCAAGCAGAAATATTACAGGGATGAGAGAGAGATGATAAAAAAAAAAATCAAAAAGATAAATTAGATTAGTCTTTTGTTCACTGTGTCACATCAGATTCTCTTGAAACAACTTGAAAAATGAATGTGTCAGGAAATTGGGGCTGCTTATCAACTCTGCAAACTGCAACACCAAAGCAACCAGACAAACTGTGTATTTCCCCCCTCTAATGTGCAAGATAATTGCCATAAATCATATGTTTCATTCCTTAATTATTTTGAAAAGGGAACAGATGATAAAGAATGAAACACCAGGAAAAAATGAGCTGCAATGCAAATGAAGAGGGAAGGGAAAAGGCTGTGCAGAAGTGATCCTACAGGGGCACAGCTGATGGAATTGGATTCCCTGATCACTGATTAAAAATCAATGCACCTTCCTTCCCCAAGCTCACGTGTCCTGCCACCACCATTTTCTATCTGGGTGAGGAGCTGTTAAAACCTAAAGCAGCTTTGGGTTGCTTTCAGACCATTTTTTATCATTCCTTCCCTTCAAAAGTAAATAATACATAGCTGGGTTTGTTTTCCAATGAGTCCCATTCAATAATCCATTTCAGAAAGCAGATTTCTCACAGTCAAGGATCCAACAAGCCACTGACTCCCAAAATACAATCCCAAGGGTTTTTTGCAACACTGAATATACATTCTATTATTTAAAAGCACTGAATATACATTCTATTATTTAAAAATGTTATGCAGCCCTTGGGAGAGACCAAAAAAAAAAGGAGAGGCAATATGATTTATAACCCAGGAAGAGGGAAAAAACAAGGAAAATTCAAACTGAAGTATGTTTGGGGACAAGAAGTGATACAATTTCCTTATTTCCCATATTGTCTCTGTAGGGAAACTCTAGCCATGAATAGGTCTCTTGTTCCTTCTGGGCCATCACAAGGCACAAAGTGCAGCCAAATCCTGCCCCGAGCTCTGGGAGCTTCCACTGGACAGGAACAGCAGGGAAATGGGGTTTGTCCCTGTGGGACACTGCCACCTTCATTAGGGCCACAGCCACTAATTACAGCCACGAGCACTCCAAGGGCTCCTTTCCAAGCAGATGTGCAGAGAATCCCCAGCATTTCTGCTCAGTGAGGATGATGAACTGGAGGAACACCAGGCAGGCTTGGAGAATTCCAGCTCTCCAGCAATAATCCAAGCTGCACTTCCCAAAGGCTGGGACTGGTCCCAGTGGCAGCACCCCTTCAGTCCCTCTGCCTGTGACACGCTGAATTAGCAGTGAAATCTCCTTACAGAAGGAAGAAAACACCTTTGGCACGGTGCTGAATTGGGTAAGAGAAAAGAAACCAACTGGAAATTCGAGTGGCACGGTAAGGAAGATGTTTCAAATACAGCACAACCCCTGTGAGTCCTACACACACACCCAGGGCACTACTTATAGCAATTAAAAATCAATCAGAAAGCCAAACACTGGAATTCTTGCCCTGAGAACAGGCACACTCTGTTCCCTGCACAGAATCCTGCCTTCCTTCACAGCTCAATGCCTGTTTTGTTTGCACAATTATCATTTTTTAACCACAATTTGCACGTCTGTCCCTGGCAGACTTTGGACACGCAAGGAAGCTCTGTGAGCTCCCCACACCTTGGGAGAACCAAGGAATTCCCTGCAGGATTGTGCTGTCCCAGCTCCCTCCCTGCACCCAGAACAGGCAAATCTGCTCCCAGGGACACCAACCTGTCTGAGGGCTCAGAAATGGCTTTTCAGCAGGGAAAAATGGGTAAAATCAGCTGCCTCTCCAATTATAACCATCCTGGAAGCCAACTGTGACCCCAAAATGCTGCAGTGAGCCTTCCCAAAGCCCAGGGACACTGGGAGGGATATCCCCACTCCCAGGGGCTCACCAGCCTCCCCATTCCATGCAGACATCCCAGCTCCTGTCAGTTATTTCAGGGTGTGCTCCCAACCCCCTCAACCACACAACTTCCAAAAAAGATATAGAAGGACAAGCTTTCCCACTCATGGAAAATTCCAGCAACATCACGTTATTGGGGAGGGGGAAAAAAATAATAAATCAACTGCCAGCACTGCCAAAATCCTCCCCACAATCAAGGATTCACAGGGATTTAAGCTGCTCACATCCAACGGGAACAGCCTCGTGTGCCTGCCTTGGAGAAGTCTGAAACCAAGGACATTGAGTCAGGATTGTCTGCAGGAGATGATAATTTAAATTAACTTTAAAAAAATAAAAATAAAAATCAAGCAGCTGCTGCCAAGGGAAGTGTTGGCTCCAAGTTCTTCTGGAAGTGCTCTGTGGGCAGGCAGTGAAAGGCTCCTATACAGCACTGCTGGCATCCCAGA
This sequence comes from Urocynchramus pylzowi, assembly GCA_013397555.1. NCBI lineage: Eukaryota > Metazoa > Chordata > Aves > Passeriformes > Fringillidae > Urocynchramus > Urocynchramus pylzowi. The sequence goes on from VZRH01006247.1 coordinate 261,681, forward strand.
ATTTCCGGTTCTCCCTCCTCTGGCTGCATGGGATGGTTTTCCTTGCACAAGGAACCCCAGTGCTGGAAAAGGGCATCTGTGCTGAGCAGGGTTTTCGTGCTCGTTTTACATCATCTGAGCACGGTTTTTAAAAATGCCATTTTTGGTCAGGCTCGTGGGCTGCAGGAGGCAGGAATTCAGTTGTGGGGTTTTCATTGGGGTGCTCTGGCTTCCCAGAGGACCCACTGAAATGCAGATCCCACAGAACAAACATTCTGGCCAATTGTGGCCAATTTCAGCTCCACAGAGTTTTCCAGAAGCACCTGAAGGTGAAGAACTCAATGCAGAGATGGCAATAACTTCTCTGAGAAACAGAGAATAACACAAACCAGAGAGAAAATGTTACCAAAAGGGTTAATGGGGTTATGAAAGGTGTTAGTAGCTGTGTCTAGCAGCATGTCCAGAGAAACAACAGGACTTAAAGCACATTTTATTCAACATCAGGCTCTGCAGGTGGATGCTCTAAGGGCCACCCAGCCTGATGCTTTTACAGCCAGAAACTCAGGACGTGCTCTGCAAGATGCTCCCAGCTGGAATTTTGGTTTTTAAGAGCAGAAAATCCAGTGTGGGCAGAACTGCCCCTCCTGGAATGTCCCATTTCATCAGGCAAGAGAAGACACCTGGAGCCAGGAGCAGCTCTGGATGCAGGACAGACCCCTAGGATGCAGGATAAACCTTGGGATGCAGGACAGACCCCTGGGATGCAGGACAGACCCCATGGATGCTGGACACAGCCCTGGGATGCTGGACAAACCCCTGGGATGCAGGACAGATGCCTGGGATGCAGGACAGACCCGTGGGATGCTGGACACAGCCCTGGGATGCTGGACAAACCCCTGGGATGCAGGACAAACCCCTGGGATGCAGAACAAACCCCTGGGTGCAGGATAAACCCCTGGGTGCAGGATAAACCCCTGGGATGCAGGACAGACCCCTGGGATGCAGAACAAACCCCTGGGATGTAGAACAAACCCCTGGGATGCAGGACAAAGCACCTTCAGGAGCTGTCCCATCAGGAGCTGCTCCACCAGGAGCTGTCCCATCAGGAGCTGTCCCACCAGGAGCAGCCTCTCCAAGCTGGCCCAGCAGCAGTGCAGGATGCTCAGCACTGCCAGGACCCCGGACCCCTCCCTGGGGATGCTCAGGAAAGCTCATTCCGGGCTGAACCCGCACAAAGATATTTGGATTTTCTGATCTCTTGGCTGCTAAGTGAAGGATTGCTCTTGTGAGCACATCAGTCAGGTACACAGACACATCTCCTGCAGAAAAGAATCACTCCCTGCTCCCAGACTTTGTGTCTGCCACACTGAGACCACCCAGTGAGGCTTGCAAGTGCATTTTTAAAAGAACAGTTGCTCATTGTTCATCATTTTCCTCCGACTGACGCTTTTCAGATCACCTTCTGCTCTTCAATAACCTCAGTTTGTTGAGTTCCAACACAGCAGCAGCCAGGTCTGCTCTCCCCAGAGCTGTCACTGTTATATTGATTTAATTCCTTCACCCAGCCCAGCCCAAGTGACATTCCAGCAAATAAAATCATCCTGAAGGCGACTCAAGCTAAACCAAAATCCTCAGGAGCCACACAACGTGCACAGAAGCACCAACAAACATTTCTGACACTGTGCAGCATTACAATTTCCTTTAAACAACGGGATTAGCTGCTGGATTTGGATGGATTGGATGCTCAGCACAGCTAATAATACCTGACATGGGGCAGAGCAGCCAAAGCTGATCTGTGATTGCCATGTCCATTATTCCCTGCATCTGGACACTCACTGACACATCCAGGAGGTGACAAAGCAGAACAGGAACAACTTCAGGCTGCTCTACCCCAAAGGTTTCAAAAACACACGAACAAGACCATTCACAGCTCTTAATAAATGTACTGTGCCTTCTAGAGGGAAAAAAAAAATATTAATAAATAAAAAAATCAAGGCTGTAACAGGATAAAAGGGTTTAGGATGTACGAAACCAGACTTTGAGGAGCCCCAGGAGCCCCCACACGGGACCAGCTGAGATCCAGCTGCTCCTGTCTCAGGTTTAAGCACAATTCCACTTTGAGATACCTAAAACAACCCCAGGTTCAATGCAGAAACAGCCAAAAGCACGACCTTGACCCAAAGCTGACCCTCACATCTGGGGACAGATGTGCCCAGTGAATTCACACACTTCAGGCAACGAAGGGAAAAAGGATTTGGTGCCTAAGTCAGCGTGGTCAGGGAATCCAAAGTGCAGGTGGAATCTGTCTGTGTGACAGAAAAAAGATAAAAATCAAAGCTTGCTAATTGAATATTTGAAGGGAAAGATTAAAATGTTCTGTTATAAATTCTTCTTTACAGAAAGCAGAGCTGTAGGCACAGTTCTGCCTTCAATCCTGCAGCTGCACAGATAAAAATACCCACAGTAACCCAAGATAATTTCAACTCTGGAGTAGCATCTACGTAATTCATGTCCAATCAACTCCTTCCTAAAATCAGCCCTGACTCATGAATGACGGGGGATTTCAGTTTTAAGAAACATTTTCTTCCCCTGTGGGAAAAACACAAAGTGTTGTTTGCTCATCCATGTTCAAAAGTCTGCTTCGAGCATCACATAATGAAGTGGGAGCTTTGTATCACTAAAACACAAATAATTCAAGATGTATTTGGATGGGGGTTTTATTCCTTTTTTGTATCTGCTGAAGAAAAAGCCAAACCCAAAGGATAATTCCCACAGAAGCCAAGCAGAGAACTGCAAACAGCACAAGCCAGCAATTGTCTGTGCAGGGAACAATGGATCTTTCCACGGGGTGAGCTCATTAAAAAATGCACTCTGGAGGCCGGGCTGGCACTCAGAGCTCACATGCAAGGTGATTTTTGTTATCAGCCTGCACCTCCTGGGACATCCTCACCCCTGCCTTCATCACAACACAGATAATGAGCTGCAATTACAGCCACACAGCAGTGAAAAGAAAGAAAGAAATTGAAAATGGGTTCATGACAGGGTGAATACAGTCAGAGTATTTGAGTCCAATCATCTTCTGTCAGAGGCTGCTGAATTTACTGAAGCCCCACTCCAGGTACTCTTCTTTTCCTGGTCATTACACCAATGTTTTGCATCACTTGAATTCTCCTTTTAATCACCTGCTCTATTTCCCCTACTCTCCCTCAAATTGCTGCAAACTGGGAAAAACAAAACCCTCCAAGTTTGGTAACAGATGGCAGCAGAAATGTGGGATCTCCTACATGCCTGGAAGCAGGAATTCAGTCACTTCTGTCATTTAGGGAACAGCAACAAAAACCCCGGGAGAAGGTGACTCACTGGGATCCTGACACAGAGTCATGGGGAAAACAGAAATAAGAATGGGTCTGTGAGCTTAATGAGCCACGGGCTTGGGTGTGTGAGGCAAATAACGAGAGCTTTTAGGGAGAGAAGGGAAAGAAACATCTTGGAGTGTTATTTCACACCAAGCCCTAACCCAAACCACTGGGATGGTGCTGCTGTCACCCCATTATCCCATCCCCACCCCTCCCAATTCCTCCTCCTCAGAAACACAAGGATCCACCACCTCTGCTTTTCTGGCTGTTTTTAAAGCACCTCACTTCGCAGAAATTCTAATTTCCTGCACAGAGACACCTCCTTCGCTGCACAAATCAGGAGGGGACTACCAAAATTCCTGGGTGTCCACTGCATAAAATACCCCAGGAAAACGTGGGCACATTCTCCAGAAAAACCAGACAGAAATAGATAAATTTCATCTGTGCACAAGAACTTTTCCTGCGATCTCTCAGCTCTCTCCATCTATGCCAGAAGTTTTCTCCCCCTTAATTACACTTTGCTCTGAATTAAGCTGGATTTTCCCCTCTTCAACGAGGACAATTTTCTCCTTCATCCTCATTTATTTGCCAGCATTAAAATTCTGCTGCCTTCCAAGTGCATCCCTGCTAAAATCCTGACGTTCCAGTGATGGCATTTGTGAGCAATTTCCTGCCAGAGATTTACATCTCGTGTTGCCCCTCACGTCTTCCCCACTCCCACAGCCCCCAAACAAAGAGAGCAGCAAGGAGAGGCAGTTTGGAGCTGGAACAGTGACCCCATTGTCCTGCCAGGACATCAAAGTCCACCATGCAGCTGCTCCTAATGGGCACCAGAACAAGGAGCACGGGGGTCGAGCCTGGTTTTGATGAATTGGCAGTGGCACCAGGATTTAGGAGGGGATTTTCTGATCCTGCAGCAGGAACCTGCCCTGGATCAGGCAGGGCTCAAGCAGGAGCTGCTCATTTTCATGGGGATTCACTGTGCTGGATTCTCCTTTTTCTGCCTCTTCCAGGCAGCGCAGGGAGAAATTCAGGGATGGAATTCAAAATTCAAAGATTACAGGTCCTGCTCTGATGGGGAACAGAAAGGCAGAGCTACAGAGATGGAAATGAGCACTCAGGTGGTGGAAGTACACTACAAATGAGATGGACAGATCCAAAAGGTTGATGTAAAAAATGGGAATGCACTGTTCATGCATGGATGTGAGATTCCCACTTATCGACAGCAAACGCTCATGCCAGGGTTGTTTTTTTGGTTAGACAAATAACCCAAACATTCCCTGGAGCTGTAACCAAAGCTGTAAGTGGAAATTTCCCAGGTTTCTGCTGGATTGCCCAGGAATCAGGAGATCTTGGGGCCCTCTCCTCTATGACATTCTCCTCACCTGACACTGTGAGCAGGTTTTCCCCCTCCAGGTGCTCTGAGGGACAGGGAATGTAACCTGGATATTGAATAAAGCGCTCACACACCTCACACAGCAGCTCTGACCAGGAGAGCAGCCCGGGCCAGGTGTCCCCAGGGAATTCAGGGGATTTAGGTTAAGTACCCATCTGTCTGATTCCTTCCACTGCCTTCTCCAGGCCATGTGTTTTGCAGGGGAAAAGCTCCAGCCCCAGTCACAAACACTTGCTGCTGTTTCTGTACAGCCCAAGTGCTTTAGGAACCTCTGCAGTGCCTGATCACAGCCTGGAGAGCACAGGGCACACACCCAGAGGGCAACTAATTGCCTAAGCTGCAAAATCCCCATTCCCAAGTGCTCTTATCTGCCGTGGCAAAGCCAGAGCCCCTTTCTCATCTTTGCAGGGCGAGAACTCCCTGCTGTGAAACTCACTAAAGGCAAAAACCCCCCACCAAAACAAAGAAACAAGTTAATTAATTGCCCTCTTGAAGAAAACTACAAACAAAGGCAAACTACAACACAAACATGTCACTGCTGCAAAGGGCACGTTCAAGGCTCACTGATCTGAGCCATTTATTCACCTGCTCACTTTTTAATTAGATGTTTTTAGCCTCAACGTCTCCTCTTTTTTCACCATCAAATAGAGAGGTTTATTCTACACTGAAAAATGCAAATGTGGGATGAGAACCAAGCAGAACTTGCAGAGCCCATTGCACTTCCCAGCTATTATTTATTCCCATTCCTTCCACCCATTTACCACGTTCAGAGTGGATGTCTCTTTTATCCATCTCGACAGCAGGAGTGGGAACACCACACAAGTTTCCTTCCAACAACAAGGAATGACTTCATTGTTGTTTTCCTAAATATGCAAAAAAACCAAGGGGGGAAGGACATATGCAAAGCCTGCTCCCAGAATCCTTTCCCTTGCAAATTCACAGGCAGAGTGGTTTCCATCTGTTTGCCAAGAATGTCAGATAATAAATTACTATTCCACCTTCTGTGCTGGAAAACAGAACAGCAAAGGGAGCCTGGAGTCCCCAGGCAGCCCTGCCTGATTCTCCCACCAGCACAAACCCCAGAGCCCCTGCCACGCTCCACTAAATCCCCCTTTTTGGGCCAGTTTACAACCAGATCTGTGAGATCCACGGGACAGCAGGCACCCGGTCCCCACCTGCCCCTGGGGACAGCCAGCCCGTTCCCAAGCACTGCACATAACAAATTTGTTAATAATCCATTTATCCAGGAACATCAAAGCTTCAGGACGCAGCAAACAAGAGACAAACGTTGCAAAAAAGAAGAAAAAAAATGGCAATGGGGAGAAAGTCAGGAAATAATGGAATTAGGAATTAATAATATATAAACCCCAGAATGAAATGGAATAGATATAAATCACAGAGTTAGGAAACAATGGCATTAGGAATTAATTCAAAGCCAGGGCGCATCACCTAATACTTCCCCACCAAGGGTAGAATTCATAAATTTATGTTAAAACTCACGGTGTCAAAAGGAAAAAAAAAAAAAAATTAGAAAAAGCCAACCCTGTCAATGTCACAGGAAGGAGTCCCACTGACTGCAGTGAGCTGTGCCTGACAAACATCACTAATTATGAACTGGAGGCCAAACTAACACCTGAACCTCCAGTCTGAGAGAAGGGAAAAGCACCAAGAAAGCCCAAAGCAGACAGGGAACATCAGCACATCAGTCCCACTCCTGTGGCACTGAAAGCTCAAATGGCTGAAGGCAGATCCAGCTGCACAAACCTGGATTTCAGTCCCTCCCTGCAGCGCTGCAGTGCCCTGGCTGCTGAGCCCCTGCCAACATCTCCCTGCAGCTTCTGGGGAGGGGAAACACAGAATTCCCCAGGGAAACACACAGAGCTGCAGAAACCCCACACACAGCCCCAAAACCTGCAGCTGGAGGAACCAGCAGCATCAACAAAATGCTGAATTCTGGAGTCACTGCTGTGTTTATCCTGAAAGGCTTCGTCCCTCCAACCACAGGCCAGGCAGAGAACTGATCTTTCCAATGGAAAAGGGAGGCTGATCTCCTTGGAAAACCATTTAATTGCATATCCCTGGAAAGGAAGACAAGGAAACAGGAAGGCTTTACTTTGGGGAGGGAGGGAGGGGGAGCTGCACACTCTCTGCAGGAACAACTTCTCTCGTGAGGCACCAGATTAAAACACCCACGAGTGCTGAAGTCAAGCGAGGCCAACCTGCAGCACTGCTCAGCTCCCCCTCAGCTGCCAGGGAAAGGAGATTACAGGAGGAAAACGAGGTGGAACCAAGCCTAACACCAGGTTTATCCTCATGGAGCATCCTAAATGCTGAGCAGAACATCTCCTGGTGCCTTTGGGGGCAGCATGTGCTGGCACAGGGGATGCAGGGAGAAGACAGAAGAGATGGAATTACAGATTCCTGGGGTGACTCTCTGCTCTTCCACCCTGGGCACCAGCACACAGAAGGTCCTGGGAAGAATCTGGACATCAAATTTACCAAAAGAACTCTCGTTCTACGGCTATTTCTGCCCCTGGAGCTGGAATAATTATTTATTTGCTCCCATCCAGTGCCCTCCAGCACCAGCACAATGAAATTGCTTTGGTGCCAACCAGAACTGGTACTGTGTGATTGTAACCCACCAGGAATACTCTTTTCTTATCAGAAAGAGAAGAATTTCTATTTATCCTGGATTCTGTGATGGTTTGAGACACAATTATGGCAAACCCAGCTGCCTGCACCAACACTGGCCCAGCTTCTTCCTTCAACAACAGAGGGTGTTCACATCAAGAGTATAAGAAAAAACAGGTGTTTATTTAGAGATCTCTTCCCAGTGCTAAATATTTAAAAGATATGCTCATGATTGGCCAAGCCCATCCAAAACTCCACTTCAGAAGTAGGAAGTCATGAAGGAAACTATCAATGCACCCAGCAGACAAACAAATAAATATTGAGCATCCTCATCACCTCCTTTATGGTTCCTGTTCAAAAAATAAAAGTCTCCCACTGTATTTGATGGTTTTTTATCAACAGCACAATAAATCAGTGCCATCTAGTGGAGTCCAAAATGTTAACCTGGACCACAGCTTCCAAATCTTACCTGTCTTGAATTTACAGCCTCTCAAAGAGCCTTCCCTGCAGTGCAGGCAGATGATCCATCAAACAGATGAGTTTAACACTGCTCAGATCCCTCACCTTCCACCAACACCTGGAGCCCAAAACACACCTCCAGCATCAGCAGAAACTCACCTCTGGAGCTCCTGAATGTGCAGCCAACAGCTCTGCAGTTACACAAAACATGGGCCAAAAACCAAATGTTCAGCATAAAGGGAAAAAATCCTGCCTTGATTTCTAGGGATTTTCCAGCAGTTTAGGAACCAGTAATGCATGAGGATGTTTAGCACGGTGGTACCACCACATTTCATTAAAAGCACCCCCATTAGCACTGTGGGATTCTGTGTTTCTCTGGTTCAGCCCCTCCACAAAGGCACCAAGATCATTTCACTGCTCTAGGAAAGTCAAATTGGTCCAAACAGAACAGGAGCACCCGCCACAAGTTCAACCAAAATCCCCTCCCTTGTGGCAGTGAAATCCCAGGCTTTCAGGTAAGCACACAATGTGATTATTTCTCTTTCCATTGGTACAGTACCATTTCTGGGGTTTGGGATTATAAACCCCAGTGCAGTGTTCACACACCATTATTAACAAAAAACCCAACCTATGAGCTGTGAGCAAATTAAATGGCAACAGAATTGACCAACAAGGTGTGGACCAGATGCTGCAAGATCCCACCCCAAAGTTACAGACCAATTCCTGTCAAGGCTCTCACATATCCAAGGAGAGAATTACACACCCTGTCTGGAACAAAAATCACTTTTTTTTTTTTTGTCTGCAACAAAAATCACCTTTTCCTTCCCAAACGCTGCTTCTGTGGGCTCCCACTTTAGCAACCCCCAGGAATTTTCCAATTATCCCCAACCCTGCTGCTCCAGTGAAGAATCCTGGCTCCCCTTCACAAGGCTCCCACTTAGCTCCAACGTGGGAATCTTTTGAAATTGCCATCAAACATGGAAATGCAGATACTCTGAAAGGCTCTGACGCAATGCCAGGCAGGGATATTTTTAGTTCTAATCCATTTAAAGTGCTAAATTCCAAGGGAATCAGCAGCATTGCTTTCACTCACCACTCCAGCTGAATTCCTCTGGTTCCACTACTGCAATCTTCAAGGAAAAGGAGATAAGAGAACCCTTCACCTGATAAGAAAATACCTTTATCTTTTGTTTCTTTAATGCTTGGAGGTACTTCTGCATGTGCCACTAAATAATAAATCACACCCAATAAATCTGCTGGACACAGAGGACACTGCAGGAGCCCATCAATAATGCAGGGTGCCCCAAACCAGGAGGGTGGGATTTGCTATTTTTATCTCCAGGCTGCTTTGGATGGACCAATTTAGGTTGATAAAAAGCAGCTCCTGGGAATGCACAGAAGCTTTGGAATAGAGAACTGATCACCCTCCAGACCTGCCAGAGTGCCTGCAGCTACAAACCAGAGCCTGAAATTCAGGGCTGAACACAACAAAAATGGTCCACAACAGCTTGGTGGTAGCATTTAAATCTAGATCCAGTCCCATGAAGCAAGAATTCTTCATCTAAAAATGGCTTCTTTTAACCAAAATAATGGGGGATTTCAAAACTTGGGGGTTCATCTGCACATTCAGCCTTTTCTTTGGGGATTAACAGGTAAAATGTAACTAAAACAGAGACAGGTTATCAGAAACTGAAGCACACCTAGTAAAAAGGAAACAAAAAATGCTTTAATTTATTGGTATTAGCTAGCACCAACAGAGATTGTCTTAAAGGCCAGCCTTTAGAGTTCCCCCATCTCCCACAAGGTGTTATTTTCACATTAAAATAATGCAATCCCACAAGCTTGTGCCTAAACCATTTCTTTCTGCTATTGTTTTATCAGCAAACACCAAGCACTGCCATTGATAAAAGCAGAAATACCTCAAGTGTGTTTGCCCAGAACACAGAAAATCCCACGCAAACACACTCCAGGGACTGCTCCAAGGGCACCTTTTCACCTTGAATATTCAAGAACTCCTCAGTAAAATAATGGGAAAAGCTGCTCCAGAAAAATGTGTGTTTTAAAAAAGGGTTTGAAGTGCAGTTTTCTCCTGGAAGAGAGACTGAGTGAAAAATCACCTCAGTGCTGGGTTTGCTCCATGCTTTGCTGATGATTTAGAGATTTTTGTTCTTACAACAGAACCTAAGTGTGGAACAGCACAAAATGTTGACAGATTGGTTGAAACCCTCCCCGAGCTCCCCTTCAGCAGAGCTGAGAGCATTCAGCAAGGAAAAGAACCCTGTTTATATGAATTTCCAGCAAGGAAAAGAACCCTGTTTATATGAATTTTCAGCAAGGAAAAGAACCCTGTTCATATGAATTTCCTGCAAGGAAAAGAACCCTGTTTATATGAATTTTCAGCAAGGAAAAGAATCCTATTTATATGAATTTCCAGCAAGGAAAAGAACACTATTTATATAAATTTTCAGCAAGGAAAAGAACACTATTTATATGAATTTCTGTGTTTTTCCCTCCCCACCCACAGCAAGCCATTAATGAGCAGCAGGTCACATTAATTGCAGTCTGAGCAGCAAGGCAGGGCCTGGCTGATAAAAAAACCCCATTTTCTCTTTCAATTAAAACCCTGGTTTTTCACCAGGTGTAAGAAAGATCAGCACAAGTCATTTATTTAAAAATAGATAGTCATTGAGCAGATTTACATTGATCTTTAAGTCAAGTAGGCACTTGGAATTTTCACAGGGATCCCTCAGTACCTGTGAGCAGGTGAGAAAAATTCCTCCCTGGATATTCCCTGGGACTGGATAAAAGCAGGATTTACCTCCTCGTGCCTGATACTGTGCAAAACCAAACTGCACACCACAAAACCCACACCTTTTTTGCTAGGAATAAAAGCATCCTACCAACAGAAACATTCATTTCTAGACAAAAATAACTTTTACTCTATACAGAGTGTATATAACTAAATAACTTTTTATTTACTAGTATTTATACTTAATAACTTTTACTCTAAATAGAAATATTTCACAGTATTTCCTGCTCTGGAGCTAACAGTCATGCTAGCCTGAAGTGGGAAATTAAAATTACAAACAATCACTGCAGCACTACATTATTTTTGTCCATGAAGCACAAACTACTCCAAATTTGCTTGTATTTCATGAAATATTAATTTATAGAGAAGTGGAGAAAAATCAGAGAGCGAAATGGCCAAAAAAGCCCATCCCCAAATAAAACCCAATGGCAAAGCCAGAAGTGAATCAATATGAAATTAAATCTCTGATGCTGCAGCTCTTCTTACAGAAAAAAAAAAAAGGAAAAAAAAAAAGAAAAAAAAATAAAAGAAAGAAAGAAAAGTTGTTCCAGACTGTCTACAATAAATAAATAAATTTAAATTTTATTCCCTTCGTGTATTCCAGCCTCCCTCCTTCATTCCCAACAAACCCCAGCCAGGAGGGAGCACGGAATAAAGGGAATAAACAGAATAAATGCTGAGAGCCTTGGCAGAGATCATGGGGAGATTAAAGTGCAGGAGGATTTAGGAGCGTGCAGTAATTCCGTGGGTCTGCTGCAGCCCTGGAGCACGCTGCACTGGGGGGATTATCTGCTGCAAACACAACTGCAGCACACTCCAGCTCTGTTCTTTTGACTCTGCAGCCTCACAAGAATTGAAAAAGTTCCTTGGCCAAGCAGCTGTTGATTGTATTTTGCTGAAATGCCACGCACAAGTGTCTTTCTCTCACTATTAACACGGTGAAAAATGCAAAGTGAAGTCCTCCAGTGTTATAATTAGCCAAAAAATGAGCAGGTATTTTGCTCACTAGATCCTGGACTGCATGGGATCTGTGATGCATGTTAACAAATTTAAAAGGAAGGTTTGAAATGGTTATTTTGAGGATTTCAGAGCACACCCAGGTGGGCTCTAAGTGCTTTATCAGAGCAGTGCCACAGCTTGCACATCATTAATATGAATGATATAAAAACAATATGAAGGCAGCTCTCACTAAAGGGAAATACCAGCATTGCTTGTATTCAGTATTTCCTGCTGCACTTCACCTCTAAATACTGCAAGTGCAATGGGCTTTATATGGAATTATGAGGGAAATAAATGGGAATTGGCTGGCATGGATGGTTTGGGGGTTTCCTTCTGGCTGCAGTGACACAGGCAAGGCTCTGCTACACCATGAAAATCCACCCATTCCTACCCCAAAACACCCACACACAAACCCAACAGCTCTCACTCAAATACAGCAAAATGAAGATTGAGCAGAAAAATGCTCTCCCCATCTTGCTGCCTTAACAGCATTACCAGATAACACAAAAATTCCTCGTGTTCCCTACAAAAATACCCAGAAAATACCATTTTGAACACAGAGAACAACAGCAAACACACCAAAAGCTCCACTCCAGGGATTCATTTCCACAAAGACCTTCCCACGTTAAAACCAACCTCAGCCCAGCCTGAACATCATCCCTCAAGGCTTTTCCAGCTCCTTGGATACCTGTTTGGAAAGTGCTGCTTTACATAACTTCACTCCTGAAATTCACACTAACAGGGAACTCTCTGCCAGTTTTCTCGCAGAACAAAATAATCAAATGTAAGGAAGAGTGCCAAAACGTTGATAAAAGGAGGAAAAGCAGAAGCAAAGAGACACCAAGGACTCGGCAAACAGCTCAATAATATTGATTAAACACAAACCCAGGATAACATCTTTGGATTTGGGGAGCACAGTGATATGTACTGCTTGTCTGAAATGCAGATTTTTCCTTCCAACAAAAGGTTTTCTTCAGCACAACCAGGATCAGTTTTCAGCTGTCCTCACAACATGAGCTGGTGGTAATTCACAGCCACAGTCTGCAGCCCAATTCTCTACTCATTGTAACAAAATTCCTGTACTAGAACATTTGTATGTAAATCTGTATCCATCTAGATATAGATATATATTTTATCTGCCCATTTTCTCCTTCAGAATACCAACCATCACCCACTGAAACATCTCCACTGCTCACTGAAGTCCGTGTTTCAGTATCTACGGGGTTCTGAGATTTGTAGAAAGAAAAGGATCCAAAATCTCCCCTTTTCTGGATTTTTTTACACAGACACAGCTCATTAACACCTCTCCTCACACTGCCCCACAGCAGCAGCTGAAGTTACATAAAACCACATCACCAAAGGAATGCTGTGTTATTCCCAAACTCCCACAATCTGAATTTCCCCACCCTTTACCTGGGAGAAATCCTGTCATTCCCAAACTCACAGAACTGAGATTTCCATAACCTTTACCTGGGAGAAATCCTGTCATTCCCAAACTCACAAATCTGAGATTTCCATAACCTTTACCTGGGAGAAATCCTGTCATTCCCAAACTCACAGAACTGAGATTTCCATAACCTTTACCTGGGAGAAATCCTGTCATTCCCAAACTCACAGAACTGAGATTTCCATAACCTTTACCTGGGAGAAATCCTGTCATTCCCAAACTCACAGAACTGAGATTTCCATAACCTTTACCTGGGAGAAATCCTGTCATTCCCAAACTCACAGAACTGAGATTTCCATAACCTTTACCTGGGAGAAATCCTGTCATTCCCAAACTCACAGAACTGAGATTTCCATAACCTTTACCTGGGAGAAATCCTGTCATTCCCAAACTCACAGAACTGAGATTTCCATAACCTTTACCTGGGAGAAATCCTGTCATTCCCAAACTCACAGAACTGAGATTTCCATAACCTTTACCTGGGAGAAATCCTGTCATTCCCAAACTCACAGAACTGAGATTTCCATAACCTTTACCTGGGAGAAATCCTGTCATTCCCAAACTCACAGAACTGAGATTTCCATAACCTTTACCTGGGAGAAATCCTGTCATTCCCAAACTCACAGAACTGAGATTTCCATAACCTTTACCTGGGAGAAATCCTGTCATTCCCAAACTCACAGAACTGAGATTTCCATAACCTTTACCTGGGAGAAATCCTGTCATTCCCAAACTCACAAATCTGCCATTACCCCACCCTTTACCAGGGAGAAATCCTGTTTTTCCCAAACTCACCAATCTGCCATTTCCCCACCCTTTACCAGGGAGAAATCCTGTTTTTCCCAAACTCACCAATCTGCCATTTCCCCACCCTTTACCAAGGAGAAATCCTGTTTTTCCCAAACTCACCAATCTGCCATTTCCCCACCTTTTACCCCCTCCAAGTTTCCCAACGGGACCAAGACCTCGAGCTTGGCCTGCTGAGATCCCAAAAGGCAAAACCCACGGAAGAACTGGCCAACATTTCATTTTACCCCCCAGCAGCCTGAGGAGCCAGGGAGGCCTGAGGGGGAATATGTGAATATTTTGTGCCCACTTGGCATGGCAGAGCTCCGGGGCACCCGGGGCAGAGCGGGGCTGTCCTTCCCCAAGCATTCTGCTGCTCTCAGCCCCGCCACTTGAATGGAATAAAAACCCTTTTGAGCACAGCAATCCCGGAGCCTGCACAATGCAAATCAGAGCTCCTTTGAGAGGGTGATTAATATGCAAGGACAGGCCGAGCCACCAGCCAGCATCCCCCAGCCCCGAGCTGCCCTCAGTCCCTGCCCGTGGTTATTTTAAAGGGAATACTGCCACCCATTAGAGCCCGGTTTGCCAAAATTGTGCCAACACCACCAAACTGGCTGCTCCTCCTTTGTAGCACGGTGGAACCCAGCTTTGAACGTCCCACGTGTGAAGGCGCTGGAAAAAAAAATGGGGATTTAAATTTTTCAATGCTTGATGCACATCAGTCTTCACTGTAAAAAGAAGTGCACTTTATAAATAGATTTTTAGGGTTTTTTTCCCCATAAAACAAGGACATTTACAATCCTATAGTTTGATTTCAGGGACAATTAACTAAATTCTGCAGGAATATATTGCAGTTGTAGTACCATTTAAAGTATTTTTTATACAGTTGCTTTTGGGACAAGAGATATCAAACATCTGGAAAAGCCCATTCAAATTTGGAGGCAACAATTTTCTATTTCCATTGCCTAAAATCTTCATCACTTTATTTCATCATTTATCACCTGCTCAATTCCACAGCTCAGCCAGGGCTCTCCTCTGCAAAGAACCTGGAATTTCAAGCACTGATTCTGGCCAAACTCTGCCCAAAATGTGGCCTGAATGTTACCTGGCTCATTTCTTCCTCTAACCCTTTATTTCACACAATTCCCCATTTTTGCACACAGATTTACACACTCCCATTCATGTCTTTGGAGTCATACTTCAAGTTAATCAACGTGGTAAATGATAATTAACCATAAACCAGCAACAAACAATTAACATTCTTGTTTATCCTAAAGATTCAAGGGTGATAAATGTCATGAATATAAACAAAGAAGGAAAAGTGAATTAAATATTCAAATAAGCTTCTATTATAACTATTTTTTATAAGAGCAGAGGTAGGAAAATCACAGAATAATTGGGGCTGGAAGGGACATCTTGAGATTATCCAGTCCAGGAGGGGAAGGCAGGAGGTCACCAGGGGTCTGGCCAGGTGTGTTCTGAAGTCCATGGATGGAGAATCCACTCAACCTGTTCCAGGATTCATCCAACAAAAAAGAAAAAATAAGGAAAAGAGGGATTTTGGTGTGTTTCATACGTGCTCAGAGGATTTGCTGTATTCCAGTTTGCTCTCTTGCTGGGCACCACTGGGAGATCCTGGCTGTCTTCACTCCTTCCCAGCAGGGATTTCTCCACATCCCCTGGAGCCTTCTCTTTCCAGTCTCAGCTTCTTCTCACACCAAAGCTGCTCCTCCAGTCCCTCTGCAGTAAATCCACTGATTGTTTTGGCACTGGGGAGCTCAGAATTGGACCCCACGCTCCAAATGTGGCCTCAGCAGTGAGGAACAGGTGGATTTTCAGAGAAAACTGAGAAAATTTTCAGAGACTTGCCTGATTTCAATAACGAATTGTGGAAAGTACCTACCCTGATTTACCCAATGGCTGTAACAGTCTTAAAAACTCAGCTACAAAAAAACCCCATAAATATTTTTGTTCAAAACGTGATGAGATTGACATTTCTGCAACAATTAAAGCAATCAGGAGTTTCTTTAAATGGATTTTGTCCTGGTCAGTGATGCCCTGGTGAAGTGATGGACATTTATTTTAACTCAAAATAAATCAAATGTGCTCCCCATTTTAAGAAATCGACTATTCCAATGGATTTCCCAATGTTTTTCCACGTTATCCTTCCCAGGTTGCACTGAACCAGCCAACTCCCATTCTCCCCACACCCCTGCATCTGTCCTGTCACAGGATCTGGGATGAAAATAGAGATGGATCAGCCCTGCCACGGATCCCATTACTGCTGCAGCCCCAACTGCATTTCCTTGCATCAGATGTAGGATATGGGGCTGCAGGCCCGCATGGGCCAGAGCAGCAGGAATGGCTCTGGGATCAGGGCCTGCCACCCCCTGGCCTTTGGCCCCTCTCTGACCTGGTTTCCAGCCTGAATTTCCAGGCTCTGACAGGCCTTTGGTCCCTCCATCCCTGGTCAGGGCAGGAGCACTGAACCCACACTGAGCAATTACAGATTCCTGAACATCTCCCCCATTTCCCAACCCCACCTTTATCTCTGCAGAGGCAAGTTGACACATTCATCTTCAGGCACAAGCATCTTAATTTTTATCTTGTTCAAACCCAACACGGCTCTGTGATTTCTGCAGCAAACATCAGATCTCCATCCTAATTATTATTCACGTTTCAGAATTCAGATAACTCCCCCTGCTCTTAAGCACAGCTCTATGTGACTCTACCCCACAGCTGCTGCTGCTTCTTCAGAGGAATCTTAAAGCAATTTGCACTTGCTTTGCAGGATAAACCTCCCATTGTGTGCTGTTCCCCAAAAATCAGCTTTTCCGGCAGCTGCCTGCAGATCTGGAGCTCTCAGGACTGAGGCTGCTGATGCCCCACATTTGTCCAAGTCAGAATTTAGCTGAAGCACCTCCAGCACACAAATTCTTGGGTCAAAAGCAACCTCAGAAGCCACAGCTGTAACAGGGTCCAAAAAATGCTCTGAGCAAGTTTTCAGGTGGCCTTGGGCATTTTAAAATATGTCAGCACCTCCCCTGGACAGCCCAGCGTGTTCTGGCACAAGGTTTTCCACAGCATCACAGAGCCACTGAGGCTGGAAAAGCCCTCCAAGGCCATCGAGTCCAAGCTGTGACCAGTCCCCACCTTGCCCAGCAATTCCTTGGACATCTCAGGGATGGGGAATCCAAACCTCCCAGGGCAGCCCCTGCCCGTGTTTAACCCTTCCCAGGAAGAAATTCCTCCTGAAAATGAAATGCTTTTTGAGGAACCAGAGAATCGTTAAGGTTGGAAAAGACCTTGAAGACCATCAAGTGTCACTGTCAACCCTGCACCAGCACCGAGCCCTGCCCCAAGTGCCACGGTCTCAAATTTTCTGGGCACTTCCAGGGATGGTGACTCCATCCTGTGTGTGTCATTCATCCTGGGAAGGTCTGGAACCTGCATCACTGGCTCTCTGGAGAGGGATCATCTGCCTTTCAATACCGTGGAAAGTACTGCATTTAAAGCCATACATTTATTTTAATCTGGATTTTATCCTTGATTTTGATCTATTTTTCTCCGTTCCACGCACACTGCAACCCCAAACCCCCAGGAAAAGCTGCCTGAGCCAGTCCCAAAGGCAGGAGCAGGCGCTGCCATTTGGCTCTCCGGGCACTTCAAAAGGCACCGTTCCTAATGAGCAGCTGCATCTCCCCACCAGGAACCCCGCACGGCCCCGCTGCCAAGCCCTGCTCATTTCCATCCCTGTGCACAGCCAGCCCTTTGCTCCATGCTAATGTGTTTTCCTAAACAAAAGGAGCCACAGCCAGCCCAGAGCTGACCTTCAAATTTGCTCCTGTGATTTGGATCGCTCAAAGTCTATTTGCCTGGTGGCTCTTTTTATTTGTTGTTTTTTTTTTTTGGGCGGGGGGGGGATGAAAAGCAGCACATTAATTCCTAAAAAACATGCGCAAAGGAACCATCCAGGAGAGAGGAGCTGCTGGGAGCCGTAGTTCCCTGCCAGACACACCCTCAGCCGAGTTATTCCCATTCTCCCAGTTTATAAACAGCAAGGAAAACACAATTCTGTTCCCTCGTCGTTTTCACAGTTCCATATTTACAAAGCCAGTCGCGGCGCTTGGTTCACATCGCATTTCACACCCGTGGGAAGGGACAGAATTGGGAAATAAACTAAGAAATAAACACCCCCTCTACAGTGCACCTGGAAAACACTGCCCTGGTAGCATCGCATCCTTGAAGCTTTCTCAGAATTCCCTGCATAAAAGCCACGACCCAATTCCAGGGGAAACAGCTCCTCCCAGGCTGCTCACAGAGGAATTTGGGCAAGTTCATCATACCCATCTTAAGCTGAACACACTGCAAAACCGATGCTTCCAAAACCACCCCAGAAACCCACCAGAAAACCCCAGAAATGTGCCTTTTTGTATCACCAGGTGTGTAAAACAACGAGGAAAACCGCAGGGTGGCCTTTTAAATGAGGAAATAAACCGTGCTTTGTCTCCTCCCCGAGCTATCCCTCTGTTCCTCGCAGACTGATGGCAGCAGATGCAGGATCCCCTCCTCCTCCTCCTCCTCCTCCTCCTCCTCCTCCTCCAGCAATTGGTTCTGCTTCCCTGGCAG
>VZRH01006247.1:282980-309725 GCA_013397555.1 Urocynchramus pylzowi
ATTATATTATATTATATTATATTATATTACCATAGCATATTATATCATATTATATCATATCATAGCGTATTATATCATATCATAGCATATCATATTATATTATATATAATTATCACATTATCATTAATTATAGCATCGTTGTTTATCACATTACATTATAGTATTAGAATATAAATTATTCTATATAATATATAGATGTATATATATAATATGTCCATATAATATGTGTATAATATATGTATAATGTGTATAATATGTATATATAATATGTGTATATAATATGCATTTAATATGCATGCAAATATGTGTATTATATATGTATATAATATATATTATGCGCTATAAAAATATGTATTTGATATTTAGGCAAATAAATATTATTATAAATTGTAATATATATCACACTATTCTATTCTATTCTATTCTATTCTATTCTATTCTATTCTATTCTATTCTATTCTATTCTATTCTATTCTATATTTCATTAATTATTATCACATTATATTAGAGTATTAGAATATAAATGATTCTAACATGTATATATGTATTTAATATGTATGCAAATATGTGTATATAATATGTATTATGTGCTATAGAAAATGGGTGTTTAATGTTTATGCAAATATGTGTATATACTATGTATTATATACTATAGAAAAATGTATATATTATGTATTACATGCCATATAAAAAGACATATGTATGTAGCTTGTATCAATTACAGCATATTATTGATAATGTAATAGTAATTATGCTAATGTTAACGGTATATTAATTATTATAGATGTAATTAACATAGTGACATACAACATATTAATTATGAATTGCATCATGGAGTATAATTATATGGTATAAAAATAGTGCATATTATGTATGTGCTATATAGGTTTATGTATATTATGCATATTTATATATGCTATATATATTTTTACATAGCATATATATGGTTAAATATGTTATACATATTTATATATGCTATATATATTTATATATAACATATATATGGTTAAATATGTTATACATATTTATATATGCTATATATATTTATATNAATATGTATTTGATATTTAGGCAAATAAATATTATTATAAATTGTAATATATATCACACTATTCTATTCTATTCTATTCTATTCTATATTTCATTAATTATTATCACATTATATTAGAGTATTAGAATATAAATGATTCTAACATGTATATATGTATTTAATATGTATGCAAATATGTGTATATAATATGTATTATGTGCTATAGAAAATGGGTGTTTAATGTTTATGCAAATATGTGTATATACTATGTATTATATACTATAGAAAAATGTATATATTATGTATTACATGCCATATAAAAAGACATATGTATGTAGCTTGTATCAATTACAGCATATTATTGATAATGTAATAGTAATTATGCTAATGTTAACGGTATATTAATTATTATAGATGTAATTAACATAGTGACATACAACATATTAATTATGAATTGCATCATGGAGTATAATTATATGGTATAAAAATAGTGCATATTATGTATGTGCTATATAGGTTTATGTATATTATGCATATTTATATATGCTATATATATTTTTACATAGCATATATATGGTTAAATATGTTATACATATTTATATATGCTATATATATTTATATATAACATATATATGGTTAAATATGTTATACATATTTATATATGCTATATATATTTATATGTTATATGTGTTAATATATGCTATATATTTTTATATGTGTTATATATATTTATATATGGTATATATGTTTATATATTCTATCAATATTTATATATGTTATATATATTTATAGATGTTATATATGTTTATATATGNCTGTGAGCTTGGCCTGCAAAGAGTAACCCCAGAAGAGAACAAAGCAGGGTTTCATTTATTTCTAAAAAAAAATGTCTTTATTTTTATTGACATGGCTGACGGGACAAGTGGGATGGTTTCAGGCCTGGAGAGGAGAATGTTTAAATGGAATTTTGGGGAGGAATTCCTGCCCCATCCCTGGCAGTCCTGGCTGGAGCACCCTGGGACAGGGGGGGTGTCCCTGTCACCTTGGAAAAATGACCTTTGGAGCATCCAGAATGCACAGCCGTGGCAGTGCACAGGCTGTTCTTGACACAACTTTATAAACCCAGGGGATTCCATGAAATCCCAGGGGATTTCAAAATCCCAGGGGAAAAATGACCTTTGGAGCATCCAGAATGCACAACCGTGGCAGTGCACAGGCTGTTCTTGACACAACTTTATAAACCCAGGGGATTCCATGAAATCCCAGGGGATTTCAAAATCCCAGGGGAAAAATGACCTTTGGAGCATCCAGAATGCACAACCGTGGCAGTGCACAGGCTGTTCTTGACACAACTTTATAAACCCAGGGGTTTCCATGAAATCCCGGTCATCTTCTCCTCAAAAATCAACAAAAGAGTAAAATCCTCGCAAAGCAGGAGTATTCCTCTGTGGTAAACAACAGTCTTGGAGAGAACATTACCTCAATTAAGGCAGCTCTTCTTCCCTGCAAGCTGACATCCCCAAAAATTGGAACAGAAGGATCTGTGAAGAGAGAATTGCACACAACAACTACCATGAATTTTTGTGTGCTGTGGGGGAGCACTTGTTTGTGTTGGAGACATCAGCAGATCTTTATTCCTATTAAACAATATTTTAGTCCGTGGTGTGGGGGTTTTAACTCCCAGGGCGGAGAAGGGGAAGAACTCACATGGAAATCAGCAGAGGAAAAATCACCCCAAACCCCCTGCAGCTCAGGGGTGGGGCAGGATGAAGGGGAATCTGGAGACACCATTTCAGCTGGAGCAGAATCCCAGAAATAGGAGCTTTTCCCTTCAAAATACTTGACAGAGCAAAGACACCGAGTGTCTAGCCCGAATTTAAGCCTCCAAGTAATTTAAAAACAAAACCATGGGTGTTATGATGAAAATCCAATGGAGACGAGTCCCAGGCATATCCAAATGGAATGAGGTGCTCCAAGTACATTACCTGACACATTTCCCATTTTTTTGGCCATTAACAGAGGTTTATGGACCATGCCTGTGCATTTCTTTTTGTTAATATATAAAATGAAAAGGGGAAAAAAATCCCATCAGTCAATAACTGAAGTGCAAGTCTCAGTTCCTGACTTCACTGGGTACTTGGCATAAAAGTGAGCAGGAAATTTGAAGTTTTCTGCCACATTTAAAAGCAGCAGCAGTGGAATCTGTCAAATTAATTCCACTTCTGCTATGCAAATATAATAAAAGTGAATTTTAACTATACAGGCATTCCACAAATATTAGACCCAGATTTTTAAACCACAAAGGAGAGTTCTCCCTTATTTGTAGGCTCAGGAAAAGGGGCATAATTAGGGAATGCACCTCAGAATTCCTCCTGGTCAGAGGGGGATTATTCTGTGCTCTGCAGATGTTTATGGTGATGGATAACAACACTATGCAAAGTGACCTCAGATCAATATTCTTCACAGCCAGGCAATAAAAGCAGAGATAGTCCCTTGAAACAGATTATTTTTAAAAGTCTTAATATAGAAGAAAAGTAAGAGTATCTCTCTTTCCTTGTTTAGACAACGTGGCTCACCAAGATATTCCTGTGCCCTGGTGATGTCACAAACCAAGGAATGAGGGTGAAGTCATCAGAACTGGAGAGGTAAAATTACAGCCCAGAAATTCAGAATGTGAATTTCACATTCAAATTGACATTCAGGTTCAAAACCTCTGCTTTATGTCCATACCTGGAGCCAGCTGCAAGGCTGAGCCTGGATTTCTCCTGCTTCCCACAGCCAGGGGATGGTTCCCTGCCCGGAGCAGGGAGGATATGGATGTGGAGCTGTTAGTCATGGAAATATCCAGGGAAAGGATATTCCACTTGTGGCCATGCTCTGTCACTCTGACTCACAGCTCACATGTCACCCAGCTGATGGCATTCCTGGAAGTCACCTGGCACTTGGGGGAATACAGGAAATCTTCCATCTTTGAAGCTAAAATGTTACATTAAACAGGCACGCTTCCATGTGTAAAACCATTACACACTGCCAGTGTGCAGTAAATGTCTCATTTTAATATTTTTAACCTGCCCAGTCAACTCTGGTGCTTCAATTCAGAGGAGAAAAGGATTCTCAGCTGAGCAGAATCACAGAGATTAAGAGGGGTATAAAGAGCACATGAGGATTAATTGACTGTTCTCTTTTACTCTTCCCATGGTGTCACTGGTTTCTGTTTTAATTTAAAATATTAAAGGTATTTAAAGCACCTCCATCACCCAGTGCCTCTAAATAACAGACATCAACATCACTAATACCTGGCTATTTTGAAAGAACAGCTGTTCTAGTAGCTGCTTTTATTTATAATAATATTTATTCCAAGCCTCACCATCACATCATGTGCATTAATGCAAGTGTAAAACCAGTGTGTGCAAAATTAGCATAGAAGAGACTAAAACAAGAGGGTGTCTCATGGTAGCAAGCCATAAAGGATTGTTTTAATTGAAAAAATCCATCCCTCAATCTGCTTTGATTTTAAAAAGTATAAATATGCCTGACAGGAATGTTCAAGCACATGTGAAAGCTCTGAGGAACCACATTCTCTGCACATGGAGCTGCACTCCAGACCCCCACTCAGCAGATTTATTCCCCAGAATTGCCTCTAAAGCATCAATGACCAGTGGACTCTCTTTGAAACTTAAAGAAGGTTCCCCCATCCCCCAAAAGTAAAGAGCTATCCAAAAAACTACCAAAAAAAGAGAGTAATTTACAACTTTTTGCTCCTCTCTTTCCTTACCACAGGGAGCTCCTTGCCAGTCAAAGCTCCAGAAGACGAATGCACTGGAGCAGAACTGTGCTTTAATTTTAACTCTTGCTGAGAGGCAACTAAACAGGATTATGCTGATTGCCCACAAGGCAGGCAGGTAGGCAGTCATTCCAAGAGAAAAAGGAATAATTCCATCTTTAAATCAGCCCAGAGCAGAGCTGAATGTTTCCCCAACATTCTTTGGTTGTGACTGGATTTCAGGCACAGAAGAATAAAACTTGTAACAGAATCTCACTCTCTGACTCTGTGTTATGTCAGCCTCACATTTCTCTAAAAATATTGTGGAGAGGATAAAAATATGAGTAAAGGAGTGTTTCTATTTTTACATAATGGTCTTAAGATGGTGCTGAAATGCAGTGAGAAAGAAAAAGATCCTGGAAAATTCTTGCTGTTGAGGCAAAAATCATTTTTTCTGGAACTGAATACATCCTCTGCTTTGTTACCAAAGCCTGGATGGAGGCTCTGGGATTGACAATATCCAGGTTGTTTTGAAGCATCTTCCCAGGCACATCTGGATGCTGAAATTCAGCCATGAAACCTTTGGGCACCACAGTTGGAATTGAACCTTTGGCATCACAGTCTGGGGGCCCGGATTCACTCGTGAGCATCACCCCCAGAGCCCCGTGCAGCTGCTGCCCCTCCAGTCCTGACCACGATGTTCAGAGCTCTGCCTCGTGGATCTATCCTTGATTTTTCGAGTCAGTTTTGATTGCTGCTGCTCTTGTGCTCCAGTCTGAATTAAGGTGATATGAAATGATTTCCTAAGCACAAGATGCTGCTCCATAGACAGGTTCTTCATATGAAGCACTCGACAATAATAGATGTGGTGGCTTTCATCTTCGTATCAGGGTTAGGAGGCCTCAGGTTGGCATGAATGCCACTGAAGCCACCCAGATGGGATCAGGAGAACATCTTTAGTGTGGCTTTAGCTCTCCTCACACAAGTTCCATCTCTGATGAGGAATTGTTGGGCGACAAACGAGCGGTTCTGTGCTGGCAGGAGCGGTGCCAGATGATGTAAGATGATGCATTTCTCTGGCAGATGTCTGCCATCTGCACAGCTGCTCCAGCCTCTCTTGGAGAAGGGCTGTGCTCGTTATGGAAGGGGAAAAAAACAACACAAAAACCTTTGCTATGGCTCAGGATCCTCTTTGAAGCCATTTTGATCCCAGTCAGGTAGGACAATCAGGGACAGACACCGCTTTTGGCAATCAGGGGGGTCCCTAGGGCCTATAACATGTCTTGATAAATCTCCTGGAGACAAACACATCATCACCCCTAAATACAGCTCAGCTTGTGCAGCCTTCCCTGCGCTCCAGCAGCAGCCCTGGCAAGATGTTGGAATTCAGCACATCCCCTTCTTATTTCATATTTCTCATTTTACAAACCTTGGTTTCCCCGAGCCCTCATTGTTCTGTGACCCCAGCCTCAGAGGATTTTACCAGCACAGCCCCTGCTGAGGACACAGAGCAGAGCAAAGTCACCTCAGCTGAGCACATGTAGGGTTTGATTTAGTGATGTGCTTCCCTGGAGGAAACCTGTGGCCAAAAGGGAGCTGAAAACAGAGCTCCTGAGCCTCAGCTTAAACCATGGAGCACAAGGCCAATCCTGAAAGCAGCAGGATGGAAATAAATGCAAGAAAAACAAAATATCCCTTCCCCTCTCCCTCAAGCCCTTCTCCAAAAGCTCCATTACAGTAATGTGAGTAATTAAAACCTAGGCTGTGATTTGTCCTTTCAAGTGTATTTAATGTTACAAAGCCACTGGAACTGTGGGATCTTGCCCTTTTTTTTCCTTTTTTTTTTCTTTTTTTTTGCCATTTCAAGGTTTGTTTCTTGTTATTCCAGTTCCAGATTAGAAGGGATGTAAATATTTTCCTTCTCAAAGCCAAACTATTCTGCAAAGATGTTTTTTTGAATGAAAGTCATTGCCATTCCACAGCCCACGCTCCTTTTGTATTTCCCTTTTTTTTTTTTTTTGAAGCCTAAACCAGCCCCTTGGGCACGCTAACCCTCAGCAGTGTATCAGAGGAAATGACTCACGATTCCAGGGCTAATCAATATCCACACTGCACTTCATTCCCAGCATGGCTTCGAGTCAGAGCCAGCCACAGCACCAGGCCATTAAACACAGCCATTTGAGCTGGGGTTAACTTGGGGATCAGCTTTTATCTCAGAAACAGTCAAACACTTAACAGACTTGTTGCACTGAAGGAAATCACTTTCAATATTTCAAATTTCCATCTTACGTGTCTGACCAAGCTTCGCTTCTAAAATAATAAGAATTATTATAATAATTTCCCACTACAAAAGACCCTTCTGACCTGCAGGGAAAGGATTCTGTCCTAGTGTCAGGCTGGTATTTCCTATTTTTGCTACCAAGATCAAACTATTCAGCAGAGGGAGCAAAACTATTTATTTGTAGGACCTTTAAGATGCATGTGGAACGTGCATCTTGCTGCAGGACTCTTGTTGAACATGTAAACTGCATTTCTAAACTCCATGAACTCCTTTTCTTCTGGGGCTCTTCCTCCTCCCACTCTTCCTCAAGCTCTGTGTAATGTCTGTGAAGTTGTTCATGCCATTAAAGATGGAAATGTGAGAAATGTTTTTTTTCTCAAAAGCACTTGCTGTGATGTAATCAAAAAATATTTCCAAATTGAGAAATCTAAATGAAAAAGAAAATCCTGCTTAATCACAGGTTCATCTTCTGCCCATTGGCCCCATTTCTGATTTAACAGCATGGGAAAGCTGCAAAATAATTCATCTTGGCATAAAGGGTGTGTGGTCTCACTGCTGGCACAATGCAATCCTCCAAATTGTGCTCTCCATATAAATCACAGGACAAATGGAGCAAATAAAAGGAAAATCCAACAGCAGAAGATTCTGTTTCATGTTTCTGTGCTGTGTTTCCAGTTCATTTAAGGCACACACAGGGTGAGGTGTGCTGAGCTGACGTGGGGCACCTCCCTAGAACTGGGGGAGAATGACATTTATGATCAGCCAGGTGACAACATCGTTACCTGAAACTGTTGAGGGTTTTTTCCTCACTCTTTTCTGACTTCACAAGGTAAAAAAAAATCATTTTCAGCAATGACTTATTGCTGAAATATTGCTGGAATTTGTCCCTGGATTTTTAGTTTGATATCTGATTCATTTAAGCTAAAAGTACAACTCACCCTGTTTTTTTCTGTAATGCAGCCCCAGGGTTGGGTTTTTTTGCATAACAATCCTTTGTACATCAAGACCTGGTTTCTACTTTCTTAGCTGAGGAGTAATTTTGTATTTCTGGCCTTTTTGGAATAAAATCCCAGTTGGAAATCGGTGCTTCCCCGTGAATAGAGGCATCATTTTCCCTGCTGTCCCCCTCTCTCCCCAGCAGCACAAAGTGCCCTTGTCAGGGCAGAGCTGGACGTAAACAAATCCCAGATGGGGGCTCCAACACATCCCTCCCTGGAATACTGATCCTCCAGCAAAGATGGCACTCGAAATCAAGGATGTTTTTATAGAAGGAAAGGGGGGAAACCCTTCAAGGCGTGGGGTTTGTGTTTGGGGTGGCACTGAGAGCTGCCAGCTGTGTTCCAGGCACTGCCCAGGGGCACACGAGGGAGGCTCAGGGTGATTATCTGCCCTGGCCTCTGCCAGGGGGGTGGATCAACACCACCCCTGTCATGGACCACATTAGGGGAGCTTTAATGCCATTCATTTGTGGCAGTGGCTCAGGAAGGGAGGAACAGGGGGTTTGTGCTCCACCAGGGTGACAGCAGAGCCACAGGCGGAGGGAAAGGTGGCACTGCCAGCACCACCAAAAGCTCTGCAGGCTGACAAAGGCTCTCCCCTTCTGCTGGGAGCTTCAGCCTGTGAGAACCCACAGCTCCAAGCCCTCTGCTGCCAGTGGCAGGAGAGCATTCCCAATTTATTCTGTATTTATTATTCCCCCTGGTTTGCAGGAGGTTGCAGTGGGGGCTCCCTGTCTCACTGCAGGATAAATCCTGCAGGGAACGTGGTTTTGCTGTGAATTCACACAAACTCAGTGCAGGTGGCTCTCACTTCAGACTGGCAGCTTTAAGCCTCTTCAGAAAGAACAATTGTCATGGTCTCCTCACCATAATAATCATTATTCACTTTTATTTTATGTGGTTACAGGTGGAAAAAACAGGGCTGGGGAGCTCAGGCAGTCGGATTTCAGAGGCTGAACAGACCTGCTGAGTCCTGGTGCTCACTAATCCATCGCCTGCTGCCTTCTGCTGTGACCTTCTGCAGTTCTTCACAGTGCCCCAGCCTGTGAAATGTTCCCAGACTAATTAACCAAAGTGTTTAATAAAGAACGGGGCTATTGCTGGTAATTTAGCATCTCATTTCTGATGTATGGCGTTCCTGAGTGTATTCCTGAAATCAGCCATTAATTCAGGCAACACGTTTTCTGGCTTTGGGAAGATAATGGCTCCCAATTTTCCTTGGTTTAACCTCCTGCAAATCTGCAAGACTTACTGCAAGAATAATTTCCATTCGAACACTCCCTGTCTGAGTTGTCTTGCTTTCCAGAGAAACCAATAAAAAACAAAGAAAAAAAAAACCCAGAATGGAATTAAAAATGGAAGGTTTCTTTCTCTCAGCAGAAAGTGACAGAGGCCAACTTGGAAAAGTCCAGGATTTGTTACAAGCAAGCTGCATCCTGGCAGTAAAACCCAATTCCAAACAGTTGCCTGAGCCAGAACTTTGCTGTGTTATTATGGGGGTGCTCAGAGCAGAAAATTGGTCGGATTTACCACAGCCATACAAAAAGTTCCTGCAAGCAGCTGCACCCGAGGTTTCTGCCATTCCAGAATCCACAAAAAATGGGATGGAGCAAGCTCCTCCACCAGGGATGGGCTCTGAGATGTGCAGGACAACAGTGTGTAAGGAAAAGGAGGGAAAGAGGCTGGAAATCCCATTCTTGCCAAAGCCTCCTGGCAGGGAAGGGCAGCTGTGGTTTGCACCATCAGGGTGGAATCCAGTTTCCTGCAGGGACACGGGATCTGGGCTCTCCCATCAGCCTTCCTGTGACACTCCTGCAGTCCTGCTCCTACTGTGCTGCTTGCATTTGTCCCAAGAGGAGTTCAAAAGAAAGAAAAAAAAAATGGGACTTTACATTTACAGCCTATCTATGGGCCATTGTGTCCTTGTTGTTATCTGTGAGGGGAAAAAAATCCATTAAAATTTGGAGGTGGGAGATAAATAAATGCAATTATATTTCTGGATATCAGCAGCAAACTCCTGACAA
Source organism: Urocynchramus pylzowi (assembly GCA_013397555.1). Taxonomy (NCBI): domain Eukaryota; kingdom Metazoa; phylum Chordata; class Aves; order Passeriformes; family Fringillidae; genus Urocynchramus; species Urocynchramus pylzowi. Next base: position 293,077 of record VZRH01006247.1, read on the forward strand.
AGTTCCGACGTTGTTTTGGTGCTGGGGATTAGCTGATAGTGTTAAAAAACAAGGCTGAAGTAAAGAAACCTTTAACTGACAAAACACAGACTTTCCCTTCCTGCTGCTACCAAATGTTTAGGAATAAAGGGTGTAAACTGTGATTAGGAGGCAAAATATTTGGCTCAGAGCAGGTCTGAAATTTACCAAAGGCACGGGTGAAAGTTGGAGTGTTTGAGTGTGAGCTGTGATTATGTCCTGGTCAGTAATTACAGCCTTTGAGCCTGACAAAACACTGAAATTCTATTAAATCCTGAGATTTAAGGTGGACTGGGCCAGATTTCCCATCCTGTTCATCATCTGGAAACACCTGCAGATTAGAAAAAGAAAAGAACCTCTCTTGAGGAAAACCCACAGCACCACCTGGGCTTGGAGTTCTCTCAGAAGAGAGGCTTTATTTCCCCCTTCTTTTATAATGTTTGCATTTCAGTTGTGGTTTCTTTTTGATGAGTTCATTTGCCTTTGTGTGGTTTGTCTGATTGCGAGGCATTCCTCCACTGAAAGAACATAAATATTTACAGAGCAGCCTCCATCAGAAACGTCTTCTGTAGCGAGATTCCATCACTTACAGCCTGCAAGGAAAACTTGCAATTAACTGCCACGGGTTGCTGCCATTTGCATCCAGGAGACAAATCCAATGTATTGGGTTTGATAGCACCAGGACTGGAGGTTTTCTCAGGAAAACATGGAGCTTTCCTGTTGTTAAAAGGCAATTCTGGCCTAAATCCCCCCTTGCACACATTGTGATCAGGCAGTGAGAGGATATAAAAGTGAGCTCTGTAAGAACTTTGATTTGGTTCCAAAGCGTGGCAGCTGATGGGACAAAGGCAGCACCTGCAGGAGCCCATCCCTGGGGAATCCACACACTTCTGAGGCAGCTTCAAAGCCTGCTGCCTCCAGCTCCTGCTCCTGCTGCCACAACAGAGCCACTCGGGGTGTGACAGCAGCTCCATCCTCGCTCAGCCCCTCCAAGGCAAGCCCAGCTCTCACCAGGAGGATTTCACGAGCCCAAATCTTTCAGGGACAGGGTGCAGGACTCTCTTAATGCCTCTGAGTCTTCAAATATCCCTTCCCATGTCCCCATCCCATCTTATTGTCACAGGAAGTTTTGGGTTTGGGAGGTTTGGAGTGCCCATCCCTGGAGGTGCCCAAGGAAAGGCTGGATGTGGCACTCAGGGCTCTGGGCTGGGCACAAGGTGGGGATGGGGCACAGCTGGGACTCGATGGTCCCACAGGGCTTTTCCAACCTCAGTGATCCCGGGATTCCACGGAAAAGTGCTGGTTTAACCCACCAGGGATGAAGGCTGGAGAGCAGTCAGGCCCTGCCCAGCGCCGGCCTTGCTGTTGCCATGGTGACGTGGCACTGGTCTCACTGCTAAAGTTCAGCTCAGCTGGGCTAAATCTGGGTTTTCTTTGTTCAGACTGGGATGCTCTGGTAGCAGAGCCTGTGGGATCTGCTCGGTGGGGGAATGCCAGGAAGGACACCCATGGCTGGAGACAGCAGCACTCCCAGGGCATCCTCCCCCTCCCCAGGGTGACCCCGGGGTTCCTGTACCTGTCATTCATTAATTCAGTGAAGAGCACATTTCTGGTAATTCCATTGCTTCTTTTGCTTGGCCAAGCAGGAAAATCCCAGCAGCATCTTCCCTCAGCATTCCAGAGCTTTGCCACGTTTCTGCTGCTGGCCTGATTTCACCATGGCATCATCTCAACTGGAGAAGGCCCCTGAGATCATCAAGTTCTCCCAGCATTGCCAATGTCCCCGTCCTCTTCTGGCCCTGCACGTGTCAAAAGGTGCCTGTGCTCAGCTGGGGCTGGGCTCTTTCTCCAGGAACTGACAGAACCAGAGGACACAGCCTCCAGCTGCACCAAGGGAAATATAGGCTGGATAGTAGGAAAAAGTTCTTTACAGAAAGGGTGAGAAAGTTCTGGAATGGCTGCCTGGGGAGGTGGTGGAGTCACCATCCCTGGGTGTGTTTAACCAGCCTGGATGTGGCACTGGGGGCCAGGGTTTATTGAGGTGCTGGGGCTGGGTTGGACTCCATGATCTGGAAGGTCTCTTCCAACCTGGTGATTCTGTGATTCTGTGAATTCTGTGAAAATCAGCCCCAGTCCCCTCCTGCCCTGCTGCTGGGGGTGCAGAAAGCTTTTTAAAGCCTTTTTTGCCCCAGGTGCTGCCCTTCCAAATGCAAGCTCCTGCTCAGAGCCCGGCGAGGGAGGCTGCCAGCTCCTTCCTCAGCAGGGCCAGGCGTGGGCTGAGGGAGGGCAGGGCCTTTGCAGCGCCCACCGCGCTGAGCTGCAGTGACACGCTGCTGATCCTCCTGCTGGGAACGGGGAACGGGGCTTGTCTGCCTCTGTCAGCACTCTGCACATCTCAGCCCCTTCTCACTCGTGTCCTTCACAGCCTGCCCCGCACCTCCTGCCCGCCAGCTCAGGGTTAAACGCTCTGCAGCTCTCCTTCCCTCCAGAGCAAGGGAGGGTGACAGGGACAAGGGGTCACAAAACCCCCCCCGAGGAAATTCCCAGCGCTGGAGTCAAGCAGGAAGCTTGGAAAAGGCTTGGAGAATTTTCTTTCTCAAAAAAAAGAGACGATTTTCTCCTTGCTGTCCACCCACCTGGCCCAGCAGGGCAGAGAGGATCCGATGTCGTGTGGGTGAGGAATGCACGGCCATGCAAACAAACACGGGCTGGTGATTAAAGCCCACCCTGAGGGACCCGGGGGGGACAGAGGGGACAGGGCTCTGGGAAGGGAAGTGGGAGCTGGCTCCTGTTCCTGGCCACTGCTCCGCTGTGTGACCTGGAGCACATCCCAGCTCCTTTCTGGGCCTTTTCTCTCCGGGTGGCAGGGGGAGCTGGCCCTGCTGGGTTCCCAGGCAGAGAAAGGCAGGGGAAAGGCCAGAGAAAGGCAGGAGAAAGGCAGGAGAAATGCAGGAGAAAGGCAGGAGAAAGGCAGGGCAAAGAAAGGCAGGAGAAAGAAAGGCAGGAGAAAGGCAGGAGAAAGGCCAGAGAAAGGCAGGGGAAAGGCAGGGGAAAGGCAGGGGAAAGGCAGGGGAAAGAAAGGCAGGAGAAAGGCAGGGGAAAGGCAGGAGAAAGGCAGGGGAAAGAAAGGCAGAGAAAGGCAGGGGAAAGGCAGGGGAAAGAAAGGCAGGAGAAAGGCAGGGGAAAGGCAGGGGAAAGAAAGGCAGGAGAAAGGCAGGGGAAAGGCAGGAGAAAGGCAGGGGAAAGAAAGGCAGAGAAAGGCAGGGGAAAGGCAGGGGAAAGAAAGGCAGGAGAAAGGCAGGGGAAAGGCAGGGGAAAGAAAGGCAGGAGAAAGGCAGGAGAAAGGCCAGAGAAAGGCAGAAGGGCACAGCTGCTGCTGTGGGGATGCAGAGTTGTTTGCACGCACTCCTGACAGGATGGGAGGGCTGACACCTACTGTAGTAGCGAGCCCCTGATAATAATTACTATTGACTCCATGATTCTAGAAGGCTGATCAATCATTTCATTATACTATACTATATTATTAAGAAAAACTTATTGCCCTTGCAGACAGTCCCATACAGCTTTGACCTAATTGGCCAATCAATTAAAACACTATCACTAGTGGCTAATTAAGAAATCACCCTTTGGTGAACAAATCTCCATAACACATTCTACGTGTTCACAACAACAGATGTAGCAAGTGAAGATAAGAATTGTTTGTCATTCTTTTCTCTCAGCTTTCTCACAGCTTCCCAGAGTTTCCCAGGAAAATCCTGGGAGAGCTATGTGTGTCTCTGTTCAGAGGATGTGTGATTACCACAGACCCCGAGCTGCAGCAGCCACGGGGCAGTGGAAGGTGCCTGGCAGTGAGGACAGCCCTGCTGGGCAGAAATCACTGCTGCTCAGAAGAAACAGAGGAATGCAGCTCTCTGCTTGCAGGAAATAAACCCAGAAGTGACCAGCAGAGCTGGTAGGACCTGGAGGAATGAGTGTGTCCCACCTGTGTCCCCTCAGAGGGCAGCTCTGGACAATATCCCCAAAGCTGGAGGTGCCACAATGGGCATTGTGGAGCTGGCAGAGGCTCAGCAGGGCCAGGCTTTGTAGGAAACACCTGAGAGAGCAGCAGAACATCCCTGGAGAAGATGGTGGGGTGGGATGGCTCAGCCTTGTGGTGGTGACCCACTTAATCCTCCACACCTTGAATGGTTCAAATACTTGACAAATGACTGCCACACCTCTGGGGCTCGGGCTGTTTTTCATCTGCACACGGAGATGCTGATTTGATAAAGGTTTCTTTTCCTTGTCTGGCAGAGAGTTTCCGTGGGAAAACAGCCCAGCTGCCTCCTGCAAGCTGAGATGGGCACAAGGAAATTCAAGCCCAGGGCAGTTTGGGGCAGCTCTGAGGGGCAGAGAGGAGCTTTTCCACTGGAAATGCTTTTTCTGGGCCCAAACCCTTGCTCTGCTCTCAGACATCCCTCTCCAGGCTGGCAGTGATGTCCCATTTTCTGCTGAGGAGTCCAGAGCATCCCTCATCCCCTCCTGCCTGAGGAAGCAGCAGGGAGATCCATCTTGCCCTCTCCTTAGCTGTGTTTTATAGCACCAATACTCACCTCTACATTTTAATTGCCTGTATTTTAATTGCCTCTCCCCCCACATGATAAATACAAAGCTCACAGAACCCATTCAGGGAGGGAAAAAACAAAGGACTGGCAATAAAACTGGCATTTCCTAATGTATTCTTCCTCCCAGAGACTGCTGGCCTGCAAGAACTCATCTCCCAGTGCGGGGAGGATTCGAAAGCATTCAGATCATGCACACCTTATCAGTTCGGGAAGTAACAAATAATAATAGCAATAATAATTAGCAATTACTTCCCGGTGTAATTTAGATTTCTAAAGAGGAGCTCCAAGTGCCCTTCCCTGTTCCTGAAGAGGCTGTGACCCGGGCCCAGAGGGACTGGGAGGATTTAATTGTGGCACTGAGCAATTTCTCTGCTGTGGAGCTGAAGTGGAGCAGGCTGGCAGAGCCAGCGCTGTCTCAGGACCTTGCTGACACTCAGCTGTTGTGAGAATAATTGTGGAGCAGGGAGGTGACTTTTTACCTGCTCAGGGCTCACCTTCTCTGGTTTGAAGCCCCATCCTGCAGGTTCCTACCCAGGCAGTAAAATTGCCTATTTCCTGCCTTTTGAGAAGGAGCAAAGCAGGTGCTTTACGAGCTGACATTTGCTGGGAGTTTGGGGGAGGATGTGGCCTCCCCCCTCCTTTGTTTTTCACTTTCCTTTTCAGCAGAGGAAGCAGAATTGGCCTCTGAGGCATTAAAACCTAAGAGATTTGCTATCTAGGGCTGCAATGGCACCAACAGCCACTGCTTGAGCCCATTTTGAATTAAATTTGGGGGTTGGCTTCTGTACTGAGGCAGAAACGATGGAGCCCTCTCCTTTTAGGGGATTAGATGGAGATGTCTGACAGGGCCTCCTGATTTAAGATCATTGACCTCTTACTTCTCAACATGGCTGCAGCAGAGACCAATCAATTCCATTTTTATAGGAAAACTGGCTTTGCAGCTCTCTTCATTTGAATGCATTTCTCTATTAAAATGTGATGTATCAACAAGATGAAACACTTCTTTTACAGATGCCTAACTAAGGTTTCCATGCAGCCATGGAAGACTGGGGATGTTTGGGCTAGAGGGTTTAAATATCAGTGCAAACACTTTCTAGAGGTTTTCTAAAGATCTGAAACACAAAAATCACCCTTAACTGCTCTGAATTTCTTTCTTCTCTCAGAAATGAACCCTTTTTGCCCGGTGAATGCTGCACTGGCTGTGTTTTGTGAAGGACACACATTTCCCCAGGTGGACACGAGGAACTGCTCCCTGTGTGTGTGAAACAGGGCCAACTCCCCTCTCCCTTTCTACCTTTGAGCAGTTCCTCCCCTGCTGAAGGATTGGGTGTGTTTGCAGCTTGACAGATTCACCTGTGCCTGTGTTTTTCAGTCCTGAGGAGAAGCTGGATGAACTGCAGAGTGAATAATTCTTCCTCGCTTCAGGGCCTCCTGAAAGCTCCCAGCTGCCATCAGACTTTATTCCCTGGGCAACACAAGGATTCTGTCCATGGTGACTTCAGGATTCTTTTGGTATTCATGACAGAAAGGTGGGAGGGCAGCAGAGAAACTGGGCTGCCAAAAATTGGGAAGGGGAAGAGACACGAGGAGTAAATTCTACTTTGGTGTGAATATTCAACCCTTTCTTTACAGCATCACAAATCTTGGCAGGTTATCAGCTTGATAAATGTCCTTTCTAGATTGACAGATGATTACAGATCATTCTCTGCACTCTGCTGACCCACAGCAGCTGAAAATTCAAGGCAGCTTTTCCTGCTGAGCCTTGCTCCCCTCTCTGCTCTCTCCACATCCTCATCACCCCCTTTGGCTCCCTGCTCTTCCCAGGATTCTCCTTTCCCTGCTTTGTGGCCCAGTTTGCAGCACTATTTTTGAGAGCAAACCCTGCTCCACTCCCACGTTGGGATGGATTAAGAGCTTGTAATTGCTGCTGCTTTAAACTCCTCGTTAAGGAGCTGCCCCGAGCAGGTTTAATCAAGGCAGCAGCAGCTGCCTGCCTTCAGCAAGGCTCCGGTGGTGACAACGAGCAGTGGCAGCTGGGGACACATCCCTGCTACCTCCCAGGGCACAGCAGGTGTGAAAACAACGCTGCTCCCCATGGAAGTACTGTCCCAGGGGAGCCTGAGCCGGTGCTGGGGTTTTTCCTGTGCTTCCCTCCCAGCCCAGAGCTCTCCCTGAGCAGAGCCCTGCCAGCATCACTCCAAGAGCTCCCCCAGGCTCTGCCAGGACACAGCAGACTCCACAGAGGAGAGATTTGGTCACAAACACTCCCTCGGATTTTCCTGAAAAGAAAGGGAAAAAAAAAAAAAAACCACCCCAAAAACCCCCCCTTAAAACGTTCTCTTTCTAAATCTGCAGCTCTGAGAGATTTGGAACCCTCCCACATCTCACTTCTGCACCGAGCTCTGCCAGGCTGGGAAGGGGCTGTGAAACTGCCCCAGATCCCTGCATGGAGAGCCCTCAGCAGCATCCCCCGAGCCCTGCTGCCCCTGCCCCCTCCCTGCCAGCTCTGCCAGCCCTGCTGCCCCTCTGCCCCAGCAGCCTCTGCCCCCCGGGCTCCCTTCCCAGACATGGGGCACCAGCCGAGCTGTCCGTGGGGTCTGTGCAGGGAAGGGGCACGCAGCAGGGGCTGAGGGAGGATGTGGAAACATGGAGGCAAACACTGAGCCTCTGTGGGGCACAATTCCTTCCTCAGAGATTCCTGAATCTGTCTCCAGGGCAAGGGGTGGGAGAAGGGAGAGCTCACCCCCTTCCCCAGTGATTTCTGTGCTCTCCATCCCTTGCTTGATCCTTCCCCTGCAAGGACTTTTTGGCAGCTGCAAGCAGGATTTGTAACTTGAATTTTTGCCGGTTGCTGCTGCTCAATGTCTGTCTCCAAAGCAACCCTCAATTTCTGTGTGGCTCCAAATCCAGGTTTCTTGGCCAGCAATGCAGAGAGCCCCAGGAATCTCTGTTCCTTTCCTCTTGGAAGGGCACAAAGTGAAGGAATTCCAAAATCTAAGCTGAGGATGGAAATGTTGCTTTCACACAATATGCAAATACGGAACTCCTCTCAGCAAGTCCCGAATATGGCAAATTTGGCAAGGGAGCTGAGACAATCCCACATTTGAGGTATTTAGTGTCCTGTTTAAAAACAGTGTCTGACTTCCAGCCACTCTGAGCAGACTCCTGGTGAAGCATCTGTCATCTCTCATCCTCCCAAATGAGGATTCTCATCCTTTACCTTGGGCAGAGGACATGGGCTGGGCTGGACTCAGAGGGTCTTGGTTTGAGACCCCCATGCCACCTTTCCCTCAAACAAAAATCTAATTCATTTGCTTTAAAGAATGTTCAGGTAATAGTGTTGTTTCTGTAGGAGGAAGCAAGGTAAGGCTGCTCTGGAAAGCTCCATTAGGCAGATGGGACACCCAAAACTTCACATCAGTTTCTGCCAATAACAAACGTGTCAAAGCACTGAAAGAGGCTCAGTAATTGAGACTGGAGGAGTTTTAAGAGGGGAGAAATGTGTTTGGAATTATGGGATCTCAATTTTGAGATTGTGGAGTGGGATTTCTGTAATTGGACAATTTGTACGTGGAGTTATTTTTATTCCCTCAAAAGAAAAGCGCCGTTTCCTCCTCCCCTGGCCCGTGTCCCTCCCTGCTGCCACTTGCTGAGGCACAGCTCATATCAGCTCACATCAGCAGCTCCCTGGCAAGGCAGAGCAGCTTTGCAGTGCCTGAGCACATTTGGCTGAGCAGAGAGGCAGGAGGGAGCATCTCCTCCATGGAGCTGCTCAGCAGAGAAAGCGCCCGGGGCGCAGGAGACTTGGAGCAATGACACCCAGCCAGGGCTGGGGCCAGGAGAATCCTCCTGGAGAGCTCTCAGATGCACTTGGCAGCTCCTGAGGCCAGGAGGGGAGAGCTGGGGCCAGCACGGTGTGGGAACAGCCAGGTATGCTCAGCTCAGAGGGATTTTCCTGCACTGACTCATTGGATATTGAGTTGAAAGTAAATTGGGCTGGCCACGTTTCAGCATGTGCCCGCTGGAATGGCAAATCCACAGGGAGGGCAGCTCTTCCCAGGCTGGTTCTTGGGCAAAAACAACAAACATCTGCAGAACTTGGTACCACAGCAACGATTCTGCTCCAAGCCTTTCTCATTCAGCAAAACTCAAATCAAACCCGTGGTGAAATTCCTCCTAAAACGCTGTGAGCTTCCCTCTGGAAGGAAACCTGTCTGAGCTGCAAGGACTGTTTGGATTAGGAACAGTCTGACTTTGAAATCTCTCAGTCTTCCTGGTTTGGAAGGATGGGGATCTCAATATTCACTAATTAACCTATTAGTTTGAATTAGATACCACCACAGCCACTTATTTTCTAATCTGGAAAACGAGCATTCTAGATGCAAAGGGGATGATTTCTTTTTCTCTCACTCATTCTTTCTTTCTTTTCTTCCCTTATTTCTTTTGCTGCTTGGTGAAATGTTTAAATGCCTTGTCAACACAGAAGAAACAGAGGGAAAAAAAATGACACGATGAAAGATTCAGGAAAATGGGAAAGATTAACAAAGCTTGATGGGCAGGCAATTAAAATCGAAGTGAAGGATCGTTAGTATTCATTACCAGAAAACACGGGCAGGGAGGATTGTGCAGCTGCTGGAAATCCCCAGGATCTGACTGGAGAGAAGTCATCCCAAAACCCCACTTGCTCTTTTGGCTGGTGAAGTTTCCCCCGCAGTTAAGTGGATTAGCTGCTTTTTGTTGCCTCTTCACCCTTCAAGCCTTATCTGGGCTAAAGAGTGTTTGAAAGGCCTTTGAAATGAGGTTCTTGTCATGGCTTTCAGGGAGGTGAGATGTTTAATAACTCCAGCACGGCTACAGGCACTGATTGCACCCACACGGGGGCCAGGCAGCACCTCTGCAGCAGGAGAGAGGCAGGAACGAGGAGGGAACGTGGGATTCAGGGCTCTCATCGTCCCAGGTATCACCCAAGAAATGAAGGGAGGAGGAGGAGGAGTAGAGAAGGTGAGAAGGGTGAAGCCTGCAATCAGTTCAGGCTTCAAGGCAGGCAGGATTCCGAGTGTCTGTGAGAGGAATCTGTGGGGAAAGGGAAGCAGGAGTGGGCTGGGAGGTGATCCCTGCAGCAGGAACACTCCAGGCCACCTGCAGATCCCAGAGGAGAGTCAGGCTGCTGTGTCCAGGGGCAGATCCCACAGCCAAACAACCCCCAGGACCACAACACCCCATGGAAACCTCCCTCAGCTGCAGGAACAGCAGTTTCAAACAAGACACCTTGAACATGAGCTTGAAAGGGCCAAAAAAGCCCTGCCAGGATATCCTGAAACAGCTCGAGAGCACAGCAAAATTGTTTTCATGCAACATCTTCCAAGGTTGGGAGACTTTGAACCACTTCTTTCTGAGAGAGCAAGTCAAACCTGGTCTGTTCCTTGAGGAATAATGAAGTGCATTAATTGATCCTTTGGGCATCCTGTAGGTTCCTGAAAGTCTCTGGATGGAGGAAGAGGGATTTATAAACTTTTTTTTAATGGTTGTGGGTGTGAGGAGATGAAATTCCACCTGGTGTCACCTCTATCCCTAGGACACCACTGGCACTTTTCCTGGCACCCAGTTAACTGTTAACCACCAAACAAGTGCTAATCACCTACAACAGAGTGCTTAAACACCCCGACAGGGATGTCAGAAAAGGAGCCAGAAAGCTTTGGGAAGCCTTTCCTGCCCTGAACTTGTGGCTCTGCTGCTGGGAGAGAGAAAATCCTGCCTTGTGACCCGAGGGAAAAGCCCCAAAGCATCGCAGGACCTGCCCACTCGCAGTCTGGGCAGTCAGGACCTGGCAGTGCTGGCAGTCCCAGCCTAACCCCCGGGCCCGGCTTTCCCTGCCTTCCACTGGGGACTCCTCCAGCCCAGCATTGATCTGCTTCTGGGCAGCTTCAGGCTCTTCGTTTCATGTTGATCATCTGTGATCTGACAGATTAAGGGGATTGTTTAGGGCTGGAGCCCCAATTAATGATGCTGCTGACGGGCAGAGCGGAGATGAAAACTCCCCCTGGTTTTCATCTCCCTGTTGTAAACACAAACTCTGCTCTAGGAGGGATCTTGGAAGGGAGACACAGCCTGGACCAAGCCCTGGAGCTGAGGGCACTTCAGCTGTAAGCAGAGGATGAAAGGCTCTGGAAAAGGGGCAGGTTTAAGTCCCACAAAAAATCTGCATTATTCCTGCTCCCCATTGATGCTGCTGGTGGTGTTCACCCCTCTCCTTTCCCAGGAACTCTCTTGGACACCTCACCTTTTATAGAACTTGTCTGCCAGGAGACAAACGGCAGGACACAAACATTTTCCACATTTGGTTTAGGTTTTTTTTCGATTTTTTGCCTTCTAACATTTCAGAAGCAGGAGTGGAAGTGCAGTAACCATGCAGTGGCATTGCTGTCTCTGCCTTCCCTGCAGCTCCAGGTGCCTCTCACTCCCAGTTCATGCCTTCCCTGCCTGCATGAAGCAGTGCTCTGAGCCTGGGGCCACACAAATTGGTCCCTGGGGAGGACAATGATGGGTGGCAGCACTGGTTTGCATCAGCCAGGCAGCAGCATCCAAACAGCCAGGCCACCCCATCCCACAGCAGGGGCTTTGGGAGAGGAGCCCGAGCCTGGGCACAGGGATCCACCTGGGACCTGGCATCCTTAAGGCACTGTTGGGGCTTTTCTCTGTGTATTTTAGGATTTAAAACCTCCTGCATTTCAAAGCAGCTCAGGCTAAGATGGCTCTGAACATGCTGCAGCCCAGGCAGAGGGTTCAGGCAAGAGGGGAAGGTGTTTGCATCACTGAGAACCTTTTAAAATTGCAAAGCTGCCTAAAAGATTCCTTAAATACTTGAAGGGCAGCGTTAAGGCAAATATCCTTCCCTGCTGGCTTTGGTGCCTGCCTGGCAGGCAGCTGGGGATGGGATCCAGGGCAGGCTCCTGCAGTCTGGCATTCCCTGCCCCCAGATCCATGGAAAATGCATCCCTGGGGAGCCATGAAAGGTGTCCAGTGATCACCAGGTGCCCAAACCCAGCACACCTGATTTAAACCCCCATGGTATCTTGGTTAGAAGAAATCTCAGCTTTCATTTGGGACAATCAAGACCAAACACGAGGGCTGTGCCTGAAGCCTCCCCCATGGAACAGGAGGAAGGATGCCCTGAGTTTGCCCCCAGGGTGGGAGTGTGAAGGTGCTGGCCCATGTGGATGAGGATTTGGCTGTGTGTCCTCTCTGAGAGGTCAGCCTGGAGCTGATCTGCCATGAGAACATTCCCAGCTCTGCCCAGGTTAATTCTGCTCCGTAATTGAGAGGGTGAGAGCTTAATGAACAGAGGGAAGGTGCAGGATTCCTGTTTCATTCAGTGTTTGTTGCCTTCCCCAGCTGCTGTCTGGGCTCCTTGGATATGGAAGGAACCCCTCAGTAGATCCACAAGCTGTGAAAACCTGAACTCCTTCCTTCTGCCACCCCTCCCACCTGCCAGAAGCCACAGCTCTGAGCTCTCCTCAACAACATCACTGTTTCCTCCTCCTTTGCTTCCTGTGAAAATCCACACGCCTGCCTTGCTGGATGATCACCAGGACATGCAATCCAAATCCCTCCTGCTCCACAGATGGAGAGGGAGACCTGCAGCCAGGAGAGGGGTAGGGATGGCTCAGCTCCCCACAGCTCCTGGGGCTCTTTTTTTGCGCCAAGGCTGCAGAGTTGGTGCCTTCCCTGCTCCATGTCCAGAATATTAATGCAGCTCCTATTCCCTGGGCTCAAGGGAGAGCTCCCTGACAGGGTAACCTGTGCTTTTGTCCCTTTGATAAATGAGGCACCGTGCTCAGAGCATCTTCTTGATATCTCTTTCCTGGCCTAAAGCATCCAACACGTTCCTTTTTAATATCTGGGCTGACCTCTGCAGCTTGACCAGCCCCAGCCACAACATTTCCCTGCTCATCACTCAGCTTCTGCTCCATCTGGGAATGCCATCCATGCCCTGCTGTCTGCTCTCTTCCTGTCTCATATTGGTCACTTTATCACCAGGGACAGCGCTGGGGATGGAGGGGAGGAATTCAGAGCTTCTGGACAACGGTTTGAGCCTGGTGGTTCACAGCTCGTGGTTTCTATACTGGGATAACCAAGGCTGCAGTTTTAGCTCAGTGCTTCTGTTTTCCTTCCAAAAGTGGGAGAGAAATGCTCCCAATAATTGCAAACATAGAGCCAGGGCAGAATTGAGGTTACCTGAACATCCTGAGGGATATCCCAAGTGAGGATCGTGGTGGTCCCCTCTACCTCCTCTGCTCTGGAAGGTTTTTAACCCCTGAGCATCTGTCACAACCACCTGCTCTCCCCTTTCCCCAGCTTTGGAAAGAATGCAGCTGGAATTGGAATTGCTGGGCCATTTGCTCCTGCTGGGCTGGCTGGAGAGCTCAGTGAAACCAGGAGCCACTCACACACAACAAAACCCCTCTTTATCCCCCGGGGGATCTGTGCCAGCTCATCCTCCCAGCGCCAGCAGCTCCACGTGATTCACCAGCAATTTCTACTAAACAAAACCAGGACCCAACTCCTGGCTGCAAACCAGGAACTGGGAAACTTCCCACACATCCTCCAAGTCTTTGCAAGGGCTTGTCCTCAGGTGTGAGGGCTGTGCTCCCTCGGGAAGGGATCTGCTGCCTGCGCTCCAAAGCAACATCACCAGTGAGATCTCTGGATCCAGGCTGCTCCCATGGGAAACACGGGGCTCCTGGAGCTGCTCCTTGCAGGCACTTTGCTTCCTGGCTGGTCCTGAAATCAGCTGCCTGAGGTCTGGGCTGACTCAGCTCCGTGATTCATTTTTCATTGATGAATTGGGAGAGCTGCTCAAAAACAGAAACTTGGCAGCAGCGAGGCAAAAGAAACATCCCTTAGAGTGAAAAAGTGAGAATGGAGGTGAGTGGGGTGTGAGGGATAAGACAGAACCTGTCTCATGCCATTGCAGGTGCTGTTTATTCCAGGTTTTCCCTCAGCTGGACTGGATAGAGAGGGTGATGGCAGGGCTGCTGTGGCAGAGCAGTCTCTGCTGTGCAATCCCCACCTGTGAAACTGGGAGTGTTGGAGCTCCTCTGGCTGGGGCTCCCTCCAGGCTCTCCCTGGGCTCGCAGGGATGCTGAGGTGGGAAATGCTCCTTCCCAGAGCCCCTGATCGAGTCCATGGGAAATCTCCAGCTGGCAGGGAGGCTCACACGCCTGAGCTGAGCTCCCCAGTGAGCTGCTGCTCTGCAAGTTTAACTCTTGGAAGAAGTGTTTGCTCTTTCAGTGTTTGTTCTTTCTCTTCCTCTTTCAAATACCCCGAATAAAAGCAAATCTGTGTGTCAAGCGCCGATGGAAGAAGTGAGACCATCCCTACAATCCCTGTCTCAGTTCTCACCCTTCACTTTTAACACTTCTGCCTCAGCCTAATCCTTCTCATTGCAGCCCTGTCTCCGTTGCTTTTCCCCCTGGAGATTCCATAGGGTTGTGTTTAGCAGAGGAAAGGGGGGAATTTCCAGCTGGGGCAGGTTGGATGAGCTGCAGCGCTGTCAGCAGAGCTGGGATGATTTACTCTGACCAGGCTTGAGCAGCTACAATAACTCACAGCTCCGTGCTGCTGGAGGGCTCTGCATCCACTGCTTTTGTCAGCTTGGGAATGTGCTGCAGCTGATCACACGTGGGTTCCATTCCTGGCAGCCTCCCGTGCCAAGGAGACACGGAGAGCTGACTCCCCCTGCCCTGGAAGCTGATCCTGGTGTGAGACACACTGGGGATGCACCCTGGGGCAGGAGGTTTGGGGATCAGGCTGAGATCTTCACAGAAACAACATTTCCACCCAGTGCTGGAGGGGAAAATCCTCTTTTTCCCAATTTCAAGCCTTGCCCATGGCAAAGGTGTCGTTCAGACCACTAAGAGGGGGCTGTAGGTCTGGAAAAGGGGGGGCTCTGATCCTCAATCCCATTTTTTTGAGCTCGAGACACAGCTTTGCCAAGCCAAGCCTTGTCTCCTTGCCAAGCCGTCTGTTAAATACTGAGGAAATGTTCGGAGCAAACAACATATTTATGCTTTCAGAGCAAATGATGGGTTTGTTTCCAAGCAAGCCCCCGTTCTGCTGTGATTTATTCCTGCAGCCTGCACCTCTCATTCCCTTTTAAAAAACTCACTGAATGCAGGTGATGTATTTTTGACATGATTGATTTTGACCTGCCTGGGCTTGAGCTAAATGAATCAACACTGGCAATTCCTGTGCCTGTGCCTAAGGAACAGCCCAGTGGATCAGGGCATCCTTCTTCCCACTGGAATGTTCCAGCAGTGGCCCTTGTTTTCCAGCTCAGGAATCATCTCCACCACTCCAAACTGCAGCTGGGAAAAGGTGGGAACATCCCAGAGCAAAACCAGGGCTGTTTCATACCCTTTGCATTCAGCTTTCACTTGTTTTAAGGGATTTTAATCCAGGCTGACAAAGAAATTTAGGTGGGTTGATAGTGGCAACTTGTTGAAGCACCATTATTATTTCCCATTAATATTTTCCATTAATATTTCCATCTCAGCTTTCTGGTGAGAAATCCTCTTGTCTTGCAGCACTTTCCCTTTCTGGTTTCAGCCCACAGAAGCTCAATTAAACGACTCCACTCGCTGCTGCTTCCTCGAGCTCTCATCCTCGGGGATTTTGTTTCCTGGCAAGCTGCACCTCGGGAATTCCGAGTGCCCAGGTGTGCCCGGGTTTGATGTTTATCACAGAGTTACAAACACAGCCTTCCCAAAAATGACGGGTTTAGCAGGAAAACAGCTCGTGGAGCCAGCCACTGGAGGGAGCCGCTGGAAGGAGGCTGGGCTTGGGCAATTTAAACCAGTTAAAATGTGATTTAAAAGGCCTTGGAGTCACAGTGGCTCCTGCCTGCAAACACAGCTGAGGAGGGATGGAAATGCCCAAGTCGTGGGCAGGTGGAGAGGGAGGGCTCCAGCCCAGGTGCCACCATCCTCCAGACCTGCTGAGCCTCTCACAATCCATGGAAAACTCTGCAATATTTTGTCAGAATGTGTGCAAGCACCCTGGTGTGAGGGTGAAGCCAAGGCTGGAGGAAATCCCCACACTGGGAGCAGCAATAAACCCTCCCTCAGCACCCCCTGAGCCTTCTCTGCCCAGGCTCAGCCCCCTTGGCCTCTCCTCACACAGGGAGCTCCAGTCCCTTCACCTCCCCCTGCCCCAGGCTGCTCCAAGCCCTGTCCAGCCTGGCCTTGGTCACTTCAGGGATCCAGGGACAGCCACGTCCTCACAGGGGAATAAAAGGGTGGCCCAAGTGCTTTGTGTTCATCCTGGGAGCAGGAAGCCTCAGCAGTGCTCCTGCATTTCGGGCTCTGCTCTTTCCCAGCCAGGGTGTTTGGTGTTTCTGGGAAGGCTCCTGATTCCCCTTCCAGCCACTGCAGCCCCTCAGATGAGTTCTGCAGAGGGTGAGATGTTCAAATGGAAATGCAGGTCAAAGGCATAAATGCTGCTGGAACCTCCCCTCACTCCTGTGCTGCCCTGGAACCGACCCAGCCTCAGCTTTTATTTTGTAAATCCAAGCCCCAGCTCCACAAAGCTTTCAAAGGCAAAAAGCTTCCTCTTTTGGCCTCTCCTGCATCCACTGGTAGCAGATGGAAATTCCTCTCTGCCCCTCTGCTGGAGCTGGAGCTGAGCCCCTGCAGGGATTCGGTGTCTTTTAACACCCCCCATAAATAAAATGTGCTCACAGGAGAACAAAGCAGCGGGGTGGGTGCAGGACAAGGCCTGGCTGGGTGGCTCTGGGCTGTGGGGGTGGCACAGGGACACCTGGCCCAGGAAGGGCTGCCAGCCTGGATGGCACTCTGGGGACACACAGGGACATTTGCCTCAATTCATTCACTGAGGAGGGGCTGCCCCTCAGCTGCCTCGTCCCTGCAGCAGTTTATGAGCTCTGAGAGCTGAGCTCACCTAATTGAATTATCTCCTAATGAGGTTTGGGCTCTGTAGGGGCATTAGGGAGAGGAGAGAGAGAGAGAG
>VZRH01006248.1:0-43101 GCA_013397555.1 Urocynchramus pylzowi
TTAATTAGCTATAGCCAGTCCTGTGGCCCAGTCTTGGTCAGCATGTGATAGGTGCTCACCTGGAGCACGTCTTTGGTTTGGGTTTGTTGTGAACTGAAACATGAATGCAAATGCAGACCATGAAAACTCTGCCCCACAAGCCCAAGTTCTTTGACTTTTGATTCCACTTTGAAGTTCAAATAATTAAAACTTGAAAGCAAACCTCATCCCAAAGCTTCCCAGAAGCAGCTTTGCCATTGCAGCCATAGTGACGCCACAAGCTTTTTGCTTGAGGTGGGTACCTTGCCCTGCTCCTTTGCTGACACTCAGAAGAGCCACATCTCCATCTCAAATCCCATGTCCAGATGTTCTTTGTTTGCCCAGAGTTTTGCTTTTTTGTTTGCAACCCTCTAATAATGACATTACTATTCCCCTGGTCATCTTAATTGATACAAATCATACAATCATTGAGTAACAGATGATTTGGGTTGGAAGGGACCTTAAAGGTCATCCAGTTCCACACCCTGCCATGGGCAAGACACCTTCCACTAGACTAGGTTTCTCCAAGACATGTCCAACCTGGCCTGGAACACTTTTAGGGATGGGGTAGTTACAGCTTCTCTGGACAATCTGTGCCAGGGCCTCAACACCCTCACAGCTAAGAATTTCTGCCCAATATCCCATCTAACCCTGCCCGCTGGCAGTGGGAAGCCATTGCCCCTTGTCCTGTCCCCCCAGGCACCTTGTAATTAGCATCTCTCCATCTTTCTTGCAGTCTCCCTTCAGTTACTGGAAGGCCACAATTACATATCCCTGGAGCCTTCCCTTCTCCAGGCTGGACACTGCCAGCTCTCCCAGCCTGTCTTTAGAGCAGAGAGGCTTCAGCCCTCAGAGCATCTCTGTGGCCTCCTCTGGACTCTCCCCAGCAGCTCCACGTCTTTCTGACGTTGGACCCCAGAGTTGGAGGCAGCTCTGCAGGTGGGACCTTACCTGAACAGAGAAGAGGGGCAATATCCAACCCCCCAACCCCCACCCCCCATCTGCCCAAGATGTGGGGTCAACTCACGATGTTTGAATGAATGTGCCTTATATCTTTTTTTTTTTTTTCTGAGGATAAGTTTTGGTGAGTACCTTCAGCTATTACTTAAAGTTATGTTATGAATTTACTATGATCAGCACTTTCTGGCTTTCTAATTTGGCTGAAAAGCTCCCACAAAGAAAACAATCAATTGGGAGGAAATAAGTATTGCCACACACCCCAAGACAAATTTATTATCTGGATAGCCCTAAGACTTCTAAGAAAAGACCACATGTATTTTTTTTCAAATGTTTTATTTTGGCATGTGTTCCTGGGAGACCAGGGCTCAGTGGTGGGGTTAGGAGATGACTAAACAAGACCTGTAGTCATGCTTAGGAGATGGCCAACATTTTTAAGGCTCTTTGAGAAAACACCAAACAAATTAGTTTGAAATTAAGTTGAAGATACTTTATCAACATTTTTTTTTTCCCACCAGAGGCAAAAATATATCACACAAGGCTCTTGACCTTTCATTGTTCAGTGATAAAAAGGTGGGGAACTCATTTGATGTTCACTCCTCTGAGTAGACCTGCCTCTAGTCTACCATACACTTTTAATATTAGTCCTAAAAAGATTCCAGGTACAGATCTAGATACTGGAGGGATTTCAGGAATGCTTTTGTGCTGTACGCCAAAATGCTAAGAGCAGGGAGAGATTGTGTCATCAGTTTTCAGTTAAGCCCCTCTGTGCCTCTTTTTCTAAGTTGCCAAAAAAGTTACATATAAAATCATGAGCAAAGACTTTCCATACAGCTTAAAAAATGGAATTTCTCTTCACAATGGCTGTACCTGGTTTGGGGTGTTCTGATGAAGGACCTGGTCCTGTCTGGCTTCATATGATAGTGGCAAGAGGAGGAGTATATTTTTAGTTGGCTTAGCTTGCACATTTGCTCTGTTTTGCACCAAATTTGATCATATTTTACAATTCCACTCCAAGCAGGAAATCTAGATTATGGATCAGTGACTGCCTTAATTTTTATTGACAAATCATGATCTTTATTGATGGAATTATGAGCTAGCTGGATCTTACTGTCTTTGTGTAATAAGGCCAATATATTGCTACCAGCGTGGTGTTTTAAATTTAATGTAACAAAGAACAAAGGTAGCTTTCTTCATGCTTTCCTTCCTCTCCCTCTCCCTTTCCCTCTCCCTCTCTCTTTTCTTCTTTTCTTTTTCCCTTCTCTTTTTTTCCCCCACTCTTGTTCTTCTTCCTTCCTTTCTTCCTTTTCTGTTTCACTTTTCCAAAACAGAGATCCAAATTTCTAGAATTCTCCTGAAGTGCTGGTGATTATGCTAGTCTGAAATGGGAAAGGCCCCTCCAGAGCAGTGGTGTGGTAGGGACCACACTGTCCATCACCTTCAGAGGAAGGAGAGCCAACTGAATTAGACATTCACTTCCTTGAATGCTGGAGAAGGGTGAAGCAAATCGAACCTTTTGTGGGCAAGGTTTCATGGTTAGGGTTGGATGGGACCTGCCATCACCTGAAATACAGCAGCTTCCAACCAAAATACCAGTTCCGACCTCAGCTCCAGTGCTCCCAATTGCCTTTTGCAGCATCTTCTCTCCCTCCACTGACTATGGAAGTTCTAAACCATCTTAGACTATTATTCTAAGTGCTTTAAATGATCTGGTGTGAATAACCACTGTTCCTTTATCTCCACCTAGTTTTTGTTGGAATCTAAACAGGAAAGTCAACAGGGAGAATATGGACATGAGGTGAAATCATGTGCTTCACAACAAATTATTTAGCAGTGATAAGCTCCAGCAAGATTTTGTCTTTCACTTCCAAAAAGTTTAAAACAAACAATCAAACAAATAAACAAACAAACCACCACCCTTTTGGGGGTTTTTAGGATTTTTTTCAGGATGGGAGCGATCACAGTAATATGCAAAGGATGAGAAAGATCAGGCCCATGATGCTGCCAGAGGTGATGCCACAGCCAGAGGCACACATTTGGCTTCAGGAATGGGTTGGCAGCATGAGCAGCAGGAGCCACACTTTATCTGTACACAGTGCAGTGTTATAGTGGTGTCACTGCAGTACATTAAACACTGAGACTCATGATACCAGTTTTACAGTCTCCATGCAGACCAAAACCTTGCTTTAATATTACTTGCATTTAATCTTCAGTTTGTAATATTTAATTCCTTCTTGTTAAGAACCCCAGAGGAAGTATTGGCGAGTCTAACCT
The DNA here is from genome assembly GCA_013397555.1 of Urocynchramus pylzowi. Taxonomy (NCBI): domain Eukaryota; kingdom Metazoa; phylum Chordata; class Aves; order Passeriformes; family Fringillidae; genus Urocynchramus; species Urocynchramus pylzowi. The sequence goes on from VZRH01006248.1 coordinate 3,250, forward strand.
CTCCTGGATTGCAGTTCTAAGCTATTAATCTGTCATGTCAGCATATTTTATGAATACTGTTTTCCTGTGTACAATTGGTGGAATACATCATGAATCACTTACCATCTGCTGTGTAACTGTATTGTAAAGTGTCTTTCTTCCATAGATTATTGCTTTGATAGATTAGAGTTTTGTACAGTCATGATACCTCATCCCATCAATTTTAAGCTCTCAGGAGGATGTTCATGGCTAAAGTATCTGATCATTGCAAAAGTCTTTAATGGCCTCTCACTGTGTCCTTGCAGGCTAGGGAAGTACTATTATGCTTGCTTTCCAGATGAGAACATGTGTCCAGGTTTTGTGCTGCATTGCTTTAATGAAGTGTGCTTTCTCCTTCTCTTCCACCCCTTCTGTCCCAGGCAATGGGGAGTGATAAGCAGAGCTAGGAGGGAACATCCTTTTCTCCAGACTGAACTGGGGATGGATCTGGGATTGGATGCTTTCCTAGGAGTCCCTTATAGCATTCTAGGCACTGAGCCATCTGTTGTGTTCTTTGGAGCCTGAACATGTCTGCACCATTATCTTTTACACTCAGAGCTGTATGAGTGCCATGGGTGACCTACAGACCATTGAAGAGAAGCAGCAGCATCCATGGAAGAAAAGCTCACCGGCTGCCATCAGAATCCATCTCACGCTGATTTAGCTGTATTTACAACTGCGTGCTTAAGTATAAACAATTACGTTGAGATAAAAAACCAAAAATTATATACAGGGAGGCATCGCATCAGAAAGGGTTTATTTCCAGGCTAGAGAAGGTATCTAAAGAAGGCAGGTTAAACTGGAAATGTGATAGCTCCATCCCACCATAACTGCAAGACAGTGTCATTCCCTTTCATCAGGCCTTTTCTCTTTAGCATTTCAGAGATGGGGAATCTGTGGGCAGCTGATACATCAGTTCCCATTCTGCCTTCCCTGATGCAATATGTCCTCATGGTAGATATTTTTTTCCCCCAGTAAATCCTAGTCCATGAGTCAGCTGTGTCTGTGCTGTGCTCAGGATCTACAGCATGAGTCCTATGAAGAGCAGCTGGGGAGGCTCCATCTGGATAAAAAGGAGGCTCCTGGGGGAACTTCTCACTCTCTACAACTCCCTAACAGGAAGGTAGAGCCAGCTGGGGACTCTGCTCCCAGGGAACAAGAAACAGAAAGGAAGAAACAGCCTCAAGTTGTGCCAGGGGAGATTTGAATTGCATAAGAGGTAAAATTTCTTCCCCAGAAGGGCTATGAAGCCCTGACACAGGCTGCCCAGGGCAGTGGCATAATCCCCGGTCCCTGAAGGGATTTAAAAGCTGTGTAGATGTGGCATTTGGGGACATGAGTTAGTGGCAGTGCTGACTGGATTGGCTGTTTAATGGTTGGATTCAATGTTCCTAAAGCTCTTTTCCAACCTAAATGACTCTATGATTCTACTGGATTCTTGCCTTAGTTTCTCCTGAGGAGACAACTGAAAGACATTCTGATCTGGTGGAACACATGAGCCCCTGATTGGATGAATTTGGCCCCAGTTTTCTGAAGACCAGTGGTTTCTTGTGGGTTGCAGCTGCTGTCAGATCCAAAAAAAACAACCTGAACTTAAATGGTCTTTCTGGGAAAACTCAATTTCTCTGGAGTGGGGGTTAGGAAACAAGGACTGATCAAAGACCTGATTCAGTGACATGTAGAATAAGGGGTTCAAGATACTTTTGAGTGACAAATATCTGGTAAAACTTAATGCATATGGGATTTTAAATGAATATATGCATTAAATGCTCTAAGAAATTTAGTGTGAAGAGGAACAGACCAAGCATGAGATACCCATGTGGAATAAAGATGTCAATCAAAGGCATAAGGGATATCAGACTGTAGCCCAAGAGAAGCTGAGGAGACCATGGGAGTTGGGATGTAGCATTGCCCAGCTGGATTTTCCCTGCATTTTGGCACCCAGATACCCCAAATCAAAGGGGGCCACCCCTTCTTGCTGCCCCTAAGGACTCATTTCCCACACCTTGGCATGTCCAACACCCCAAAGCAGTGCCCAACACCTGAAAGCAGTTCAGCATCCTCAGGGTTAAATAAAATTTAGTATCCAAGACCTGGCAGCTGAATTTTATCCCAGCGTGAATTGTTATGATCAAATTATAGGTCCAATAAAAAGAAAAGGAAAACCACCACCCCCCACCCCCCATCCCGCCAAAGAAATTCAGTTTGAGGTTTATAATGGAAATCATGACAGAGTCATGACTGTAGTAGCAGGAACAGCATTGCTGTAACACAGCTGTAAACTGGTACTGTCCTGGGAGGGAAGGGGGGAAGGGGGAGAGAGAGAGAGAGCGGGAGAGAAGCACTTGCTACACCCAAAAGGCCAGAGGAGGTGGGTTCAATGACTGGATGGGAAAAGGGCTACTTGCCAAGATGAACTTTCAAAGATTAAATATTAGCTCTGGTGAAAACCGCATCCACAGTGTCTCTGCAGCCTCGTGCTAGGGAAGGTAAGATGTTGAACCAGCTCCTCTGCAGGGGGGCACCATGACTCTTTGCACCCTGAATGGGAAAAATAAATCACATCCATTTCCAGGACATAGACAGCTGTCTATATGTGGAAAAACTCAAATTATATAGGGCAAAATAATGCTGGACTGCAATAATTTTTCATAATGTGGGTTTAATACGGTGGAGGTGCAGCCTTTTCCAACATTAAGTAAGAAAAGAAGTAGTAAAGCTTCTGGATCTCATCTTTGTTATTATCTGGTCATAAAGGAAGGCAAAACATTTGTGAGTTTCTTGCAAATCCCAGCTCCTGAACTGCCACTCTAGACCCTGATTTCCAAAAGTTTGGTCCATTGTCTTCGGGACCTCTTAAAAAGACAAAGGAGAAATTATATTTGGCTCCAGCAGAAGGTGAGAGCTGAGAATGAGACAATAAAGCAAAAATGGTCACATTTTATTGCCTTACTCACCTATGGTTTCTGGAATACGGTATAACTTACGGAAGCTTTGATTTACACTGGTAGGAGTTTTATCTGCTGCTGCCTTGGCCAATTTATTCTTAACACTGAGACCTATGGGCCTCTACTGACTTTCTTGGTTAAATAAATAAAAGGAAATATAAACATTAATGGAAATCACTTAATTTATGGCTAGATTGGAGCATTGTATCTTACACCATGGGTCCAATCCAAACTCCATTAATCTGAATCTTACTGACATTCCTGAATCAGGCCCTATTTTTGGGCTTTTCCTTCTCACTATGAAAAGAACAGTTAAAAATAATTTTAAATGAGATTATATTATCTCTCAAAAGCCATCCTGCACAAAACTTTCAACCCTTGTCACCTCTGAGGAGGCAGAGCATTTGGGATGTTTTAGTAGCTGTTGTTTGAAGGCTAAATATATTCCTCCCACAGTGATGCCTCCCCCTGCCTTTTCCTTTCCATGCCAACCATCCCACCCTTAAAAATCTCGTCTTGAAGCATTTTGCAATGCATCACATGCCATTTGTAGCTAAACACATTTTTGGCTCTTCTGTATGGTACAGAACTTACTTACAGCTCTTCAGGCACTTTCTCAGATTATTTCTAGCCAAAATGTTACTTTTTTTGGCCTGGTTGAATGAAGGAAAGCTTTCTGCTGCTTTTATTTTTTATTATTTTTTATTTTGTTAATTATTGTTTATTCAGAGATGCTTTCTGCCACATATATCTCTGCCAGCAGCTGAGATATAAAACTGCTGGCTTGCCATTCCACTGTCTGCCTTAATGGGCTTTGATATGCTCCTTCCCTGGCTCACCTTCTCCAGTTTAAAAAAAAACAACCACCAAACCACCAAAACCAGCAAGAAAATGAAACAACCAAAGAACATTGCATGCACTTTTTGTGCGGAAGGAAAAATGAGCAGAAGACAAAAGAACAGGGAAGTACAAATTGTTTAAAAAGTGTAAAAATATAGGAGTTGTCCCACAGAATATTAGGATGAGTCAGTAACTGAAGCTGTTATGTTTTCACATGGAAGTAGCAAATTCTAGGTTGTTGTTGTAGCAAAAGTCTTACTGTCATCACAGCTGTGGGAGGTATAAACAGAGCAGTGAGAAGGAGTAGTTCCTCAGTGAATATGAATTATTGTAGTTTATCAAGGCTGTGGCTTTTCACAACTGAACATGTCCTGTTGATATTAGTAGAACTTTTCCTCTGAGCCAATCAGGGACTAGATTCAGAAACTGAAAGACAAGAAGAAAGCATTGGGTTAGATCTCTGTTCTGGAGAGGAACAGGGAATATATCCCAAAATGGCTACAGCTTAGAGCCCTCAGCCTCTGTATGAATGCATCCTTTGGGATGACATCTAAACTTCTTGGGTTTATAGGCAGGATGGTCCTTCCTAGCAGTGACTGTTAAAGCACATGCACACCCGTGCACTAGCTGTGGCTTTGTTGGATTAGGCAGCTATACCAATCCAGCAGATTGGAATAAATCACAGAGCCTGATGTCCATGTTTAAGTACTATTTACCAGCAGTTCAAGGGAGGTGATTCTGCCCTTCTGCTTGGCTGTGGTGAGACCCCACCTGCAGAGCTGCTTCCATATCTAGAAACCTCAATATCAGAAGGATGCAAAGGTGCTGGAGTGAGTTGAGATTAGGCTGTGAAAATGTTCTTAGGGCTGCAGCCCTTCTGTTCTGGAGACAGGCTGGAAGAGCTGGGGGTGTTCAGCCTGGAGAAGAGAAGGCTCTGGGGACACCTCATTGTTGTCTTTTTGTACTTAAAGAGGGCTTATAAAATATTTGAATAGTGATTTTTAACATGGGCAGATAGTGATAAGAGAAAGGAAAACTCTTTTAAACTGAAAGAGGGTAGATTTAGATCTGATATTTTCAAGAAATTATTTACTCTGAGGGTGATATGCTGTTTGGTTGTATTATTTCTCATTGAATTTAGTATAACAACCTTCCCCTCCAGGGAAACAGCATGTTAGGCAGGTGGGGTGGGGTATCCCCTATAGGACTCATGTCCTAAGTCTCTGTGAGCTGATGAACCAGCATTATAACCCCAGCTAAGTCATGCTAATATGACCACTCCCTGTCAGGCACATCCTCTAGAGACATCCAGACTTCTGCTTAACTCAGCTCACAGAGATTGGTGAGGACAAAGCATGGACATGGTATCAGAAGAGACAATTTTGTGTGCCGTCTTCAGGCTTTTGTGGCCACTCCACATTGCAGCTCAGCTTCCATGTTCATCAGCACTGGTGGCTGTGAGGATATGCCCAAGTAAAGTGGCTCAAACAAGACCCCATTTCTTTTCCCCATATTTCACCCTAATGAACTTCCTGTATTCATGCTGACAAGAACTTGACTTTGTGAACAAAGTGACATATGGCTTTCAAATACAACTTGTATTTGGCTGAGGAGACAACAAGCTTCATGAACATTTACCCTACAGAGTTCCTCACTTAAATATCTTCATGAATATTTGTTCTGTGGATCCCAATTCACAATTAAGTAATTTACAATTAAGTGAATAAGTGATATGTAGCAGCCTTTGGTATTCAAGAGCGATGATACCAGGCAGCAAAAGGAACAAATACCTGCCTAACTTTTTGTGCCAGCCTATAATTAATCCTTGAGATGGCTCTGAAATAAAATTCAAGTAACTCAGTGCTGACTCAGACCATGAATCCATATCATAACCTTAAAAGTGCTATAGTTTGCTCAGAATCTATTTCACAAAGTTTTTTATGATGAACATACCCCAATATGGAAGACAAACCAAAACCTGTTTGTAAGTAAACAAAAAACCTAACAGAACCATAAGGTTGAATCAGTGAGAAATCACATTAGGATTACAGAGAAATCACTCAGGAAAAAAAATCACTGCTGTCAACAAAAAGGATTTATCTCAGGTGTGTTCCTGGCAGTTTAGGATAAGAGCATAACAACTAAGCCTGGGTGCTTCTAGGAAAGGATGAAAGGTTTTCATAGCATCCCCTTAAAGATCATTCTTTAATGAAACCAATTGAAAAGAAAGATAACTCAGGCTGGATATCTCAAGAATGTCTTAAGCATGTCTTAAAGAATGCCTACATAAATCAGACTGGGTGCTGGTCTCTCAGCAGTGCAAGCAGATGAGGAGCTCTGGGTATCCACAGTTACCCACCAGAGGTACCCACCCAGAGCTGGGTGTCCCAGTGGGGAGAAAATGGCATCTAGAGTATTAGCAGGGACTAAATGGGACAGAGATGCTCGAAAAGTAGACCCCACTTGAGCTGTACAGATTTGCTTCAAAATTTGTTTCCAAGTCCAAGCAAAGGATTGAGTGAGACAGATGTATGAATGGAGTCCTGTGAAAAGCAAAGATTTCTGGTAAACCATAAAAGTTTTGTGTTGTCCATGTTTATGATTATATAGCCCAGGGTATATTTGAGAGAGGTTTTCCTTCATATTGTTCCAGTCTGAGTTTCAAAGCATGGTACCTTCTTTTCTACCTTGCCAGCTCTTGTCAAGTTAGGTCATAAGGTGATCATGCCATTAATCTCCTTGGTGTCCTAAGTTTCCACCAAAAAGCAGCTTTTTTTCATAGTTGCAAACAGCAATACTTGGCTGAGCTGGGACACTGCAGGTTGCTTTGAGATCCTTCCCCAGTCTGGGCATCGTACATTCTCTGCTCAAGGCTGTGGGTTGCAATTAACCAAGGTGACCCATAGCCCATCTCAGTCTTGTTTTGCTTTGCCTAGTCTAAAAATGTGTCATAGAACCATAGAAATACGGAATCATTTGGTTTGGAAAAGATCTGTAAAATAATGAAGTCCAGCTGTTCTCCCAGCACTGTCAAGCTCACCACTAACTCATGTCCCCAAGTGCCACATCCTGTTAGATCTCTTAAATCCCTCCAGGGATGGGGACTCCACCACTGCCCTGGGCAGCCTGTTCTGGGGCTTCGCAACCATTTTGAAGAAGAAATTTTTCCTAATCCCCAATCTAAACTTCCTCTGGCACAGCTTGAGGCGATTTCCTCTTGTTCTATTGCTTGTTACCCAGAAGAAGAATGTCCTTTCAGTAGGGACATTTGTGTCTGGATCTTTAGAAATGTTAAGCCCCTTTGGTCACAGATGGGTTTGCAGAGATGTTCAGCTTCCACTTAGGCTACAGAAATCTTATTTTTGAAACACTGGAAGCATCGGAATATCTGTTTAGGAGATATATTAGCAGGGATGACTGCCTTAAGCCCTGCAAAAAGTCCACCCTCTTTTTTGGAAGTCAGTCTTGTCTGAAGACCACTCCAAAAGCCCTTTGGGTAACCTGGCCATCGTGCTGCCTTGCATGTGATCATCCCAAGACCCAGGACTCAGAGCAAAACCTGGCACAGCTTTCTCCTGCTCCCTGCTTCACATCAGAGTCAGAATGAATGTTGGGATCAGAGGCTAGAATAAAATTGGGCAGAAACAGGCATGTCTAACAAATATCTTGCTTATGATGAGGTGTTTCTACTCTCAGCCAGCAGCCGCAAAGCACGGACAATAATGAAAGGCACCCCCTTGAACATTTTACATTATTCCTCCTATTCTAAAAAGACAATTTATGCATTTTATCCTTTCCAGCTGGAGTCATTCTCTCCACTCTTGCAAATCACTGATATTAATTATGCAACCACAGCTAAGCCCCACTGCAAGGAGGACTCCAGCTCCAGCACTGCAGCAAAGGAGGGGTTACTGGACTTCTTCAGGGAAGGGAAAGCATTCCTCCACCCTGAAGGGAGCATTCAGCTTTGGACAGAGGAGTTAACAGCTGTCTTTTATTAGCCTTTAAAAGGCAGTGTTGGGGTAGGTCTGGAACCTTTGGTCTGGAAGAGAAGCCTTTTCTGGTCAGTCCCAGGGGCAGAAGGTCAGGCTTACTTGGTCTCCAGCCAAAAGGCACAAAAGTTGAGAAACTGCTTTGATTTTTCTCTGGCTGGTGATGGGAGCTGGGCTGGTGCAGTGGGACAAGAATTGGTCACTGCTGTGGCTTGAACTAGGCATGGACTGGACACTCCTACAGCACAAGTGATAAGTGATGATAATAAAGACAATGCGAGGGAGACAAAACCCACTGAAATTTAGGGAAAATGGATTGTGGCTACACCTTTACAGGCAGATAATTGGGATGCTACTGCACAAAAATGTCTGCTATTTAAGGGCAGGAGGAAAATGAAGGCAGAATAACTCTTCAGGCTTGCATTTCACGCTGGACAATGCCATAATTTTCTGCAATATGTCTGGTGGATGAGAAATTTCAGGTTCCTGTAATCTTTCTGATTTACAGAGGTGGCCTTGTATGCCAGAGGAAGGACAAAGAGTGGTCTCATCCCCTTGTAAAGCTAAACATGCTATAGGTACAAGGCAGTTTGCATATGGCCTCTGTAGGATCTGGCCTCCATCTCTCTGGGGTTCTTCTTGTAGTAGGATTTGGGCAGTACAAGAAGAACCCCAGAGCTTTTGCCTCCCTCTGACTGCAACATCTTGGGACAAAAACCTTTGTATTATTTACCTTAGAGCTGCCAGGTATTGCTGAGGCACAGCCAGAGCTGCACCCTCTCCATGTATGATGGTGTGGCTGTGATAGATGTTCACACATCTCTCGTCTGCATCTGCAGGGACACTTCTTGCCATCCCAGTCCCTGCTGGGTCCCTGCCAAAGTGTATTCTTTTATTAACTCACTGCCTGGCTTCAGAACAACCTCATGTTAAAAAAAAAATAATGTATCAGAAACTATCATCCCCTTCCCAGAGATGTGCCACTTCTACCTGGATGCTGTACAGATTAGTCTTGTACCAATGTATCTGCTCCTCAGAAGTAACAATGCTTGCTATGAAGCAGACCAAAGCAATGACTCCTCAATTATGTTCCCTAGTCTTAATTTAATTTGGAAGAACTTCACTTTCTGAGTACTTACTTTTTCATATATGCTCCTGCTCTTCAGCATTTTGAAAATTATTTTAGCATCAAACTGTCTTTTCTTGTTCTCCCTGTCAGAAAAGAAAGTATGTATGTGAATATTCAAAATTATTATTATAATAATTTAGCTTATTTCTAGTAGGAGGCAGAGCCTTTTTTAAAAATGTCCTTACATCAATGCTTGAAATTGAAACTTAGGAAACCAGTGAAAAACTTATGTCTGCTTAACTAGTAAATAGGGTCAAGGGCACAAACCTGGTCACTGACCTGTAATTTATTATTATACATCTCACCCATTATACATTCTCACCCAAAAAACACTCACTAAAGTCAATGCAGAGCTTGGGGGATTTAAGAAATATGTTTCCTGATGCAGAGTGTGGGTAATGGAGCTTAGTTTTCCTAAAAGAAAAAAAACCTTAGTTTTGTGCTTTGGGACAGTAAATGGCCACTAGCTCAAAGTTATTTTTATTTGTATTTGTAGCTGGAGCCTGTGCCTCAAGATGGCCAAAATACTTGTTTAAAATGTAGGAATGGATTCCTGTCACATGCTTGGGCACCTTCCAGCCATTGGTTCCAGCTAAACAATTTAAAAAAATTTAATTGGGAGCATTTATCCATGGCTCCTTTGGCTGTCACATGAAGGACACACACTAATGCTGGGTGAAATGCTACTCTAGCCCCTTTGGGAGGACGATAGCTTTTGTAGCTCATTCATAGCACACAGCATCTTGAAATTCAGTGATAAAACTTTAATACCACATCCCACAATACACATAATTGTATCATATCATTAAATATTTGGAGAGTGCCATGATTCAGCACACTGCTGTAGAGATTTTTTAAATGAATGAGCATGGACCTCTGCTCCAACAGAGTTTACGGTGGAGCCCTCGATCTGCAGATGTATAATGTTATACTGAGTCATCCATGCAGGGTCTTCTTCTGTGGCAGGGATGGAAGAAGAGAGAGAGAGAAGATACCCACATAAAAACAAATGATAAATTAAATGCTACTGAAGGGTGCATGGGTGGTCTTAGGGCATTAGAAACAGAATATGCCTTTTTTGTGTCAGTTCAGCACCTGTGTGGTATCTTGCTCTCAATGGCAGAGTTATGGTTTATATAGCACAAGTCTGGGAAGGTCTGCAAAGATTTAGGACTTTTACAAGGGATTGCAGGACTCCTTGAGTGAGAGTCACTCCTGCTGAGTTGCATTTGAAGTCAGGGACAGGTGTAGCTGAAGTCTGGGTGCAGGGAGTCTCACCTGTGCTGTTCATGGTAGCTTTTAAGAGTGCTGTCAGTCTTCTGAAGTTCAGGGGAGACCTTACCACTCTCTACAACTGCCTGAAAAGACACTGCAGGGAGGAGGAGGTCAGTCTTTTCTCCAAGGTATCAAGCAGTAAGACCAGAAAAATAGAATCAAGTTTCACTATGGGAGCTTAAGGTTGGATATTACAAGAAATTTCTTCTCCCAAAGGGTCATTTAGCCCTGGCATAGGCTGCCCAAGGCAGTGTTGGAGTCCCAGTGCCTGGAGAGATTTAAAAGTTGTGTGGATGTGGCACTTGGGGACATGGGTTAGTGTGGGCTTGGCAGTGCTGGGGGAATGCTTGAACTTGGTGATCTTGTAGGGCTTTTCCAGCCTAAATTATTCTATGATTGTGTGTCCCAGCTCCATAGATCCTCTTCGTAAATCCTCCATGGACTTGCTGGTAGATTTGGAGAGGTTTTCACGTTTTGGAGGTTACCAGGTGCAACAGATGACAATAAAGCCTTATTTTCCAGTTCAGTTATCTTTCTGATATGATAAAGAATTTTTTACAGCACCCCAAACATATTTCTAAAGATTGGCAAGAAGATGATTTTCCGAACATTTCAGTCTAATAACTAGGTCAGTTAGGAAACGCAATCCAGAAAATCTCATCCAGCTGCCTTTCCTTCTGGTAATGGATGGATACAGCCACACTCTGTAAAATCTTTTTTTGCTGTCTGCAAAGCGAAAAGTGGGTTGTTTGCTCAACATCCACTTGCGGGCAGACCCAAGCCAGTCCTGACGGGGTGTCTGCAAATCCAAACAGGTTTCCCCGGACGCTGCGGTCAATTCCCTCAGCCAACCTTCCGCCCGTGCCCAGATATAGTAAAATTGGGTTCTCACCAATGAGAGATGGGAGTGCTCGCTGTATGACATTCACCAGGATTTATTGCAGGAGAATCCGAGGGTACACACATAGTGGAGAGGGGCAGGAAGAACTGCTTGATGGAAGGAGGAGGTGGGGAAGAAACAGGAACACAGCTGCTAGTGAGGGAGTCAGGGACAGTGCACCAGAGGCTGATCACAGAGCACCTGACATACAAGTCCGAGAGCCATGGCCAAAAGCCCCCTGACTGGGGGCAGATACAATATATATAAACTGGGGAGGGGTAGGAGGGGTCAGGGTACAATCCAGCCAACGGGAAGGTATGACAGGGGAGGAGTTGGGATGGTGTGATGTATAACAGACCAATGAAAGGCAAGAGGGGAGTGACAAGAACTGGGGAGGCCAATAACAAAGCTGGAGGCACAGAACTTTCTAGAGAGTGTGGGTGACTGACACATGCTCGTTTGCTTGTGGGAGTGAGGGATCATGGGAAAGTGAACCACTCTCTCAGCCTAAGATACACATAGGAATCTTCCCATGGCATCCCAAGAGTGCTGTGCCCAGCACCGACTCCCACATCCACTTGCTTCCCTGGGGATTAAATGCTAATGGAAAGCTCCAGCTCTGGCTTGTTAATTGTCACATTCATTTGACCAATTCTGTTTTAGGAAAATCCCATTAAAAATGGTGAATCATTGTCTTCTGCTGATGTAAATGGTAATAGCTTTGACCCACAGAAGCAGTAGGAAAGGTAATGACTGCTAAACTTTTAGATTTAGATTACTGTTTCAGCACCCAGGTCTGGTGAAATGAACCCTCACATGCACACCTTGGCAGCTCCTCACCTCCCAGGTGCCCCAAAAGCAGCCATGCTTTGCCACCAGAGGATGAGGAGCAGGTGGAGCAGAAGACAAAAAACTGCAACAATTCAACCATGGACTTCCCTGATTCATCAAAGCACTTAGAACATAACATGTCACATAAAGAGTATTTAAATATGTGCTGAAATAGTTTCGCATATCAAACCTGAGGGCTTGACTGTGCACAAAATTTCTCAGATTAAAGGTTTGGAATGGTTTTAAACTTCCCAAGGCTCTTCCTAAATAACTTCCTGTTATCCACATGTATGCATGTGGATAGTGCAGAGCTACATCCTTCATGTATGCATCCTTCTGGTTTCTTACTCTTTGTCCTACCTTTTTACTTGTATCTCCTATGTCCTTTTGTCATGATGAACACATGGACAAGTAGCTCCCGTGGACACTGCAACAAGTAGATACTTGTACTCCAGTGCCATTTTTTTAATGATTCCTCCTCATGTCATACATGGTGTAGTAGTGGCCCTGGCACTGCTGGATTCAATGATCTTACAGGGATTTTCTAACCATAATGATTCCATGATTCTGAGCCTTAACAAACTGTCAGCACTCAAGAAAACCACACAGACTGGAACCATTTCCTTCTTTCCATATTCCTATTTGTCTTAGGTCGCAAGATGTGGCTGGGGGTGAGTATTCTATTGCCATCTGTTAGAGGTGGGGTGGTTATCTTCTGTTAATTGGGCAGTTTTCTTTATCTCTTCCATGACCAATCATCCCTCCGGGAAATATCTTCTGTTAATGGGCCATTGAGTCTCACTGCATGACTGATAAAATTACATCATCCCATTGTGAGATGCTCCACCCAGGGGGAGGAGCCAAGCATTCCTAGCTAGATATAATCTGAGATCTGCAAGACCAGAGACAGCCATTTCTCACTGTATTCCCACAGAAGAAGCTGTCTCCACTGGATTCCCAGAGGAATACCAGGCCCATCTGTACCACCACTGGACCTTCAGAGGAAAACTACACCCTTCTACAGCAGCACTGCTTCAACAGAACCACATCTGTCACTCCAGGAGGACTGCAGCCACCGTTTTATTGGACTGCTACCAACACCCTGACCAACAGGGTGTCAGATTGTATTCTGACTGTCAGTGTTGTTTTGTATTACTGCATTCTTATTTTTATCTTTACTTTTTTTTATTCCTAGTAAAGAACTGTTATTCCTACTCCCATACCTTTGCATGAGAGCCCCCTTAATTTCAAAATTATAATAATTCAGAGGGAGGGGGTTTGCATTTTCATTTCAAGGAAGGCTCCTGCCTTCCTTAGCAAACACGTGTCTTTTCAAACCATGACACTACTCCACACCATCACCTCTTAGCACCTATTAAGGCCAGTCACCTCTCAGCACCAATATTAAGATCATGAAGATCCTATGGAAAGACTTATCTAGCCATGTTGTTTGCACAGTTCTGAGCATAGCAGGTGCCTACTGCATTATCATGAGTATTATAACTGCCACAACTTACTACTTCTACACCTATTGACTAATGACAACTGCATTTTCCTTACTTGCCCTTTCAAGGTTAAGGTGATTTGGAAAAAGGCTATTTATACAAAAATCAGAGCATTTGCACAGTAAGTCAGAATGCAATAGATATACCAGGCAATTTCCCCATGTAAATAAGTCCTCCCTGGAGAACCCTGACAAAACCTTCTCTGTACTCATAGGTACACATTTCTGAGGGTCAGTGGGATAGGAGAAGGGCCAGGGAAATGGTAGTTGGAGCTGTTTGAGTACTTCTGGGCAACTGTCACACAAAGAAAAATGGACATATTGTGCAAAGCTGCTAGCAAAACCTGGTATTAAACAAATAATATAATGGCTTTGGGAATTTGGGATTGCATATACAGGGTTCTTTGCAGTTCACACAGGACCTTTTGTGACTTGTGTATATGAATGCAATCAGCAAAGAGACACAGACACAAAAAAAATTATCCTATATAAGTAGCTGTCCTGAAAATAAACCTTAAGGAAACTGTTCTGAGTGTCTTGATCTAGGGACTAAAGCATTTATTCTCTTCTTTCCTTTCACCTGAAACCCGCAATTAAACCAAATGAAAAAAAGAATACACAAGTACTTTTGCAACCAGCATCCATTTTTTTCAGAGCCCGGATGATGTCTTAAATTCAGAGTCATGAGGCCTTAAGTTCAGAAGCCAGTTGTGCTTTTCTTTCTTACAGGGTTTTTATCTGAAGGCTTTTTCTTCTATTTTTTTTCTTTTCCTTTTATTTTCCTTCTTTTTCATTTTTTTCTTTGTTTATTTGTAGCCCTTTTTGGTTGTTTTCCTTTTTTCTTTTTTTTAATTTTTCCTTTGTCTTTTTATTAACCTCTTTTATTTTTTCACTTTTGCTTTTATTCTTTTGACTTTTTCTTCTCCTTTTTTCTTTTCACTTATTTTCCCTCTTGTTTTTCTTTTTTCTATTTTCTTTTAATTTTTTAATTTAATTTTTATTTGCTCTTCTCATTTTTCTTTTTTCTTTTCCCTTTTTAGTTTTTACTATTCCTCTTTTTTGTATATATTTGGTTTTTTTCCTTTCCTTCTTTTTCTCTTTCTTTTCCTTTTCTCCTTCTCCTCTTTTCTACTATCTTTCCTTCCCCCCCCCCTTTCTTTCCTTTTCTTTTCTTATTTTTATATTTTCCTTCCTTTTTCTCTTTCGTCAGTAGGTAATCACCAAGCCTCCAATCCTGAAACCGACTTGAAAGCAAAAACCAGACCTCAACATCTGCTCTTTCCACCGATTATAGACAGATCAGAGAAGAGGCTGTGGAACCTGCAGGCTAACAGCAGGACGTGGTGAGGTACGACATGAACAGGGACTACCCCGGGCGGTGGTTCCTTACCCTCGCAGGAGAACCAAATCTTCCTGACAGAGCGCGACAAGTATCCTTGTCCTTTTCCGGGGCAGCGGTCACTCAGCTCCGAGCGCGGAGCAACCCCCAGGGACGCTCACCTTCCGGCGAAAACACTAACTCGCTATTTTTGTTGCTAATCATTGTTAATAATTAACCGCCTATTAGAATAACACCGTTGAGTCCCGCCGGGTCCCCGCCATCCCCGGGGGCCGCGGCCGAGCCCCCGCCCCACTCGCCCGGCCCCGCTCCTGAGGGTCTGTGCCGGGATGGGGTGCGGGGAGGGGGATGCACGAAGCCCCGCGGGGCCCCGGACCTGCCCGCGAGGGCATCCGCGGGGCGCGGAGTCTTTTGTTATGCTAATCCGAGCTGACATCACTCCGCATATCAAAGCAGAGGGGGCCGCATATAAGGCGGCTCCGGAGGCCTCCCCGCCAGAGTGGCCCCGGTCCCCGCGCAGGCCGGCTCGGGCGGAGGTAAGCGAGCACCGCAGGGGTGTGCGAGCCACTGTCGGGAGAAGTGGGAAGGGGACAGCGGCTCGATGGAGCCCCTCGAAACGCCGAAGGTGCGGGGCTGGCCAAGAACAGGGGTTTGCGAGGCGTGGACAGAATTCCAAGGAGAGGGGATGAATCCCGGAGGATGCATGGGAGTAGGAAGACGCTGGGGGGTTCGACGGAGAGAGGATTCTTAGAGGTTGCGAAGCAGATCGAGGAGATGCCAGGGAGAGAGGCGGCTTGGAGACTGCAAGGGAGGAGGGAGGCATGGAGGATTGCAAGGAAAAAGGAGACCCGGGAGGATGCGTGGGGCAGGGAGAACCGAGGGAATGCAAGGGAGAGGGGAGGCTTGGAGACTGCAAGGGAGAGGGGATACCCGGGGTAAAACAAGGAAGGAGGAGACTCGGAGGCTGAATTAAGAGACCTGACAACCGGCAAGGAGAAGTGTGAGTGCAGGAGCGAGGGGAGGACCCAGGGGAGAAGGAAACCCAGAGGGTGGAGAAACCCGTGCCCGATGAGCTGCAGGGGAGAGGAGACACCTAAGAGTTGGAAGAGAGACTGGAGACCCAGGGGCTGATGGCAGACGCGGCACATGGAACTGCAAATGTGCAGGGCAATACAAGGATCTGCAGAGGAGAGAGGAGTCTGGGAGGCTGCAGGGTAGCGGGGTCACCCAGGAGCTGCAGGGGAGAAGGAAGATCCAGAAGGCAGCAAGGGAGTGGTGAGACCTGGCAGCTGGAATCAGCTCCACCACCCTCTATTCCTTTTCTCTGCTCCCACTCCTCACTGCAGGTCATCTGGGGATGTGCTACCCCTAAACCAGGCTACTGTGCTCTTGGAGAGAGCTGCAGGCTGGCAGCAGAGTCAGGTGAATGTCTTTGTTTCCTGGATGGCAAAACTGAAAAAATGTGAGCTGAATACTCACACTTTTATGTACAGTTAAAATTGCCTGTTCCCATTCCTGAGTCCAGAGTCTTGAAAGTGTCTGATGGGAGTGTTTTCTGTGTGCCAGAGTGCGGCTAGCTGCAAACAGCCTTGAGGTGAAAAGAAAGCTTTGAGTTACAACCAGCTCCTGTTTTTAGGAGTCCACAGGCCGCTTGCTGTTGGTTTGATCAGTGACCCAGAGCTCACCAGAGCTGTAAACATCACGTCTGCCCCAAAGTGTGTCCCACCCGTTTCCTTGCAAATTGCTCTTGCAAATGTAATCAGTGTTGGACTGAGTGGAAAAAGGCATTATTACCTCTCCGAATAAAAGGGGTGCAATTGCATACAAAGCTTGCAGTTCTTTGGGTAAGTATGGAGGAATTAGATAACTTCTCTTCCACTCCAGGGGTTGAAAAAACCCCAAACGGTGACCTTTTCAAGGCAGGGTGAGGAGAGTAGGTTTAGTGAGAGTGTTTTAGACCATCTGAGACATTTTACACTCTATTCTTGTGTTGTCCAGCAGTTCACAGGGGTGAGATAAGGGGTCTGAAATATCTAGACACTGAAAGGCATGGGTAGGATTAAGGGTTGAAGGTTTCCAGTGTGTTTGTAGAGCAGTGAGAAAAAAAGGGGTCCCAAAGATTAAAAGATACAGAAATACTCTGAAACAAGAAGCATGTATGCCTGGGTGCTCATGGGAGCATTGCCTTCAAGGGATGCATCAAACGCAAATCAAGGTGGGCATTAAAGAAAAACAATCCATGGCAATGAACTTGTAGGCAATCAGTTTTGTCTTGGACTTAAAGGGAGCCAGAAACTTGCCCCTAGAGGTTATTAAAATCCTTTGTAATAACAGCACTTCTCTAGTAACCCTGAACGTCAGGCACTGGGGTTGGGATAGCCAAAAAGCAGCCTGAATAAAAAAATATGCTGCAGATGGCAGAAAAAACACTCAGAAATATTCATTCCCCCCAACTCAATTGCTCCTCAAATGGGAATATTTAGGCAGAAAGCTGCAGCTGGGCAAGTCCAGAGCTGGGGATCAGGTAGGATACCCTTTTCCAGGGTAGGAGGTTTCCCAAAGTGAACCTGATTGCTCCAAACATTCCCAGTCCCTTTCCAAACCTCTCTGAGGGGGTGTTAGGAGGGGATGCACAGTTACAGTTTGGGTATGCCAGTGTGCTGTGCAGTGAGTTGTGAGACTCCAGGGATGCGATGTGGTGGGCAGGTTTTTCTGTTTATTTTACTGTTGTCTTTCTCATGGGATGGGAAACCACTGGAAAGACCACAAAAAGCAGCCTGGAGCAGTGTCTGAAGTGAGTAACTGAAGGAAAACCCATTTACTGTTATTAATACTGCTGCTAAAATAAGCAAGCCATGCCCTGGAGACAGAGAGGACCTCTCTAAAGATTTAAGTCCTGCATCTGGTTTGTTTATTTGTTTGGCCTGAAGAAGGAAAAAAACAACAAAAAGAAAAGGGCTGTGGGGGTATCCTTGAGAGCTTTTTTGTCTCCTCCAGGCTGCTCCGTGGAGACAAAAATGGAATTTTATGTTTACAAAGTTGCAGCATTTTCCGTGAGCTCCAGGTGCCAAGGACTTGGAAGAAGTGAGAGGCAGAGTTAATGAGGTGAGAAGAAAAGCAAAAGGTAAAGAGCAAAACACATTCATTGTAACAGATCAGAGAGAAACATCTGCAGGGCAAGGGTACCTGCATTAAGGAGGGAAATGCAGTTTTTATTATTTGTCTTCTCTGCAGAAAAAGAAGTAGGAAAAAGAAATTTGGAGAGAGGAAAGGGAGAGATGAATAGCTGAAGATTTGAGCTAATCTAAAGATCTATCTTGTTTTTTTTCTTCTTCCTAAGCAGTTGCACAAGCTTTTTGGAGAGGGGAAGAAAAAAAACTGACTAAAGTGAAGCAGTGAATGAAGTCTTGCCATGTGCAGGGTTAAATGGAAACACACAATCAGACCATAACTCTGTGTAATTCAACCCATACCGTTTGTCTGTCTGTTGACTCGAAAGGTTATATCAAGGCTTGGCAAGGGAGGGGACTGAGAAGGGATAATCCAAACCTTTTCATGATTCATAAGCCACTCCTTCACAATTTGGGTAATAAACTTCTCTCTCACAGTGACTCGCTAAACTTCAGAGTTAACTGTAGCTCTAAACTTCAGAGTTAACTGTAGCTCTTTCTCCTTTCAGGTTGTTCACCTCCAAGAACGAGCAATACCCAAACTGAAGGAAAATACATTGCACAAAATATTAAGAAAACTCCCTTTAAAAAAAAAAAAATCTTTGGAGAAGCTGATTTCCTTTGGCTAGCGGGAGAAAGTGGAGAAAATGAAGCCAAGTCTGCGATTTTTCTTAGCTGGTTTTCTGTTGTTGATTCTGCAGACTGGGCTTTGCTATGGGATAAAATGGATGTAAGTATGTGGCTCTATCTCTGCATTTTTAATGTTTTTGTAGGAATTGCTGGTCTCTTACCTGTTTGTACAACTGCTGCTTGAGGCATGCTATAAACTGTTTAAAGAGCAGCAAGCACTGCAATTCTCCAGGCATTGGTTGATTTCAACTGTGTGTACTAGGGGCTTATGCTAACAATGTCTCCATCTTCTTTCTAAAATATGCTTGATTTAGGCTCATTTGGGGTTTTTTCTCCTCATTGATACCAAGGGAAAGGCACACACTTGAATGAACAAGTGGCTCACTCACATGAGCCACTTAATGAAGCTTCTAGCATTAGCTCCTGCTATGCTGGGAAACTCCCACCAGGACCACTGGGTGTGCTGAGTAGGAACTGAGCAGTAGGGATGGCAGCTGAGATAATGCTGCCTATCTCCAAACACAAGGGATGCTTGACAGATAACATGGGTTTTTTTGTGGACCTTTTAACCTTTGGATTTTCCTGAAGGGTGTTAAAAATGAGGTGAGGAGGGGGGAGGAAGGTGAAGAAATACCAGGGACTGTGGTCAAGTCAGGATTGAGTTTTCTTGGAGGTAATGTACTGCAAAGTGAAAACATCACCATCTCATTTCTTTGCTTAAACAAGCAATCAGTTAGTTGCTTGCTGCAAAATAAACAAGCAGGCTACTCCAAAGCCAATCTGGTTTCACGACCTTGATAAGTGATCCGTCCTTTCTACTTGGGTTTGGAGCTGGGCACAAAATAAATAAGGGAATATGGGTTTGTCTCAAATGAGCTTCTTCAGTAGAAAAACAGGCAGTATACAATGCCAAGAAGACTCTGTAGCGCATTGAAGCAAGGATCTTTTGAGATAGGTGGTGAAACTTGCACAAGAGGTTTCTGTTTTGCTGCACCTTCTGCCACAGATTTCATGCTATATCTAATTGCCATTCTGCTGTTCCAATCATTGTCACTTGAAGCTCTACTCATGCCACCTTTTATAAAGGCTTAGATTTGGATATCTGCAAATGAAAATGTCCTATTGGAGCCAGTGTTTTTACTCCCCATCATGCAGTCAGGGAAGAGAGGCTCTTCCAGACGGCTATTCATCTTCTCCAAACAGAGGCATCCACCAGAAATGTAAATGATAGCCTCTGGCAATGCTGTGTACTGCAGGGAGCTGCTAGAAGCCACACATCTACCTTTTATATCCATAAAGAGAAGCATAGTGAATCTCTCCATAGGGTGTTTAAATGCACGTGGTCAGGTGGGAGGAATAGTCACCTACTTTAGAGCATCTTTCAAGGTGGCATGCTTGCCTATGGCAGGAAGATAGGAACTAGATGATTTTTAAGATTCCTTCCAACCCAAACCATTCCATAATCTTTCATCTGCTGTCTCCATACTCTAAGGACCATCTTGGAAGTAGAGGAGAGTAAGGATATGGTTTGCTCTTCACTGCCTTGGCTTTACACCTTGTAGTAATCAGCAAGAGCTCAATTATATAACCCAGCTGTTTCGTTCCACCAACTTCCTCCAGTATTTAGGCTTTCAACTCTGCCTATATCCAGCACCAGAAATGGCAGGCATCTCCTTATTTAGCAACATGTCCATGGGACTCCTTTGCAATGTTTATTTCTATGTAGCACAGAAATAAAGCTGTTTTGTGGCACCCTGATTCAGCAGGGCTTTTATGTGTAGAACTGACTGGAGGGACTTGTCCATATGCTTGGCATTGTGTCCCACTTAGGCAAGATGCTTAATCATGAGTGAAGGGCTTGGGTTTCTTTGAAGGAGTGAGATGAGCTCCAGAAGGAACCTGATAATATGGTGACAAGCCATAGACATGAAAAATGCTGGGAGGCAGGGAAAGCTCCCTAATAGCTTTCCTGTCAAAAGCAGCCTTTTGGCTGCTAAATGGTTAAGCTGCAAGGGTTGCTTTCGGGGATGAGTGGGGGGAGAAGCAGTTGGAGGCAATACACCACAGTTGCTGCTCCTCTACTTTCCAGCAGACATACCCCCCTATCAAAAAGTGAGTGGGAAAGATGAAAGCTGAGATTAAAGTGGTATTTGAAGCATGAATGGCATGCAGATGCACCACTGAGCTCCCCTCACACCTGTTTAAAACCTGGCAGAGACCTGCACACTCTGTCCACAACACTTTGCAACTGGGATGCTGGCAGCTGGAAATCCACAAAATTATGTTTGGTTTTTCTTTTGTTGGCTGTTTCTCATAATTTCACCACCCTTATTTTCCTATGGAAACACAGACTAATTTTCCCCACTCCCCATCACTCTTTTTTCTTGGGGCTCAGGGACTGTCCTTAGAAATTGCATGGGTAAGTTCTTGGCAAACAAAGTACCAAATACTGAGTAATACCTCAGACCTGCTTATCCCAGCTCTGGACTCATATTCTGGGTTCTGTACCATTGAAATCTGCTCTGCTCCTTCCTTCGCTTGCTCATGAACAGAGAGGTGGGGAAAAAGAACGGGATGAAGAAGGAGGAAAGTGCTATGTGATGTTTTCAATTGTGGGATTTTCTCACCAGTCTGCCCACTGCATCATTTTTATGCACATGGTGCCAGAGGCAAGCTTCAAAGAGGATTTGGCAGGGGAAGGGAGAGATAAGGAGGTGGGTTTCACCAGCCTGGAGATGAGAGAGTGACTGATATGAAAGGTGATAGGAAATTTAATTTTGATTCAGTGCGTGATGTAATTGCAGGGGGAGGGGAAGAAGAAAAACACAATTTTTAGCCATTTAGGACTTCTCAGCAACACAAATATGCCCTGAAAATTTGTAAAAGCAGGGAGAAGGTAAAAAAAATTATTTATTTTATTTTGCTTGGCTTATTTTTATGCATTCTGTGGTCCAAATCTCCATCTTTTGGAAGTTGGTGCTGGGCCCCACCAAACATCCAGCATGGTGTGTGGAGAGCCAGCATCTTGTACACATGCTTTTGCTCTTCTATACATTTCTCTTGCTGAAGAAATTTCATATCTTGTGCTCTTTCATCTAAGCTCCAGAGAGCTACTCAGGTATAAAGCCAGAGTATGGCTCCAGAGTATGGTTCCAGATCTTTGCTGGATCAGAATTGTTGTGGAAATACAGCCTTTCTCATCAGTGTATATGAAACCCTGCATCTTATTTTTGCAAACATTTTCCCATCCTTAGAGCAAAGCAGGTATGTGGGGAGGTTACATCATTTTGTGGTGCTCAGTGTTGTTTTGTCACAGAGGCCGGGTAGGTGAGGTAGCCATTGGCTTCCATGAGATCTATCTTAGGGCCAATGCATCTAGTAATTCTATCACCTTCCCTATCTGCTTTTATGATCCATTTAGCTTTCCCAGGAGAGTTTGGGTTTGACCAAGCAGGTGCTGGAGCAACTTATTTGGGTAGAACTGAAAAACAGATGAGCATTAGAGGGAGCTGCAGCCAGATGTGCACGCCCCAAAGGTGTGCAGATGTTAGGACATCCAAGCACAGAGTAGCTTCTCAGGCACTTCTGCCTCCACAGGGATTGGCATCTCCTTTGTCCCTCTGTACTAAATGTCCCCTTCAATGTGGTTGTAAATAAGCTAAACACAGCAAGTGATTTGGGCTGGTTATTTTTGGGTTTGTTTGGTTTGGTTTTTTTTTGTTTGGTTTTTTTTGGGGGGGTTGGTCTTTTTGTTTGTTTTGTTTGTTTGTTTTTGGTTGGTTGTTTGGGATTTTTTGTTAGTTTTTTTTTTTGTTGTTGTTGTTGTTGTTGTTTTTTTTCATGACTTGCAGAATATGCCCAGGATGGCAAGTGCTGGCATTAGGAATACCATCATTTTTAGGTGGAGCTTGGTCACTTCAGGAAGTCTCTGCCTGTCCCCTTTGTGGTGATCCAATTATGTCTCATGTGCTCTGGATCAATCCCCAGCTGAGCTCCATTCCCAGCTATTGCTGCACAATTCCTATGGTTAAATTGCAGCCCTTCAGAAGCAAAAGGTAGCTTAACCACACCTTTTGGTGAACATAGGATGTCCCCCAGCCCACCAACCTTGAGCAGCCCTTCTGCAGCCAGTGGAAAGCAGGGGAGAAAATGGAAAGATTTTGTGCTTCCTGGCAGCTCCTGCTTCTCTCCTTCAATAAGTAGTGGGACGTGGAGACACGGGTGTCTGTGAGGAGACTGTCTGCCTGGCAAGGGACTGCTAGATGAGCTGCTGGGAAAGAACTGCAGGATGGGGATGGCAGGAGGGGAGTAGGCTGGAGGTGAGGAAAGGGGAGTACCATGTCTTTGAAGTTTGCTCTTCGCTCTACAGGCAGCTCAGGAAAAGCTGACAAAGCTCCATGGCCTTCCTCAGCACTCAGTGAGCCAATTCACTGCTGATATTGACTTCATTCAGGCTTGGGCATGAAGTCAACAGCCTTGTGCCCACTACTGCCAACACTGAATTTGGCACCGTATCTGAAAACAGCTCTTATTTTAAGCTTTTAGTTCAGAGTTGGTTTCCCCCCACACACACACTTCTTTCCTTCTTCCTCTTCTTTCTTTTTTTTCTTTTTTTTTTTTTAGTCACATAAATCCTACTTCTCTGTTTGAAAAGCTCTTGCAGAACCCAGGGAAGCATCTACTAGGGGATGTGGTGTCTTTCCCAGGACTTGTGGTCCCCAGACTGGAACTGATGCAGAGCAAGGTGGCAGGGGCATGGGCTGCCTTTGACTACCAGGAGCTTAGACAATGTTATTGTAACACCCCTGCAAGCCTTTTCCAGATGAAAACCTAAGAAAATGAGGCTCCTGCAGATTAAAAACCCTTCAATGAGATCAAATACAATAAGAACCCTCAATCTCTGCCTCTCTTTATTAACATTTACCACATACTTCACTCTCTACAGTCATATAATTTTGTCTAAATCTTTTTGTGTCACCCACATCTGTTGTATTCGTGGGTGCCCTCAGGTCAGGGAGGAATGATGAGTCTGACTCCATGTTTTCAGAAGGCTAATTTATTATTTGATACTATTATATTATATTAAAGAATACTATACTAAACTAAAGAATATAGAAACGATACTTTCTGAAATGTTAAAAGATACTAATGAAAAACTTGTGACTCTTTCTAGAGTCCTGACACAAATTGACACCAATTGACCAATGAATCAAAACAACTTGCACCAAAATCCAATCAGGCAATCACCTTCAGGTAAACAATCTTCCATGGTACATTCCACTTGTGCACAAACACAGGCGAAACAAAGGAGCTAAGAATTGTTTTCCTTTTTTCTCTGGAGCCTCTTGCTATCTTTTCAGCTTCCCAGGATAAAACTCCTGGGGAAAGAATCATGCCCAGAGAATGTGAATGCCACACACATTCTCTGCAAGATTAAGGAGTTTAGGAATAGGCATTAAAAAGAATGCCTTTTCAGAAAGCAAAGCTGGTAATTTGGAGTAGAAGTTCACAGTTTCACCAGCATTCTCTTTGTGAGACTTTCACAGATCATGTCACACAAGGGAGGGTGGGGAGATGCCTTCAGAGAGAAGATTCTTCCACCCTTTAAGGGTGTTTTAAAGGACACCAGTGCTTTGCTGCTAAATTGAAGGAGTTTTTTCTCCCGTTGGCTTGACCAGGAGCAGTGTCCTACT
Organism: Urocynchramus pylzowi; assembly: GCA_013397555.1. Classification (NCBI taxonomy): domain Eukaryota; kingdom Metazoa; phylum Chordata; class Aves; order Passeriformes; family Fringillidae; genus Urocynchramus; species Urocynchramus pylzowi. The sequence goes on from VZRH01006248.1 coordinate 27,499, forward strand.
CACAGGGTACCTAGTAAACCAAATAATATATGACTTTCATTGATATCTGCTGACATTTGAAGGTGCTTCTTCCTAACCTGCACTTTCTATTAATAGTCTTCTCATGGGGCCCAGACATGCAGGAATGGGCCATACCTCTCAAAGGATCTAACACTGCGGAGCATTAATGTTTTCAAATGAATTTAATAGCTGCCTGAGATAATTAAAAGACTAAATGAATGTCATGATCCATCTATGCATATTTCCTCTGTTCATGGTTTTCTGTCAGTATCCAGAACTTCAGTTGAAGGACCTGCTGTGTTATATATAGATCAGGAGAAGTTTGGTTTAGACCCTGTTTATTTAAAAGGATGGATCATATATGTATATTTAAAAAAAAAGGTGAAACAACCATCCCTTGGTTGTCTGGAGAATGAAGGATGAGGCAGGAGAATTAAGTGAGAATGTTATCAGGAGGAAACAGTGAAAAACAGCATTGCCAGGGTGAAAGCAGGTAAAATCCCCTTTCCAGATGAAGGGTGTGAATCCACAGAAAGATGTCTGTCAGGGATTTTTTTCCCAGGTGAGGAATGAAGGATGTTCTTCTAATTATGCCCTTGAGGGCTGGATTTTAAGGCTGGCTGTGCCCCATTGGCTCCAGTTTCCCTCCCAGTGCTGGTGATCAGTGGAGGCTGCGTGAAGACAGGCCAGAGACCCACCACCAAATCCTACCATGGACCAGCCTCTCCTGGGGGATGTTTTTCTTTCCACAAATGGATATTGTTTCCCAATATTGTCATTGCAGGCAGTGAGTATCCATCCCCTGATGCTGCCAGAATTTAGAAATCAGGGAGGGGTGGTGCATTTCCACAGGGAGGGTTTAGAGTGACATGGAGTGGAGAAGATATTCCTAAATGTAGGATAGAGACTGGGCAAACCTAGATTGTCAGGGCATGGGCATGGAATAGATGACCTAATAGGCCTCTCACATTCCTGATATATGATTTATAAACGCACTTTTCAGTCTCAGCAAGTGACTACAGTAACTGAGTTTTCTTTTCCGTCTCCATTGCCTTTTAATTTTTCCTCCCGATGCTTGGAGATGTTTCCAATTATAGGTTCTCATAAGCAAAGACATGAAGTTCAGGCCTAGGAGATGGTCAGAAAACACCTACCTGCATCTTGCAGTTTTATTCTTGGTAGGCTTCCTGGAGCTCAGTTCATTCTATGAGAAACAGCCATTGCTGCGATTTATTGAGTTCTCACCAATCAGAAGGTAATTTCCCTCTTCCATGAAGTAAATGGCTTTCTTGTTACACTATAAAACTGCTTCTCTAATGGTGATCACTTCAAGCCATCTGTAATCATACAGTCTCATTGCATCACATCCTGTTTTTTCAAACTGAGGATGAGTTTCAGTCTGAATTCTGTTTTCATCCCTACCTGTAGATGGTTATTCGTGCTATTCATGACTTGTCTGTAATGGTGAGATAGGGATATCTCAATGTAGCCTTTCAGGTCCTTTAAAGAAGCTGAAGACCTCTTTAAATGATCAGAAAATGTGGTGTAGGACCTAGGAGATATATGCATCCTTCTGGAGGGCCAGCCAAAATTCCAAGGCCTCTCAAGTACCACCCGACACATCTGATTAGAAAACTGAGCTGCTGCCTCATAGTACAGCCTCTCTCAGAGACTTGGAATGTTCCTCATTTGCCTGAAGCTCAGGCTTTGAAGTTCTCTCACTGCTCCTGCCACACCCTGCCTGTGTCCGATCGGCTGTCTGTCTCTGTCGGACACGCGTAGGGTGGTCCGCATACAGCCTGCAGTGAACAGATGAGTCTGGACTCTTCTTTTGATCTTTTTCTCAGGTTGTTTATTTTATCTAATCTAAAAAGTTCTTATTCTGCCCAGCTGAGATCCGACCAGCAAGGCAGCCACACGCAAACTCCCCGCCCCTGGGGCAGTAGAACATTCTTATACTGATAATTACGTATATGATATTTACAATTTTTCACCAATTCCCATCACCTTTGTTGAACAGTGCACCTTTAGCATAAGCCAATCCAAAGTGCATACATCACACAGAAGATGGATGACAAGAAGAAGAAGAAGAACCACGAGGTCGGGCCTAAATCCTCCATCTTGTCTCCATCATACCCCCTTGTACCAGAATCCTAAAACCTATGTTCTAGTCTAAAAAAGCATTTGTCCTTCACCATTTACACCTCAGAAACCTGTGAATCCTCATGTTGAGATAGCACGACTCTCGAAGGGTCAAAATCAAGCCACCAGGTACTTTTGGCTACATTCCAGGACTTCTGAGCCCCCCAGGGGCTCTCCCTGGGACTCAGAGCATCCGAGGTGATGCACTGAGTTCCCACATGCCTGCTTCCCTTCCTGCTGGGACATGCCGTGCTGGAGTTTTTATGGTTTATACTCTATTACTGATAAGCTGCTTTGGCCTCTTGTCTGATTTGTGTTTCAGCTCATTCCTGGGAGTTGCTGATAGGTTTTCTGAGATAACTTTTCACAGATTCCTGGTGTCAGGTGCTCATATCTCATTCAAGCTCTGTGCTTATGCCATTCAGATGTCTGTGTCCCTGCTCAGTGTCTGGGCTTCCTATATAGAGCAGAAAATGAGCAGTTCTGTCATGACGGTATCTTACTATAGGTCTTAAAAGCAAAAAAGGCTAACTACTTCCTAGATGTGGCTTTTTGCTTTCCATGACCTAAAGAAGAATACTGAAGGATTACTGTGAGGTCCACACTGTAGAGGTTTGCAGTCAGGTGACAGTCATACTATTCAGAGACTCATATGTCTACCTTCAAGGACATGATCTCTGAGATACCTGAATACTCAGTTTACCAACAAGTTTTTTCTCCACCAGCTCAGGTTCACATCTAAGGCAGGATGAGTTGCCTTCTGGAGGAGCCCCCTCCAAACAAGGAACATTGTATGAACACCAGTGTGTATGGCAACGAGATGAACTGCAGGGCAGAATTTCTGATGATTAAATCATAGAATCATTTAGGTTGGAAAAGACCTGCATGATCATTGTGTCCAACCAATAACTTAACACTGCCAACTCCGCTACTTTTTCCTTTCTCTTGAAATTCACTAGCGGTGACTTCTGCTTGCAGTATGTTTAACTGACCTGTTAAATACGTGTATGAAGTATATATTTATATAGCTGGCAGAGCAGTGGTTTCCCTTCCAGGTTTGCCACTGTTTATCTAGTGCCATAAATGCCAAACTCCCAGTCACCTGGGAATTTGTCAGTGCAGGTCTATTCATCCCCAGCAAGGATTTAATACCTCCAGTTTTCATTAGGGCTCAATTTTAGCTCTGTTTCCATATAATTTAACTTCTGAAGAATGTGGATGTTACAGTAATAAAGTGAAATGCACCCCAAAATTTGTCTGCTAATAAGCCAATCTAACCAAGATGGCTTGGGGTGAATCTGAAAGCCAATACATTTAACAAGCACAGAAAGAAATATGTGTTAGAAGTTGTGTTGCCAGGATCAGATGCCATCAGATTATTGATTCAGCCTGCTAGAAAGTTGTTTTATGGAAATTATTAACTTTTATGACTACCCTAAGAAAGCCAAAAAGATACAAAGAGAGTTGCACACTAGGCTTCTGCTGATCATTGTGGGTGCTCAGGGAAGAAGAGTACAGCCCTGTAAGATGCACATCAGCATTTGTTCTTTTTTTAACCTGGAAAAGTTGGCAATTGGACAGTAGAAGAACCACCACTCTGGGATGTTCTTTTCTTCCATGGTAACATATGTGCAGGTATTCATGGATCCCTTCTCAGATTTGACTGTGGTACTCTCTCTGCACATACTCCCACTGAGCTTTTGCATGATGCTTTTTGGAGACTAGAGAAACAGACTTATCTATCTGCAACAGTGACTGAATCAGTAGAGGGCCCTTGGCATAAACTCTAAGTGAAAGCATATGTTTTGCAAATTTGATGATTTTTCCTTAGGCCTTGCAGGTGATTTTCTCCATAATTAATTACATGACATTTAGCATAATCCTTTGAGAGTGTGTGAGACAGATGCTGAATACAAAATACTGATAACACCAACGTTGCTTTTTTTCCCCAAATGCCACAGTCTTGGAGGATCCAGATTTCTTTTATCATGAAACTGATGAGTCATTTTTCACTCTTTTGGGAGGTCTGTGCTCTTCATTCTTCAGCAAACAACCTTTCCCATAGGATTTACACATCCAGTTGACTTGACATACACCCCTGGAGCTTTGTGCAGACTCTCCTCAATAATGGAGACAACTCCCCTACCTTAAACGCCTACTTCATATGAGATAAATCACTCTTCATAGTTGCTCATCTTTCTCACCAGATTTATCTATTGGACAGTAAGCACCTATTTAGAGAAAGCTTTAATTAAGCCAGGTGAACATAGGCGACTAGACTGTGTTTTAATGTTTTTTTGTATGTGTTTGTCTCCTCAGAGCTCTGTCCAAGACTTCTTTGGCTTTAGCCCTGAATCAAACCCAGCACTGCAAGCAGCTTGAAGGCCTGGTGGTTTCTCAGGTGCAGCTGTGCCGCAGCAACCTGGAGCTAATGCAGACCATTATTCAGGCAGCGCGGGAAGTGATAAAGACCTGCCGTAAAACTTTTTCAGACATGAGGTGGAACTGCTCTTCAATAGAGCTGGCTCCTAACTATCTTCTGGACTTAGAGAGAGGTAAACAGCACTGCTGGCTCAGTTGGAACTGGAGTCAGTAGAGTCAGCCTGTGTGTGTGTGTGCATGTTTGTGTGTGTGCTGGAGATAGGAAGGGTCTTGCCCCTGGGAGGCCATGGAGGAACTATAAAGCCTACTTGTCCTGTTCTCTGAGACCACATTCATCATTTCGGTGCCAGTCATGCCTAGAGGCTCTTGGATCTAAGACCTTGTCTACCACAACTCTTACAAAGCAGATCACCATTCTGGTCTGCTGGGACTCAACTGGGAGGGAGTCATGGGATGAGCACAGGAGCAAAAGGAGGCAGGAGAGTCCATGGGAGGGCTTAACCACATGCTTCAAGAGCAAATCCACACCACAATGAACAAGATGCCTAAATCCATGTGACTCCTTGCCCTGCTGGGATGTTGTCTTATGTTGAAGAGTTCACTTAGATGTGCTCCAAACTAGTGGTGCCATGGGACATCTCAGCTGCAGTGAGTTGGTGTGTTGGCTGCTCTGTGGGACACAGACTGTGTGAGTCTCTTTTTGGGGAATGTTTATCTGGCCCAGGAGGCTGAGCTGGAGTTCTTGTCTCTTTCAGGCACAAGGGAGTCAGCATTTGTATATGCCCTCTCTGCTGCTGCCATCAGCCACACCATTGCCAGAGCCTGCACCACCGGGGACCTCCCTGGCTGTTCCTGTGGTCCCATCCCAGGTGAGACACCTGGACCTGGGTATCGATGGGGAGGATGTGCAGACAACCTCAACTATGGTCTTATCATGGGGTCCAAATTTTCAGATGCTCCCATGAAGATGAAAAAATCAGGATCACAAGCCAATAAACTGATGCATCTGCACAACAGTGAAGTAGGGAGACAGGTAACAAATCCACAAGAGTTATTGTACTTGTACAATCATCTGTAGTGTTGGTCACCTTGGTGAGGTTCACTGTCTATCAGCTAGCAAAAGGAGCAGGTTTTTCAAAAATTGCTCTGAAGTCCTTTGGCCTGCTGAAAATTGTAACTGTATAACTTACTCTGTGACTCAGGGAGTCCCAAATGCTATTATTACCCTGTTTAACCGTGGGTGGGATGTCTCATTGCCACTTGTTGCACAGTCAATGTTGGCTCTGGCTCTGCCTACCCCAGGAGGTGTGGTGGAGATGGGTCCCATCTTGCTCTGCCAAGGGCATTGAAGGGGAGAAGTGCTGTGTAAATGTGGAGGATTATCATCTGCCAGATGCATCCAGCAGCAGTTGCCTCCAGCCATCCCTGCAGGCAGGAGGGAGGAATTTTTTTTCTTTTTCAACTGCTATGCTAGTGCTTATTCTCATATCTGGCACAAGCTGCTTTTAACAGCTTGCATCCAGTGGAGGGATAATGTTTACCATGTGCAGTGCCTTGTGTGCACTGATGTGCAAATCCCTATAGCAGCCCTCCATACAGCTGAAGAAATGGATGGGGGCCATAAAACTGACCCCTGCATCCATCTCTGAGACTCCAGTGGTTCCACAGACTGCTCCTACTGCACTTTGGTCTTTCCAGGGCTGCCTGTGCAGACAAACTTGGAGCATGCTGAGCTCATTGGGAGCTTGCTGTGTAGCTACAGGCTGAGTCCACCTTTGCAATCATGCTGAAGTTTCCCTCTCTGGCTCTTTTTTTTTTTTTTCTACTATTCCCACACTATTTGGTTTGTTTGCTTGGGGTTTGAGGGGTTTTTTACATTTTATTTTATTTTTGTAATGTCTTGATTTTTTGTTTGAATTGCAAAGGGCAAATCTTTGTTTGGGACATTGCATTGCCATGGCTGGTGCATTCAGCCCTTCCTGGCAGCATCCTGCCATGTCCCACTGAAATGAGAATAGTGCACAATCAAAGTAAAAGGCTATTTTGGCCCCATGGTCAGCAGAAGGGCAGGGTGAGAATGCACTGAATTCAACAAAGCCATGACATCTCTCTTACTAAAGCCCAGAGCTGCTGGAGGTTGAAATTGATGCTAATTATCTATTTATGGAATGTTTTGATAGTCATCTCCTTAGGAATTTAGAGGGTGGAAATGCAGCCCAATATAGATATCTAATCAAATTTAAAAATACTCTTCTGTCTTCTGGCTACAAAGGAGCCCTTGTGAATGTAGTCCTGGACTGATAGTGACCACCGAAGAGCTGTAGGATCTCATTCACTTTCAAAGTAGCTACTCTAGACTGCCTGTGCAGAAATGGGAACAAAAAAAAAGTAGTACTTTTCTATAGTAGCTCCTGCTAAGGAAGTATCTTCATTAGCAAGCTTATGGGATGTTTGGCTGTAAGAGAAGGGCATTTCCTAACTCCTGCATTCCTTTTTGCAGGTCTTGAAAGCCTCTCTTGAAATGAAATGTAAGTGCCATGGAGTTTCTGGGTCATGCTCTATCAAGACCTGTTGGAAAGGCCTTCAAGAACTGCGAGACATTGCATTGGACCTCAAAACCAAATATTTATCTGCCACCAAGGTTGTTCACCGGCCCATGGGCACACGCAAATACCTTGTGCCAAAGGATATTGATATCAGGCCAGTTAAAGAGACAGAGCTGATTTACCTGCAGAGCTCACCTGATTTCTGCATGAAGAATGAAAAAGTGGGGTCACATGGGACCCAGGACAGGTGAGGACTTCTGCAATGAGTGCTCACTGTACTCTGACCCCAAAGAGGAAAGGGCAAGAGGGGAACATATATGAATAAGGGGCAATCAGGAGATGACATATACATGCAGGTAAAGCACATCTCTAACATACAATATGGTTTACCAATTCCCAACCCTGTGAATGATGGCTGTGGCCAAGACAGGGCTTGCTGACACATTTTCCATTACACACTCAGGCACAAAATATATTTCAAAATTCCCTGGGCAGTTTACCTCCATGGGAACTTGTAAGGACCAAGCAGCTGCTTTATACTGTGTTGAGTCACAATAATTTCTTGCAGTCGCTGCTGATTAGAAGAGTTGTTACTCTAAGGCTCCCCTAAGTAGGCAAATGTTAACCCAGTTAGAACCAGCATTCCTACATTGCCTTTAAAAAAACTACCCCAAAACTGCAAAGATGATATTTAATTTTTTTTTCTTCTACTGCATATTAAAGGTCCAGGTGTGTTTGTGTTGATTATGACTCTGCAGAGGAATTTCTTTATTGCATTAATACTGGGGATTTAAGGTCATTATGGTCAAGCCCAGCCTCCACTGGGCAGCATACTGTCCCCTTTCACAGACAGCAGACATGTCTTTCTCTTCCCACCATCTGTTTAATTTCCTCCAAGACAAACTAATTCGACATTTCAGCAATCTGAGCATCTCTAGGTGGGCAGACCCATCTGATTTCTTTAGAGCTGAACCATCAACAGCCAAAAAAGTGTATGTTTCCAGAATTTTCCTAATTTTTGTTAGGTGGATGCAATGGCTGGATTTCAACCTCTCTTTCTGGTTTACCTTTCTTTAGATAGTTCTCATAATTCTTCTTTGCTCTTTCTGTTATTTCACAGTGGAGGCTCAGACAAGTGGCAAGGAGTATGTCCTGGCCTATTTTGGGATGCCTTCCTTTTAATGTAGTGGACATACTTGTATTTGGACCATTATGGTTTAGTGGAGAGATGATTTTGCTGAAATGAAATTACCCAAATGCAGACAAGATAAACTATATATACATGCGGGAATGTGGCAGCTGGGAACATGGGTTAGTGTTGGGCTTGGCAGTGCTGTGGACTTGATGATTTTAGAGGGCTTTTACAGCCTAAATGATTCTGTGATTCTGCATCAGCATGTTACTGGTGGAACTGATCAGTAGATAAGACAGCTGAGTGAGACAAGACTGTCTTTTTTGTCCCCTGATGTTTTATGACAGTTAATGTCCTGTATCCTCTGACATCAATGTCTGGACTGCTCTACAACAGCACATATCTGACAGCTCTGTGGTGGGAACACCAGGTTGACCTTTATCACCAGTTCAGCAGTGGAGCATTAATTATCAAGTGAAGATGTTTATAAGTCACTAAGAATAGCTAGGAAAAAGCATGTATTGAAACAGGTTTTTGAAAGAAAATGTCATCTTAGTGGAGGTGAAGTTTTTGTGGATTTGTGTGGATTTGTATAGATTTTGACATATTTGTGCCTTGAAAATGGCCTCTTTGTTGTTCCTTTTTGTTTTGCAAGGAAAAAAAATGGTGAACATTATTTGGAAATTAGTTTTATAGAAATTGCATTAAATGAAGAGGTTGTGTCAAAACAATGTTGAATTCAATACAGATTTGCCAAGTAAAACATTTTCCATTAGCTGAAATCCTTTCAAGGGACAGAGAGGTGTGACTTCTTCATCTAATCTTATTTTACAGCAGATTTCAACTTTTTATCCCATCTAGGGATGAAAAATATGTCAAGGTCCTGAATGATTTTTTCTTCCTTCTGAGGAAAGGAAAATGCGTATTGCAGGCATCTATTTATCTCGAGCTGAATGATAGCCATGATTGTGAACCTGCCAGCCAAGGGTCCACAGGAAGTGAGATTGAGTGAGAATTTAGAAGACCAAGATATTAAGGCAGGAGGGGATGACTTTCAAAAGGAACTTGTCAAAAAAACTCATCATTCAGATGTGCAAGATGGTGATGGCCGTGGGAGGGGAGGAGAATGAGATAGTCCCATGCTGAGCTTCAGGTATCACTCAGGCCAAGTTTTAAGGTCATGTGTGATTGGGCTTGTTTTCATTACAGTCCATCTGCAGCCTCTTGAGAAGATGCCTGGTGTTTCAAAATTGGCATGTGCTATACAAGCCATCACAACTCCTTCTAGAGGAAATAAATGTAAAATACACACTGTGTTTGAAGATTGGTCCATGCTTCCTGGGGAGATCAGGGAAGTGGAGGAGATCTTCCCTAGTCTCCTCCTCCCATGGATGCCTTTTTCTCTTTGCAATTTTCTCTCATGAAGAGGGCACCTAAATGCATTTTAAATGTTGTGCCTCTGTTCCAGCCTGCCGCAGGGTTGCAGAGATAATGTTTAATTACAGGGATAAGGTAGAAGGAGCACAAAAGGAATGCTGCTAGAAAGAAAGCAGGGCAAAATGTGGTTCATGCTTCAGAATGATGTAAAAATATTCACGTGGGAATAGCTCAAACATGTTTTTAATAAATGAGTCATGTCCTGGAGGCACTTGAACATTTTATCTTTATGCACATCAAAATTTTCTGGAGGTAGATCCCACTGTTTCCAAGTAGTCTAATTTTTAAGGCCAGTCATGCCAATGAAGTAAAAATGGGGTGGTTTTTTTTGTTGTGGTCCCTCATTTGGTCTACTCTCTCTTCAACCACCTTCCCATATCCTTTCTGGCCTTTTTCTGGGTGCAGAGATCAGTCTGTGCCTGGGCTGTATAGTGCAGTCTCCTATGTCCACAGCTCAGGAGACTTTGATCTGGGCATCTTCAGTATTTTCCAGCCTTGCTTTCTGCCTCCAAAGGGATTTGGAGGGGGGAATATGCCACTAGCACCCCCTTTCCCTGTTCCTTGATTAAAATATTCATATTGATGTGTTTTTGTGACAAGAAATGAACAGTTTTGCAGCATATCCAGGGAAAGTCCTTTTCCTCCTCTGTCTCCCCAAGGTTTGGTTCTTGCTCATAGCATGCTGGAAACAGGACGGAGGTTGATGGTTAAGTTGCAACACCTTGGATGTGTTGGAGTTCGCTGTATGCTGTAGGAAACAATCCTGCTCTGCCAGGTGGGTGGAAAAGATAATCTAATTGGTGATCCCTCTAATGTGAGGGATCATATTATGTAGACTTATTGTGTGTTTTTCAGGCAGAAAAAGGAATTACTTTGTAGATGAACCATATGAAAATCCACTCAGAAAATAAGCCCCCGATTACTCAAAAGCCTTTTAGAGCTCTTTCTGAAATGATTTCAAAGCCTTCTTCATAACAAGCCTGAAACATTTTCTAAGACACTTTGGACATTCTTAGCTTGTTGAAATTTAGAAATGGTTTGGAAATCTGCATGCCTCCAAGTGCTCAGGGTATATCCAGATTTCAAAGTCATGGTACTAAACTCAAACCTGAGGTTTGAGGCCTCTCTGAAGTGCTGAAAAGCTGATTAAGGAGCTGATTTTTGCGACCAGTATCCAAGTCTCCTGCAAACAAGACTTACTGCCACACTGACTCCAGCCAAACTCTGCTTATATACCACCATCACACTTTCATGACCAATTAAAAATAGTCTGGAGAAAAGTCTAAAGAAGCTGATCTGTTAAGCTGCAAGTAAAACTTTCAATACAACAAATCAACCACTGGGAAAGAAATGTAAATATTCCTCTTCTCAGAGATTTCTTGGACAAAAGCACTTTTTCATCTTTTAATGAAGTAGTACAGTTGCTCCTGCCTGGAAAAATCACTACCAGCTTTGAGTAAATGAAAAATAATGGGAGATTATAAAATCGAGATCTCTTTTGTGAGAAAAGAAGCAAAATTATGTATCTTCTTTATAAGTAGGGTGCAATGTATCATGTTTCAAAGGCAAATTAAGTCTCCTTAATGAATCCAAGGAAAGGGAAATTCTGCCATGCATGCAAAAGCATCCAACCCCTGAAAACTGGCAGAGGTAATAGAGCTGTTTATTATTGATCTTTCCCAGAGCAGTCTTGGAATCAAGCCAAATGTGGGAAGGAGCTCTCTTAGGCTGCAGAAATCAGGCTGCAACAAATTATGTGCTGCAGCTTAGCTGGGTTGATCAGTCACCACTCCTCAGCTGTCTCACTGTGGCAAGGAATGTGGCTGCTCCTTGCTCACATATCCTTTCTTTTCTCCACTATAAAATATTAGTCACAAATGTCTTAGGCTGGTATGCTTTCTTGGATATAAACATACATGGAGTTGGCTGAGCATGCATCTGCTGCTCAGTTTTCAGTGTTCAGTGGCAGCCCTTGATACCACTTCTTTCCTGCTTCCCCAAAAATATGCTTTGTATTGTGTATGGGGATTGTTCAGCCTGTGGAAGAGAAGGCTTTGGGGAGAGCTTAAAGCTCCTTCCAGTGCCTAAAGGGGCTCTAAGAGAACTGGAGAGGGACTTTGGACAAGTGTCTGGAGTGACAGGACAAGGGGGAATGTCTTCCCACTGCTAGATAACAGGGTTAGATGGGCTATTGGGAAGAAATTCTTCCCTGTGAGGCTGTTCACTGGAACTGGTTGTTTAGAGAAGTTGTGGCTGCTCTGTCCCTGGACATGTTCCAGGCCATACTGGATGGGGCTTGAAACAACCAGTGGAAAGTGTCCCTACTCATGGCATGGGGGTTGGAACAGGCAGATCTTGGACTACATTGTCCCCCTATACCAAGCACTGGTGAGGCGGCCCCTTGAGTACTGTTAGTGTTGTTGCCCTTACTCCAAGGCAGACACTGAGGTGCTGGAGTATGTCCAGAGAAGGGCTGTTTGAGAGGTCTGGAATATAAGTCATACAAGGAGTGACTGAGAGTACTGGTATTGTTGAGTCTGGAGTAGAGGAGGCTCAGGGGAGACATTATCATACTCTACAGATCCCTGAAAGGAGATTGTAATCTGGCCGTGGTTGGTCTCCTCTCCCAGGAAATGAGCAACAGGACAAAGAAATGGCTTCAAGTAGCACTGAGGGAGATTAAAAAGATTTTCTTCAGTGATAGATTCATTCAGCATTGAAACAGACTTCCCAGGGAAGTCACCAGCCCTGGAAGTGTTTAAAAAATGAGTGAACATGGCACTTTGTGATATGGTTTAGTGGACTTGGTGATATTGAGCCCAGGGTTGGGCTTTATGATCTTGGAGGCTTATCCTGACCTTAATGATTCTATTCTATGATGCTATGATCTCCAAGGTTCCCTTCCAACCCAAACCACTCTGTGATTCTTTGTTTATGTAAGCAATGAAATTTTTTGGCAGAAGCACTCATATGAAGCTGCGGAAAAGTAGTAGTTATGGGTAGACAACAGCATTTGATGTTTGTTTTTTGTTACACCTTAGTTTCTGTTAGTGAGGGCACAGGATAAGATGAGCTTTGAGTGAGTTATAATGTGTTCAATGATAGTCGGTTTTGGAACAGTTATCAGATACATTACCATTTTTTTATGAGATCTGACAAATTCTGAATAAGAAATAGCAAATAATGCTTTTGTGAGTGTCCCAGAAGAACTGGAGGAAACCTGCTCTAGCTAAAGATGCTCTTGTACATAGCAGGGGGGCAGGTGGACTAGATGGCCTTTAAGGTTCCTTCCAACCCAAACTATTCTATGATTTTATGAACGTCAGAAAAACATGCGCTTTCTGTTCCTCTCACCTTATTTAGGTGTTATTTCTTCTTTCCTAGGGCAACATGCTTGCAACTGGTGCCCATTTCAGTAAGTAGACTGGCCAGCTATGCATTTTTTTGTTATCTTTGTTAGCGGGTAGGGAAGATTGAATTCTTTCTACTTTGAGAGACCTGGATTTGATCATAAAGTTTCCTGAACATGTTTGTGAATAATAAAAGTATTTATAAAAATAATAATTTCACACAGTAAAATTGCAATGGATAATGAATCTGGCTCTCTTAAACATATTTAGTCCCTCTGCAACCAAATGGCATCTGAGTTAGAGAAAACTGGGTCTGGGAATGATTTTCCATGGACCTTGATCTTTTCAGGAGCAAGACTGAACTGACACCACCTAGGCTGTAACTGAAGATGTTTCTCTACTCTGGTCTTAAAAGCAGTTTCCCTAAACAACCTGATCCAGGGTTTTACTATCCTCAGTGTTAGGCTTTTCTTAATCAAAATTTAAACTAAACATAATCTAAAATAAAACTAATAATTTCTTGTCCTCTTTCCTTGACGTACAAAGAACATTTTTTCTCTCCCCTTATAGCAATAATCTTTTATGGAGGGGAAGACACCTCTTTTAACATACTTCTCTAAATCAGTTCCTTTATTGTTTTCTACTTTCTGTACTCTCTTCTGGCTCCCCTGGGAACATTCCACATTTAGCTGGATCTTTCTCAAACTCTGTTGCTTACTTTGCACTTTAATCTACTGTCACAAAATATCCTCAACTCCTTCTTCCCTAGCATTATCCCCAATTTTTTAAGCTCACTCTCAATTTCTCATTAATTAAAATACAGGCTAATTCCAGAATCTCTCTTGTCTTGAGATCTCCTCACTGACATATGCTGATAATTCTTTCTTGTACAGTTGTTTAGTTAGTCAGTCTCCAGTCATTTCTTGTGGATGAGACTGCAATTTAAAAGTAGATAAGATTCTGCCCTCAAAATCTTACATGAAGCTGTGACCTTGATGTATTTTTAGGAATGTCCATTGTGTTATATATCTCCTGAGGGATTTGAATTATTTTTCTCTCTCTTTCTTTTATATACTGCTGCATTACTTGACATTGCTAGAGCAAGGGGCACCAAAGAAATAAATAGAAATTTGATTTAAAAGAGAAAAAAAACATTACACAGCAGTACTGTGTTTTGGGATTTGGGACTGCTAGAGTTCATGAAGGCAGATGGTTTCCCTGTGGTCAGAAAGGGCTGAGGGAATCACACAGCCAAGGGTATGAGATGTCAAGGAAGGAACATCCCTTCTATCAACCCTAATGCAACAGCCCAGGTGCTGGCAGTGTATGAGAAAAAGGACTACAGAAAGTGCTTACATTTATATTTTACTCCTGTAACAGCATCTCCTTCATCCACTGGGAGATGCACTGGGCCAGGAAGGCAGTTGCTGTGCCCCAGAATGACTTTTTTAATATCCTCAGTAAAAAGTTCTTATCAATAGGACTGATGGAATGAGGTTCCAGTGGGTATCTCATTCCTGTCATTATATGTTATAATCATGGGTGACAGTACAGAGTTGTCTCAGTTTGGATCCCAGGTGCCAGCTGTGCAACCAAAAAAAATATGTATCCTTCTATCTGCTGATGGGACAGAGTAAATAAGGATTCACAATGAAGTTGTGTGACATTGCTAAGTTGGATTTCATCAATCTTAGAGGTCTTTTCCAACCAAAATACTTCTATGATCTCCCCCTTTTAAAATTAAAATTCCTACTTTCCATCTGGGGGAAGACTCTTAGAAGTTCTGGGGGTGTTCTTCGCCTCTGCTGAGGAGCCACCCCCATGATGATGCTGTATGGTATTTTGGACAGGCATATTGAGTGGGATTTGTCCAGCCAACCCTGCTGACCTTCTTCCTTTTTAAAGAAGAAATAAGCACTGTGACAATGTAAAAGCTTGTTCTTGAGCCAGAACTTTGGCTGGGATTACGGTTGAAGCAAAATTTCTCAAGTCTTCCAAGTGCTTCTAGAGGTTACAGTGTTGTGTTATGATGCAATCGCCTGCCTTCATGTTTTCTCTGCAAGGCTCGGGAGGAGGGCATTTCTCTGAGTTGCTGGAATTGTGCTGGACCAGGCCCAAAACAAATGAGATTGAACTTAACCCATCAGTGGGAACCTGGTGAGATCACAACCATAGGCTCTGAAAGCTGATGTTCAGGGCTGCTTCTGTGGGTAAACTCTGGTCTTTGGAGTTCTTTGTCTTCCCCCACTGGCTGAGAAACTATCTGCTTCATCTTGTTTAATGAAAAATGAATCTAACTCATATCCAGGCCTATGCTTTAAAACAGAAAACAAAATCTCTGCTTAGTGGCATTGTCAGGATATTTTTCTAAAAGCCCATATAGGTTTATGATGGGGTCAAAACTGTGTTTTGGCTATTCAACCCACCCATTCTGAATGTCCCCATTTCCTGATACCAAACTGAGAGTAATTTGAGGATTTATTTAATAAGATTTTTCTTTTTTCCTTTTTTTGTTTCAGACTGTGGGCAGTGGGGAAGATATATGGGAAGGCATATCTTCTACTAGATTCACTTTTTTTTGGTTGTTTTTTTTCCTTCCTTTTTCTTTTTTTTT
>VZRH01006248.1:43127-69094 GCA_013397555.1 Urocynchramus pylzowi
TTTTTTTTTTTTTTTTTTTTTTGGCAAACCACAGGAGTGGATGGAGGGAGAGAATCCCAGGTCCCAATACAGCAGGTAGAAGAGTTATGCTTTCTATTTGAATGGGGTAAATATCACTGCTGTGTGTTTTGTATGTTTGGGGAGTGAATGTCCTCAATGGTGAGCTGTAGTCAGAGTGGACCTGTATTCCTTTTCTTGGCCATTTTAGTGAGCTCCCAGCATGAAGTGACATGGATGCACTGCACATCCCTCACCATGCTCCTGCAGATTCCCCATCCTCCCTAGGTGAACCTCAGGAAACAACATTTCCATCCACTAGCAAAGCTGAGTGAGGTTGACAAATACCCTTCCCTCTTTTAATGTCAACACACCTATATTTGAACCTTTGCTCTGAATACTTAATGCATTTATTAATACATTTATGAGGAGTCATTTGGAGATTTCTTGTGGAGGGCCCCAGTTCACAGGGGCACTAACAAGGCCTTTGGTTCAGCGTTAGGCAAACACATTCAGTGTAGCTGCACACTTCAGCTTCGGTAGAGGCTTTTAAAGGTTTTTAAATATTTACACACACTCCTGAATGAGAGTGAGTTCGGGGGCCTTTAAACACTGAACATGTAGAGGAATGCAAATAAGAATAACAAACAGGAGGTAAAAAAGGTAAAGAAGAGCAAGAACAAAATCTCAACACTTCACTAATCCCATAACTTCTCCTAAAGCATTACCTCATGAGCAAGTCCTATAATTCTCATGAATTTGTTTTCATCTATTAACAGTTGCTTAGCTCAAGGGTCCAACTTATGCTCCTCTCTCCTCTTCCTGCCCCAAAGCAGCTTTAGAGTGTTTTTGTCCAAAATAGACACAAAATAGCCACACAAAATAAGATTTAGGAGAGATGTCAGCAATTACCCCACTCAATAAACCACCTTTCTTACAGTAGTTTCAAAACTCTATCAAGTTCACAGCCCCATGGTGTTGGGTACACATCAAAAAAGCACAAGCATCTGACCAAACAGAAGCACTTACATCCTGGGTTGTCTTTACAGTCTGTGGAGAAATGGTGTCTCTAGGACATGGTTCATTCCATTCAAAATTCAATGCCTGGTGCGCTTTCATGTCCAATGAATATTGGAGTATTTTAGGAAATGGGATAGATGTTTTTTGAGGACAGATGTGAAATGGTAATCAATGGATCAATGAAAGAGATTCCTCAGTTAAGGAGTTGCTTCTGAAAACCTCAAACCATTCACTGGCAAGCAGACAAAATGAGGGAACCCAATACAATAGCTGATTTATCCCACTGAGTCTGTCTTTAATTAAAAGCAGAAGCAAAACAAGCCGTGAAAGTCTGTGTGATACTTGGTGACTTGTCAACCTACCCTGTGCTCCTGTCACACTTCCTGTTCCTGGGTCAGGACTCGGTGTTTTGGGGCCAACCACCCAGCTGCTCATGCCGTGTTGGAAAAAAAATCAAAGGGAAAAAGGTTACAGTTCAGCCCTGCTAGTATTGATTGTGATTTCCCTGATAGGATCAGTACTGCATAGTGGCTGTAACAGCCTGCTCAGGATTTTTCCCAGCCTGGGATCCTTGGCATGGAGACTGTTCAAATACTATCTAGCTGTAGGGTTCCTCCTTCACCCTTTTCAGGTTAGGCGGTGGTTGACAAATACCAGTGTTTGTTCTTTAGGGTGTCATCTTCTTCCAGCTCCTTTCAGACAGTTTTGGAGCCTGCCTGGGAACACCGATTGTTTGGAATGATTGGTTCTTCTTGTGGAGGAATTCCAATAGCTTTGCTTGTCTGCTTGTGTGGGAGCAGGCTGGCCCAGCGGACAAGCAGCCTGGATGTTGCCAGGCCAAACTGAGAATCAGAACAGGAGTTTAATGTTATTTTGGGTGTCATAGCAGGTCATATAATTGCAGCCTAGGGCTTCCCCTGCCACCCTTGCAGGCATAGGGAACTGTTGGCTGGGTGCTCGCTGTGCTGGCTTCACCCAGTGCCTTACAGAGCTGTCAGGCCCAGCAACACCACACAGCAGTAGTTTGGGAAACCCAGCAGGAATATGCACTTGCTCACAGCATTTTCCTTCTTCCAGACAATGCAACAAGACCTCCAATGGGAGTGACAGCTGCGACTTGATGTGCTGTGGCAGAGGCTACAATCCCTACATGGACAAAGTGGTGGAGCGTTGCCACTGCAAATATCACTGGTGCTGCTACGTGACCTGTAAAAAGTGCGAGAGGACTGTCGAGAGATATGTGTGCAAATGAAAGCTCTCCTCTGTACACCTGGGAGCTAAGACAACAGAGGCACCCCAGCACTATTCAGAGAAAACGTTTCCTTGACTAGACATCATTTATCTTGTAAAGACACAGACTTGAGGAGAGATGGTAGGAGGAAAAGCAACAGTCACATCAGTAAAAATAAGAACGTAAAAAAACCTCCCAAAAAGCAACAAACCCTCAAATGTTTCTCCCCACCAATAAAATGCTCTCTGAGAAGACAAAACCTCATTTGGGATGGTATCTTCTTCCAAAATATTTCCTATGGTTGCCAGTGACGTCAGCCATCAAGTGCCTTAGTATTCTGAGAAATAAATATAGAATATTTCCCTGGGGGGGAAAAAGGCACCATTTGTTTGACAGTAACTAAGGCTCACACCTGCCTGTGCCTTCTAGCACAGGTACTGAGTCTCCATTAGGACCACCCCACAAGGGAAAGTGCTACAACTTTTCAGCAATAACAGCTTTGTTGCCAAAGACTTAATTTTCAGCAAGGAATCATCCACTCTGAGTGATAAAAAAGTGGAAAGATTTCAGGTCAATCCCCTGAAATGAACAACTAATTTTAATCTTTCTTTTACACAGGTCTGCAACTTTGAGCTGATTGCTGAAGGAAAACATATCCTTGATTTGTCCAGGCTGGACAAAATTCAGCCATGAAAAAAATCCCCTGGAACCCTGGAGGCAGTGAGAGTAGGGTAGGCTGAGAATGGCTTTATGGGGTCCACAAGACAGCAGAGGAGCCTTTAGGATAAAATAACAAAGTGAAATCCAAGTCCAGTGGGAAAGTAAAGAAAAAAGCAAGCTCCTGCTCTCTATCTCTTTGCCCTTTGGGTGTGATACCCTTAGTCACTGACATTCTTCCACATTGACCCATCAAGTCCTTGGGGAAATACGCCACTGGCTTCTTCCCCCACAAAACTATTGGTCCAACCTTGGGAAACTGCAGAGAGTGGAGCAGTCCCGGCTGTAGAGAGTACAGCCATGGAAGTCAGCAGCTATTCACAGCAGGAAGGAGTGGGAACGTGTCAGTCCTTCACGTGGCTCTGCCCTGGCACAGTAGAGAACCACTATCTGTGGCTATACATATTTTCTTTTCTATGCAGATATATAGAAATATTTATATCTTGTGCTTTCATCTACTTTACTTCCTACATAAATACATCCTTATATTATAAACAAGCATTAACAATAGTATGAAATAAATGCTGAAGTTACTAGTACAACAGCAAAATGTTAGATTATTGTTTCACTCTTCTACTTGGAAAGCAATTCTGATTTTCCTCCCAAGGATGAGAAAAGAACATGGTTTGAGGCACTCACTGCCATAGGCATAGATAAGTTTCTTTATTCCCTCCCCAGCCTCTTAATGTTGAGCAGAATTAGCCAGGAATACAGTCAAGACAATGAAACAGAACACTTGGAGAAAGGAAGAGTCATCATTGCTGTTTTGTTTTTTTTTTTATCGGCAATCACTCTTATTGGTAAAACTTCCCAGTGCCCCTGAGGAGCTTAATAACAAACATGACTCATATCTCTCATGTCATGGTGGTTGGCTTCTGGCTCCTGCACATGGAGAGGAGTTGCTGTGCAGGGGAATTTTTAACATAGCCTAGGCTCCCTTATTTGCTTTTTTGTTTGTTATTGTTTGTTGTTTTGTTTGGTTTTGTTTGTTTGGGTGGTTTTTTGTTTGGGTTTTTTGTTGTTGTTTGTCTGTTTTGTTTGTTTGCTTGGGGCTTTGGGGGGTATTTTTTGTTGGTGTTTTTTTAAGTGGTCATCCAGCCCTATGTACTGATTATGAAAAGTGATGTTGGAGAAGGATGCTGCTCCAGGAACAGATGGCAGCAGAACTTCTGATGTCTTTCAGATCATTCTTGGGCACCCCAAACCCATGCAAAATGCTGTAAGCAGCCAAAAAATCACTCCTCCACAAATGTAGAGGGACACTTTCCTCATATTTCCTAAGGGGAAATATGTCAGTAATACTACAATCTTTCTCCAAATCCTCTTTTTTTCCTCATTCAATCAATCCCTAGAGGGCAACTGCCTCTGACATGTCTGTGAGCAGCCCTGGGGAATTGAAAGAGAAAAGCATGATGTGCTATAAGAGCAAAATTAGAGCTATTTTGTTCTCTTCAGCTACTTTGCTTTGCTGTAATGGGTTTGGTCTTGTTGCCTCCTTCCATCCCCCAGTTATGAGCAGGCAAGAAAAGACCTTTCATCGTTTGACAGTGGTTTGTGTTATTGTCACCCCATAAAGGCTGATGGACTAAAACATCTCTGCAGTGCAGTGATGAGTGGTGGCTGTGTTTAGGCTGACATGAAGACAGGCTTGTGGCACAAATCCCACTGCTCTCCAATGAAGAATTTAGCTTCATTTGATATGTAAAGAAACCATCTACTCTCATTCTTTTAAGGAATTTTATTTTTATTTCTAGTTTCTGATGATGCCAATAAGGCAAGGATGTTCTGACAGAAGAAAAATTTGAGCATTTCAATGCCATTCTGTAATGACTCTTTCTTGCTCCCTTGTTGATGTCATGAGTCTTTCTGCTTGGTGAAAAACTAGTAAAAAGGAAGAAATGGTCTATACATACACTATTTTCAGCTGCATTTCACTCCTCCCATGTCAGACCTGTGATCCTTGACTGGTTTTCTCATGTCAGAAGAAATCATCACCTGTAATTAAAAGAAGTGAGTAAACCAATTAAGCATCTGCAGGTCTATCAGGTCAGAAATGAACTCACAGCAGAACTTTAGCCATGGTGGTAACTCACACTTTGTCACCTCATGCCAGAGATGTCTATTACTGAAGATGCTGACCTGAAATGGCTGAATTGCTTGGAGTTCTGCTGTTTGGGGCAACCACATTCAAAATCTCTGCTGGCTTCTCAAGATAATCCACCATGGGCTTTATCTGAACTTTGCTTCTTTGACAAAAGAGTCTGTGTGGCCCCAGCACATCTTAGGCTGCTAGTCTATGAATTAACAGTGTTACACTGCTTTTGCCATAACTTCTAAATTTCAGGGCCCTTTTCTTCTCTGGAGCAGCTGCACACTGTATTAGGGGTGTGCCCAGGGTGATGTAACTTCCTAAGGTGAGAATCATGCACAGGGCAAGGTCTGATAAACTGCAGCCTCCCTTGTTACACAGGCCTGCTTCATCCAGCTAACTAGGGTCATCTTATCAGTTTGATGGCTTGTCAGCTGAAATAAGGTAGGTTTAGATTAGGTGTTAGGAAGAAATTTCTCCCTGTGAGGGTGATGAGGCCCTGGCACAGACTGGCCAGAGAAGCTGTGGCTGTCCCATCCCTAGAAGTGTCCAAGGTCAGTTTGGACAGGGCTTGGAGCAACCTGGTCTAGAGGAAAGTGTCCCTGCTCATGGCAGGGGGTGGAACTTCTAAGGTCCACCACTTCTAAGGTCTTATGAGCTTCTAAGCTCCCTTCCACCCCAAACCATTCTGTGATTCTATGATGTCCCTCTGGATGCTCTGCCATTTCTAAATTTTTTTTCAGAAAATCTCTTTCTATGAGCAGTAGACAGTACTTTCTGCTTTCCTTTCCTTTTAATAAGAACTAGGAATAAAGAGAGTACCTCTAATACAGGGCCATACTGGCAGAACCACTCATAGTACATCTTTCTCCTTGCAACCTGTCTCTGATGCTTCACTCCTTGCATCAGCAGCAAAGCACAGAGAGGCCAGAAGAGAAAAGTGTCACATCTCTCAATTTCAATTATCGATACAAGAAGGATCCAAAACAGAATGGCCAAGTTATTTTTGCAGTCTGGAGGAAGGTATCCCTGCCCATGGCAGGGGGTTGGAACTGGATGATCTTCAAGGTCCATTCCAATCCAAATCATTCTATGATTCTATAATTTTTTGTGCATGTGCTGTGTGACAATATTTGGGAGAACATTTATCACAAACCAGCTTTGCAAGGAAAATACATCCCTCCTTCCCTTTCTCAGGCCTTCAGCAAGCAGTTTTCAAGGCTTTGCTCTGAAACACTGAGATGCTTCAGCTACTGCAGAAAACAGCTTTAATTACTGGGAATGTCTTTGTCAAGGAATGCTGTAGTTCCCTTCTTATAACGTCTTACCACATTCCAACAGCTGATATAATTTGGCCCAGCTCCATGTCGTACTACACAGTACTGTTGATTTACACTAGCTGGCAAAATATATCTGATTTATTCCCACAAACACTATTATTTCACAGCTTTACAGTATTACCCCGATGGAAACAGCCAAGCTATCCTGAAGAGTATTATGCTGGTGGTCTTGTAGTATTTATTAATTTGAAAAAAAATCTACAATTTAATAAAACAATTTGGACTTAATGCTGTTTTCAGATCTGAGGTTTTACAAGCTGTATACATCTGGCTGACTTTGTATTTTTTTTATTAATCCCCCCCATCCTTACCCCTTCCAGTTTCATGTCATTTAGGTTTCTCCATAAGGTAGGCAAATGCCATTCATTATAAAAGACTCACATCTGATTGTGTATTTTATTCTACAAAAATAGAAAGTATCTTAATTATACTAAAGCAGACAGCCCACAATATTTCACATGCAGCTAGAAAAGCCCTTGGTGAAGGGAAGGGAAGTGAGGGAAGAAGAAAACAATCTGAATAAAATCAGAAGTGTCTCTGTCAGGAAAGTGATAAAAGAGTCCCTGAGGGTCCATCCCTCTTCCTGCTAGAAAACAGATCTCTGTAGACAACCATTGTCATCCTCCAAGTAAGATAGACTTGTGCTGCTCAGCTCTGGGCTACCTGCTTGGGGAAAGTGCTGGGAGGAGGCTCTGGAGGTACTTGGGAATATGGGGAACAAGAGCAAAATTCA
Source organism: Urocynchramus pylzowi (assembly GCA_013397555.1). Classification (NCBI taxonomy): domain Eukaryota; kingdom Metazoa; phylum Chordata; class Aves; order Passeriformes; family Fringillidae; genus Urocynchramus; species Urocynchramus pylzowi. The sequence goes on from VZRH01006248.1 coordinate 50,255, forward strand.
GGCCTAGGATCAATTGTTGTTAGACCTCCATTCCGTGACAAAGGATTTTTGCCTTTCCCTGCATCAGACAGGGGGTTGTGAAACACCATTGTTTTGTTCTCAAGAGCAGATCGGAGCTATAACAGGCATGACTTTCTCCTCTGCAAGGGAGATGGAGCAGAAAACTAGATTTGGGAGAAGGGGAGAAAGAACAGAAAACTTAAAATCCACCTGAGATTAATGACTTTAAGATTACAAAATATATACAACATATTTTGTTTTGTTTTACTCTCAGGACCACTTTCATCAGACAGAGTTTGATTAAATATCTCAGCAGAGCTTTGGTTTATTCATCTAAAGAGCAAATTACCCTCTCTTCATGGAAGCAGCATTAACTGCGTTTTCCAATTGTGAGAGCAACAATAATAATAAAAATAGTAACAATAGAATACATTGTGGATAGTTTTTATTTCCTCTTTTGTTAAGAATAAGTGGACAGTATTTTGTCTGTATTGTAAATTAAATTAATTTTAAATTTTAAAGATACCTCTTGGGCTGTGTGGAAAGTTTTCTCTTTTTTGCTCTTTTAAGTGGAATTTTTCAAGGTATTTACCAGAACCACATTGTCTTGAAATTTCTCTTAAGGCAGAAGAGGATATCATGTAACTGCACAACTGCAGGAGCTGAGATATAAAGGGATATGCGGCCAGGACTACAGAGCTTGGGAGAAAGCCACCAGATCCATAACATAGTGCCAGAACTCTTGTGCTGCTGTCAATGTAAGGACAAGATTCAGATCTAAACATTTTCATTGGTTGAGTTACTCTGTGAAGTCAACCCACTCGCATGACACGGCAACAACTCAAAAAGGGACGGCTCACATGCTTAAGGCTAAAGGTGTGTATAAGAGTTTTCCTGTATTAGTGCCAAAGCACTGAAAAACTTGGTTAATCAAATCTTATAAATGCCAGATATCAATAGATCTCTATAAGTGGTAACTGCTGACAAATGGGCTTTTAAAAATAGAGACCCATGTTTCTTTCAGATTTTCAAATTTGCTCAGTCTGGGATGAGGTCTGGAGTGTTGCTCAGTGGTGATGAATGATGAACTGGAGCAAAAGTGGAACTATAAAAATGAATTCAGGTAAAGTTGGGTGCTCACAATCCTGTGTTTGTCTGAAGCTCTAGGATGTGTGACAGCATAATTTCAACATCTTTGAGGATTGGCTGCTTTCTCAAAATTCATGCTGTATTTCAGAGGAAAGAGGGATTTAAGATCCGTTATTCTAAGAGGCATCTTTCCTTCTCCAATGTTTCTCATCCTAAATTTCAAGCTTAAAATTATCCTAAAATAGTTTGAAATTTAGGATAAGATGCTATAACCTGTGTCATTATGAAAGCCATTAATAACAGCAACTGTGTCATTTGGAAGTTAAAGCTCATCTCATTCCAAAGCCCTGCCATAGTAGGAACACCTTCCACTAGAACAGTTTGCTCCAAGCCCATCCAACCTGGCCTTAAACACTTACAGGGATGGGGCAGCCACAGCTTCTCTGGGCAGCCTATGCCAGTGTCAGTCAAATACCCCCAGGTCGGTGAGGTTCATCATGCACTGGGGGAATCCCAAACTTTCTCTGCTGCCTGCAGACACTGAAAACACACACCAACTGCAGCTACTTTCCAGTCAAGATGCAATTAATTTTACGAAGTGCTGCACATGTTGACCAAGCTCAGGCTTGGGCAGGAAAACTGTTTTCTTTTCTAAACATCTGCTCTGCCCAGGGCTGCTCTCCTCATATGGCTCAGACAGATTAAAACCCCACCTCAGTGCTCACCTCTTCAGGTGCTTTCTTCCTTGCTGCCAGCAGCGTGTGAGCTGTACAGGGGGTGTGAGCTGGAAGTACCTTTGCTTTTGGGGGAAGTGGGAGATGACGCCAAGCAACTCCACACTTGAGAAGCAGCTCTTAGGTATGACATGAAATTGTTGAAATGACACCTGCAAAGAATGGTCTGGTTTAAGACAGCAATAGCTCCCCAGCTTGCTCTGACTCCCACACACAACTTTTCCTCCACTGGGTGGAAGACTACTCTCAGCAGTTTGCAGTGAAGCATTTGGTGCTATTTGAGGCACTTCAGAGTGACCTTGTCCTCATGAGAATTCTCTGCCCACAAGAGCTGGAAGAGTAACATCCAAGGGACACCCATGGCATTTCAAGTAGTACTGACATTTAAGCAATTCAATTGCACCCCTGCATCTGGTGATGCAAGGACTTGAGGACAGTTTCTTCCCTTCACGCACTGGTCCTAAAGGCTCTTTCAGATCTACCATGAACCAACAAACTGGATGACACTCAAAAATCAGCTGTGCAAAGCCATCAGGCTCATTCTGCCTCATAAGTACCATTGGCACCCATAGTCCGGGTCTGACCTCCATTTCTTACAACCCCTAATCACCAAGAGAGGCTTCTGAGTTATACAGGACCTTAGTATAAAGTTGCAAGCTGTTGAATGAACTGCCCCAGCAGGAATTCATTGGGCGGTTTTGGAACAATCTGTTCTCAGCTCTCTGCAATAAAGATATTTTCAGAGCGTATAAATCTGGAATGCCTCCAAAGAGAGGATTGGGATAAGATGAATTATGTCTATTGGGAGTTAGTGTGACCCTTTTAATGTAGATATCCATTGAGCAGATGTTAAAAGTCAGGTGGGGCTTATCCTCAGCGTGATGCTTGTCATAGGGGTCCTTTTGTTTTGATGTTTGGTTTTGTTATAAATGAAGTTAATTAGTTATTAAGTGTAGCTGGACTATTAGCATCAAAGAATGAGCCTATGTAACTCCCATGCCCAAAGTGATTACAGCTGGTATCTGTTAGGTTACATAAATTGCTTAATGACACTTTCAAATTAAACAATGAAACTCAATGAATAACATCAAACATTGTAAACATGTGAATTTAGCTGATTAGACTCACTTTTTCCTTTTCTCTCCATTGGAAGGAACATTTTCATCTTGGGATTTGCACAGAATTCCAAAGAAACTAAAAAAAGTTACTTTTCATGGAGTTTGTAAAGAAAATCAAACCATTCAAGCACACTGCCCACTTCACAGTTGTAATCAAATGTCAGATTCAAGGCCCCTGAACTTGACTTGTATTGATAATTGCACTGGTACAAACTAACTTCNCCCCCCCCAACCATTAAGGAGGATATTTCAGATAATAAAGCATAAACAAAGAAACTTCAAAGAACAAAATTAATGCCACACAGTGACTGTGTTTTACATGAACACTGAATTGCTGGCAGAGGATTTCTCCTTGCAAAATATTTTCCATTACTCTATACCATCTGGTTAATAGCCTAAGTGCCCAAGCTTACCTTCAGGAGATTTAGATAAACTGAGAGATCTTCCTGTATAGAAAGACACTAACCATTCTTTCAACATCATGCTTTTTCTCCTCAAAATTATCTTAGCCAGCATAATGAGATTGACCTTCTTTCCTTTTGATATCTTGCTGGTGTTTCTGAACATTTCTGTCTGTGGTGTATGTAGTGGATGAATACATGAGAATAAAGGAATCATGAAGAATCATTATATAGTCCAAAGGTAAAAAAACCTTTGGAGCTGTCAGGGGTTGACATACTCCAAGTGCCTTTTAGACACCTAAATTCAGTAGTGAGAATTGAGTCTCATGATATATACTTTGGCTTGGTTTAATCCAGAACAAATGTTCTTTCCCAGTTTTATAACTCATACAGATGTATAAATAGGCTAGATATAAAGAAATTTGGTATGGGAATTCACCAATATTTTTATTAAATAATACTCATACCCCCTTTTAGCACAACCAAATTTTGCTCCACAGATCTTGAATCCCATCCATTTTCTCCTTCTGCATATCCCACATATTTTCAGCAGCTCTCATGCAGAGAGACACCTAGAGTGAGAATCAGCTCATCTTGGAGACCCCACACATGAGCTAACCCAGCACTTTCTCCATGATGGATGGGTGCAAGGAAGGGATGAACCAGCTGTGCTTCCTCTGCCATTCTATATTTTTGTCCAGGCTGGAGTAGGAACACATGATTTGTGTTTTAGCTGGTTTGCCTCTGAGATCTCACCAACCTCACTCAGTTCTGAGTGATAACTGAACCCAGGACTGGTTCTGCTGGGTTTTATGTTTAATCTGTTCGAGCTGAGGATAGGTAATGGAGTCATGTTAGAAATACAGTGGAGGTGGGTTTATGTTTATCATCACCCTGTAACTATGACTGACACAAAAAAGATTAAAGCAAAAAAGCCCAAAATAGAACATCTTGCAGTTTTCAGGGTTTTTTTTAAGGCCCAAGTTTTCAATTAGGATTTGCCTTGACAGGATGAAGTACATTTTCAAGCTCAGCTTCTTAATGGGCTACATCTGCTTAATGTAATTTTGCATCTGAACTGTGTCTTGTCAGACACAGGCACAGTCAGAGCTGCATTCAAGCAGTACTCACTTTCCCTGTAATCAGATAAACTCAGCCCAATAAATCAGTTTTAATGCTCCTGGTATCACCCTGTTATCATTGTGAATTATTCAGTCTGGGCTTCCCAAACTTTCCCATTATTTCACAATGAAAGAAACTGAACTCTCAAAATATATAAATTAGTTTCTCTCACTTTTTCTTTCTGTCTTTCCTTATTTTCTTCCCTTTTCTTTCTTCTGCTCTCTCTTGCTTTTCCTGGCTTTTTTTTTTCTTCGATTCTTTCCATCAAATGGCTATATAAAGTAATTCACAGTTACACTTCTATAAAGTCTAGCTTTCTGCTCAAAGAGAAGCTATTTGATTAGGCAGTTGTGACCTGCCTCTCAGTGTAAATCAGAAACAATGATTTATACCAGCTGAACATAGGAATTCTGGTATTTGGTAGCAGATTTTTGAGGGCCTGTCTTGTAAAGTTCATTGAACTGTGTATTATATTAACTAGAAGAACATTTTGTAAAAATACAGTTGTATTTTATGCCCTGATTGTTTTTTTTTTCCTTTTCCCCTATCCTTCATGTTTCCACATTGTTTGCATGATTAAAAAAGTGAAAAGATGGACCTGTCTTTGCAGAACAGACAGGAGCTGGGTGACAATGGCCTGAGTTCCCTACATTATGGCCAAGCTGCGGTGCTGAATATCCCATACAAGGATAGGTGGAAGGCCCACTGGAGCCCACAGTGCTTTACAGGGATCTAAGAGGCCTCCAGAAGCATCTGGAACTGTGATGGATGCAGCTCACAGGCTGATTACTCAGGTGGTAAGAAAGTGGAAATAGGTGTCCAACAAGCATAGGAAAGGATGGGAAGGACAGTATAGTATGAAGGAAAATAGGATGCAGCATTTGGAGTATTTAATTTTCTCACAAAACTGATGGATCAGTCCATAGGACAGATGAATTCAAGGAGTGAAAATCAGTATATGTACCTCTGATGAGGAGCATTGTCGGGGTCTTCTCTGCTGGAGATGACCCCAGGTGCTGGTGGAAGCCGCTTTTCCCAACCCGGCTGTCCAAGCAGGAGTCAGGAGTCTTCTGCTCGTGTTCTCAGAGATGTTTATTATTTCTTATCTAAAATATTTTCTGTCTGACCCGCCGAGCTCCGGCTAGCAGGACAGTTCAAGGTGCACTGCCCCCCAAGGGGGCTGGTGCTATCTTTTATACTATGAACTACGTATTAGATATTTACAATTGTGTGCCAATCCCTAACACCTATGTTAGACAGTGACTTTCTACTTTAAACCAATCTAAGAATGCCAACATCACCTGAAAGATGGATGTCAGGAAGAAGAAGGAAGAAGGACAGGGCACGCCCCAGTCCCTCCATCTTAGGATTTTAGACCCCCCTGTACCTAATCTCAAACTTTCTCCTTTCACCCTCTAACTACTGCTACTGTGCTGTCTAAACTTTTGTGACCCGTGATTCTTCATATAAGGTTGGTAATTTGTCCCATGGGCTGAAATCAAAGCCCCAAGTGTTTTTGGCCTCCTGCCAGGGTCTCCCAGACCCCTGCCCGGGGTTTGGGGCACGAAGAGGAATACCTTGGATTCCGACAGAGCATCTCAGAACTCATGAGAATTTTCTGCTCCTCTCATACGGTAAACTTAAACCTGACAGAAAGTTAGGAAAGGAATGAACACTCAGGAGTGGCAATATCCTAAATCTCCCAGCAAACTTGGCCAGAGTTTGTCTCTCAGAGCCAGGAGCTGTTGGAGAGGTGGCAAATTCTGGTAAGTTAGCAGAACTGCACTTTGAACCCTAATTTGCTAAGGATATGAGTATTTTTTAATTATTCTTCTTCCATCTTCATGAATGTGGAATGTTTGTCTGACCTCCATCCTTTCAGATGCTGCCTTTTCTCCATGTCCAGTTCCAGAAAACTTTGGCAGTGAGTTGAGTTTTCAAGAACATCCAAGGCGAACAATATCCTATCTGCCTAGATATGCTAGTTCTGTCATTGAGCTAGTTCATCCTGGATTTTCTTTAGAAACTGGCATCAGGTATATGTTTCATCCTTGTGTAAAATAGCCCAGATCTTCTCTGATTAAGGTAGCACACTTAAGGTACACTGCCAGAGAAGTTCAGCATTAGTCTTCTAAATGATCTATTATATATGGGATACTTAGAAGAAAAAAATAAAGTACTTGTATTCCTTGTGGAGCTAGGTGAATTAACTTCATTATTTGAATTCATTTCGTGATAATAATCCCAAACTCTTGGACCTGATAAACTCAGAAAATTCTGGCTAAGTCACCTTTGAAACATGCTAAATGTATGGGCATAGAAAGTCAAAGAAAATAATTTCTCTGAAACACCAATTAATTTTCCTGCTATCCTTTGTGCTTTGTTACAAGAAGGTCTTCAAAAGAGTGTGCTTGAGAGTGGAAAACCACAATATCCTTTAAATATGATGTCCCAGCTACATCTGAACTTTCTGTTTGGACTTCGACCAAGCTGCTGGGCTTAAATCCCAGCTCTGGAGCTACCAGATGGACCACATTATTCTCACTTGCAGAAACCCCATCAGACAAACTGCTTCTACCAAAACAGGTCTGTTGGTCATGGAAGGTGTTGAGGTACTAATGGGACACTGTGTTCCTGTCACAGGTGCCATGTTCCTTTGGGTACCCATCTGTTTCTATTGTACTTGTTTTTGAACTTCCCTGGATCAAAGAGAGAAAGGTCTGCTGGAGATACAGCCCTGCAAGCAGATGGAGCAAGGCCAGATGGGCATGGTTAAATGAGGACCACTGATGCCTGAATGAGACATCTCAACATCACAGCAGCCTGAAGTGTTTCACAGGGGAATGTCTCAGTCCAGCCAACGGGCACTGCCAAAGAAAGTGACACATGTTGGAAATCACACTTCTTTTTTAAATTCCAGTGCCTGTGCACAGCCCCAAGATACCTGCATCTTTGGCTGCCTTTGACCTGTAAATAAACCCAGCTGGATCCTGTTCATTGGCTGCCCTTGCTGGGCAAGTGGCACAGCAGAATTTGCAACCAGATGGGTTTTATCACCTAAACAGATTACTTCACCCCCACTGAGTTTTGACAATGGTCCTTGCCCTTTGCTAGTATGCAACATGCCTGGATGTTGTCTGGGACTCACTAGTGGGCTCAGCCATGATAGAGAGTAAGCTAAGGTTTAAACATTCTTATGAAGTCATGGAACAGAGCTGGAGACATTGTTCAGGCTCTAGTTGACTCTTTAATACAGACGTAGCTTTGGAAGCTTAAAGCATTTTGTAACCCTTTGATTTCCCTTTCCTGAAATTGTACATTCTCCCCGTGGGCTCCTGTCACTTTCTTATACCCCAAAAGATGTTGGCTAAAGACCTAACTACCCTGTGTGTCCTGAACCTGTCTCCCAACAGCTTTTTATGTTGTCCCTCAGTCCTCCTTCTACAAGAGAAGGTTCTTGTACTGAAACAGATCCCTCTTCATCCCTCCTGGATGTCCTTCCCAGATATCCTCTCATTTTCATGTAGATATCACCCTTATAATCCTCAAAGATGTGTAACAGAGGCAGAAAAGGGATATCCTGTTATAGCTGTGGCCTGAAGTCAAGCAACACACAGGTTGCAGGTCTCTCCTTTTATCCCTCCTCAGGGAACATCTGCACCTCTATTGTGCTTATTCCTCCTTTATGAAATCCCTTTATATGCTGTTCAGAGAGAGGAGAACACAATGAGGACCAGGGACTGATCACAAAATGCTTCAGAAGTGGTTAGTTTCCTTGTCTCAGGAGCTCAGCTAACTTTGGGAGCTGTGGTTTCAAGAAGAAACTTCTGAGAGTTTAATTGTATGAGAATTACCTGGGCCTCAGGTGGAGGTCTTAGTCCCACCCCATAGTGCATGGAGAAGTTCAGGTTTCACAAGAAGTCTGCAGGGGAAGTAGAGGCCTATCTGTCTTGAGAAACTAAGCAGGAGGCTGGTGAATCAGTCTGCAAGACCTTCATGGCACCACGAAACCGTGTCAGTTTCTAGCACACTCCATTCCTGCTGCATGGATGGGAGAGTGAGGAGTTGAGCTCCTCAAGCATCTGGGGAAATGAAAAACCAACTGGCTTTTCTGGCTTCACATCAAAACAGAAAACTGATGGGATTTTTGTACTGTGGTTTTCTTCCTCACTGGCAAGCAGATGTTGTAACCTTTTCTAGAGCGGGTTGGAGAGATGGGCCCTCTTCTCTAAGATCTGGCCAAGCTCCCTGCCAGGAGAAGGAATATTAAAAGTTACAGACCTCTTCTTAGCCCAGTTTGCAGCCTGCAGACTGCCTGACCTGCAAAGAGGGTTGAAGAGAGTAGGGGGTGAGGGGGAGAGGGGGCAGGGCGGGGTGGGCACTGACACCACTTTATCACTGCTTTGCATCCCTGGAAAAGGATCTGCAAAGGGAATCAGGAGTGTCAGTTGGCTCAAGCAGAGTTGCTAGCACAGCCTGTGTGAGGTTTTGCTAAGCATATGTAGTTGACTGTGACCTGGTTGTAGAAATGAGTGGAAAGTCTGGGTCCTTTGTGTGTACAAAAAGGTAGGTAGTAAGTTTAAGGGTGGTCTGGTAGGCAGAGGATTGGAAACCGTGGAGAAAACGAAGTAGAACAACCAAGGAAAAGAAGGGAATAAAGTCACTGATTGCTTCTCAAGCTGTATTTTAAAATGTTGTCTGATTGGTTTTCAAGCCAGAAAGGTTTCAGGTCCAGTGGGTTTCTAGTAATGATGGTAAAATAAGGAGGAGCATTGAAAGGAATTTGTAAACTTTGTACTTCTTTCCCAAGAGAAAAGGACTTCTTTCCCATTTTCATGAAAAGGACTTTTGTCCTTCCTGGCTTAAAATCAAACTTGGAGTGAAAACCTGTCTATCTTCACCAAAAGAAAAGACTTTTACTCAGAAAGATTTCCAATACTAGATTTGTGACATTGGAGACCTTTTTTAAGGAAGAAACATTTCTATGTTTTTAATGGTGTGACACATGGTATGTTTCTTGGGGTGGTCTTGTGCAGGGCCAGGAGTTGGACTTCAATGATCCTCATGGAAGCCTTCCAACCCACGATATTCTATGATTCTATATTTTGAAAATTTCATATTGTCTTCACTGATATATACATATCCTATGTGTGGAAACAGCCTTTTCACAGCCAAAGACCCCAAAGTCACATGTTTTGAGCCTCAGGAACAGACTGAGACATTTACAGGGAAAATATGACCCTGCAACCTTGACCATTTGAAAGATAATATTGCAAAAAGCATGACCATCTTCCAGTTGATCTGTGCTCAATCCACTGGAGCAGTGCAACCACAGGTCAGGGGTTGTTCAGGGTCTGCTCTCTTCCAGCCACAGCTACTGCCAGAACATCCCACAAAGGCATATGTTGGTGAGGTTCTGGAGCCACCATTAAGCCATATCAGTGTACTGGATCATGGGCAATTCATTGCAGCATTTTTACCATACCACAGAGTGAAGGCAATTAGAAAACAAGAAGAGGAATTAGTGGGCATCTAAGCTCATGAATAAGAGGGCAAGTTTAGACTATACATTGAGAAGAAATTCTTCCCTGTGAGGGTGGTAAGACCATGGCACAAGTTGCCCAGAGAAGCTGTGGCTGCTCCATGCCTGGCAGTGTTCAATGACAAGCTGGACAGGGCTTGAAGCAATTTGGTCTCATAGAAGGTGTTCCTACTCATGGTAGGGGTGTTGGAAGGTGATGTTTCAGGTCCCTTCTAATCCAAACCATTCTGTGATTTTGTGATAACTAGAGAGCAAGTCCTTATTAGCACTAAAACAAACACTGGAACTGTGTCTTGACCTAAATCACTTGTTAATTAAGTGACAGTCAGGCCTGGTGTTTCTTCCTTTCTAGAGAAGAAAATATGACTTTATTATGCTAGCAAATACCAGAGAAGGAATTGTGTGCTGGGGTCCCAGGGGCATTCAGGAATTCAAAATATGCAGAGCCAGAGTCAGGGACAGAATTGCTGGAATAGAGAAAATTGCATAACTCAAACCTGGCAGCTTGATCCAACTCCTGGAGACTCACATGTAAATGAAGGGGAGCAGCACTATTTGTGCAGACCCTGAAACAGAGGGAATCAGCTCTTATGTGCTTAGTGTGGAATGGCTTGCAAGGGATTGGGTGAATCCAGCTTAATTTCCATGTGTCTTCTGATGAAATCTGTATTGAAGTCATTATGATAGCACAGACTTTTCCAGATGTGACAGTAAATGTCTGCAGGCATATATTTTAACAGCCTGCAGGACTGGGAAGACATTCTATGATCTAGGTGGATGCGGCTGTTTAATATCTGAGCAAAAAAAAAAAAAAATTACTAAGAGCCACCTAACAAGCCTTTTTCTGAGTGATAACTAGCCAGGCTAATGTGTATTTGATCATAAAACATCTGGAACATTTGGCATGTATTAGTCAACCTTTGCATAGCATAGGAAGAAAGATACTGAGAAGCTATACTGAGAACAAGGTGACCTTTGTCAGTGGTGTGGACAGGACTTACTTGAAAGGTTATTGATGTGACATTTTCTTATGATATTTCATGTGTATTTCTCTTTTATCCCCTACCTTCAAGATAACTTTTTTGCTTTCCTATCTGCTTGAGGATCATTCAGATATAACAGGAATGAGAAACAGACACCTCCAAGAATGTGGGTCCGCTTTGTTTTAGTGGCAGGAGATCAGTGAATGCTTTTTCATTGTCTGAGAAGTTCTGAGTCTGAAGCTCCCATGTGAAATTACACTTCTTAATTATAGCCTTGTACAGGGTTATCAGACTTCTCTTCTGGAGTGTCCTTGTACGTGAACAGGAACAGTGTTGCTGCTCTTGTGTTTGATGAAGGAGAGTTGGGCAATCGTTAAGTTTCAGATCAAATTTTATAACACAATCTGAAGTCCTTAGCAGTCCCCATAAGAAGGACTTTGCTGCTTCTAAGCCATAGAAGAGTTGGCTTAAATATCCCCGAACTCATTTCTGGCATTTAGAGGGTATCTTTACTGCTAAGTAAAAGAGGTTCCAGGGTGTAGGCTCAGGTCTTGGAGCACTAGCTGTCCAAGCAGCTTTGCTGTTAGCTCACTCTCAAACCCTACTCTCAGTCGAGAAGAGCCGAGGTGTTTGGACACAAGTTAAGCTGTGACACTATGCCTCAGGGCCAGCAAATCAGCCCTGATAAGCTTTATTTAGTAGAGTAGGTGTTGCTAATGAGACCATACCAATTTTGGCTCCTCCTTGACCGGCACAGTCCTTCAATACTGTCCCAGCAAGCTTTGAACCTTCAAATACCCCCACAAGTCTTTATGCCACATCTCAGAGCTCATAACACCTACCCTCAATTTCTTGTTATAAAAACATAGCTCTGGCAGGCTGCAGCACAGACCACTTAATATTTCAGACACTTTGAAATATTAAGTGAGTGGCCTCCACTCCTCCTTCAATAATCACTATGAACTAGGGCCATGAGGCATCACACAGGACCTGGAGGAGGCCAAATGCCAAATGCCATGTGCTGTGGACTAGGCAGTCTGCTGGCAACCCTGAGCTGTGTGTGACAATAAAAACCAAGCTGCGCGACTGGACTTCAGGGCAAATGGAAGCACAACCGTTTTTGCTTTAGCACTACAAAAGAAATTATTGTGGATTTAGGGGAACCATGTCCTTAGAAGGCAAGAAAGACTTTTGCCAGTAAAGACACTGGAAATAGTTTGTGAGATGTATATTCATCCAACTTCCCACTTCCCTTTTATGTGATGAAAATTGTGGCTCCAAGAAGTCTTCCTTTGGTAAGACACACAGCAAAGCTCTAAACCCAACCAGCTTCCACAAATATTCCTGATTAAGTCCCCAGCACAACAAAGTTATATAATAGGGTTATCAAATGCAGGGTAAATCATGGCAGCCAAATGTGAGGTCATTCACAGCGACCCAGCTTACTATGCAGAAGTGTCCTACTTCTGCTTGCCTTGCATGGAAAGTATGCATTGGTATAGTTCCTAGACCTCAGCCAACATGCAGCAATGTCATATAGGCTCCCATAACCAGGTGGTGACTTTGAGCCCCAGCATCATACTATTCACAAATGGTGAGTTTCACTTCCACAATGGGGCAGTAGATATGGACTGCTCTTCAAGAAAGACAACCCAGCTTGTCTTTAAACCAGAATGCATGGGTTTAACATTCTAGGTGTATCTTGACATTGCTGCAGGTCTTATAGCAAACCTCTAGGCCCCATGCAGAATGAGCACATACTATTATATATGTGAATGGACCTTCTGCCATAGTGCTTGTTATCTAAATTAGTTCAACAGCCTGGATATGGTCTACAGGAAGATGAGTGACTTGACTATGAAGGAAGAGGTAGGTGGTTAGGTAGGAGCCTTAGGCAATGGACAGGTATAAAAACATGGACACACTTCGGGCTCTGTTTGCTTAATGAGCAAACGACTGAAAACTCACTACTGGAAAAGCAATCCAGGCTGTGACTTGATCAATTTGCGTCTTTTGACACAACGTTCTTGCCTGGAAGAGCCAGACTGTGGAGGTGTGAAAGCTAACAACTCATCTCCCAGTGAGTCTGCTTCACGAGCCTCATCTTTTCACCCCTGAAATTACAAGGAAACTGCTGTCCCATTTCAGCAAGTGTTGGTATGAGACTCCTAAAACTTGCATGGCCCACCTCAAAGAAGACAGCTGTGCCCATATTTTATCTTCAGGCATCCTCGTGGGAAGCGTCTCTGAAGATCCCTGGTGAGATAGGGCAAATAAGGCTGCCTCCCAGCTGAATTAATTTGCAATGGTCAGAATGGTGTGTCTCAGTCAAACAATATGAGAGGCTTTATATGTCTTCAGAAATAATGTGAAAGAGGAAAAACCTCTCTTGCCTGAAGGAGCCTGAAGAAAACAGCTCCTTCAGCACCCATCTCTCTGCTGACAAGGAGATAATACAGGGCAACTCTGGCTTTTATGAAATAGACATATGTCTCCTTACTGACTCTAGGTAGTGATGGCATGGCAGGTTTTCACTGCTGACAAACTAGGTTGGATTTGAACTAGCATCCAAAACATATGCCAGCAGATTTACGAGCCCCTGAATGTCTGCTTTCTGTACAGTGCTCTGCTCTTGGAGGCCATGTGATATTACTATAATAAACATTGTTTGTGCTCTATCTGCCAGGTATGTTGCACTTCAGAAATGCTACACATATTCCCAGTCTTTAGGAATTTCCCCAAATCCTACCCATTCACAACAGATCCCACAGCTGCTTCCCCTACAAAAATCCAGCTGCATCTTCTATTGTGCCTTTACAGTGATTATCAGATTTTCCTCCATTTTAGCAGAGCTGCAGCTTATACAATCTTGACCTCTGGAGCACGAAGAGAAAGGAGGAAAATAACAGGGCACAGCGTTTCTTTTAGCTATTATTCCACCAACGCCAGCCAGGCTACTGAAAGGGAAATCCCTGCACAAATTAAGGAAATTCAGATTTTTTTTAATATTAAGAGGCATTCTCAATAGATCCAGGACTTGTTTCCAAAGACACGACTGCCTTCTAGCATCAAAAAGACTTTATTATGCTAATATTGACCAACATTGAAGGAAACAGCAATAAAAGCTGTCAAAGGTGACAATAGTTGTTCCATTTAAGCTGCAACATTTGAAACCAAATTTTGAATGCACAGAATCTTGTTATTGTCCGGGGCTTAGTCACACAACAATCCAGACAATTATCTGACATGCAGACCAAAACTAATAAAGGCCTACCTGGCAGGAGCATAAAGAGGAATATTATGCATTATGGACTAGTCCCAGGAATTACAAAGCTGGGTGGAAGAATATTGGAAAAAATGGGAGCTCCACTTCCAGTGAAGTGGATGGAAAAGTCCAAAGGAGGCCCAGGAATGATGGGACAGGAACTCAATAATGATATACAAGTTGTAAGGTTTGAGGCAAAAGTCAGAGGTCACACAGATGAAGGTTTAAGCTACACATCAGTGAAGGAGAGCCAAGAAGTCTAAATATTGGCAGTTTATGTGCAGAGGGGCTGGAGATGACATGAGCATACAGCACAGCCCTGCAGGCTGTGTAGGTGTGAGCTGGGGCTGACACTTTCTGGGCTGACACTGACTTCATCTGCCTCCACAGGAGAATGAAATTAAATCTTCACAAGCTGGGGAGAGTCACTTTAAAAAAATAATCTCTACACATAACCTTGTCCTTACAAAAGTAATGATCAAACAATGACTAAATTAGACCCTATATACACAGTTAGTGTCCTACCCAGCTATTGTCTGAAAGAATTGTTTGAAAAAGTATTTATAAAGGCAAGTAATGACTCTTTCCTTTGCAATACCATCCTGGCTTCTGACACAGGCAAGTCTAGGGTACAGTTCTCTTGTATTCAAATGCAAAAGTACCAGGCCTACATTTCATTCTCTGGAACTCCTGCTGAAGCTGTAGGAGCTTTTAGCTTAAGATAAGAGCTATTTTAACAAATATTCCCCTTTTTTGCTACTTATCTCCCTCTGCTAAATATGTACTTCCTTATGGCTCTGTAGGATATCCTCATTTATTTATAAAGAGATCTCTTCCTTTTTCCTTCAAGTTCCCCTCATCATGTATATTATGAACAGCATGGACAGTGTGAAAAATAGTTTATGTCATATCCCTGAGCTGACTTATAAGTGAGAAGGCAAGGACAGGCATTGCTTCTAAACATTGGCATATAGACAAAAATGTTCTCCACATTCACCTAATATCTTATCTTCATTACTTATCTGTGGTGAATAAACTGTCCTCTTGCAATTCCCCTCTCCTTCCATTGACTGTAGAAGCAGTACAGCTGGTGCTGCACCATAGGCTAGTTTGTCATGACGATCAGCAAATTGGTCCAAGAATTCACAGAGGACATGAGTTTTCCACGACCCCTGTACTCTCTGTGCATGCAAGGCTGCTACCTTGGTCAAAATACAATATATCTCTTGGGTTTGACATCTTGGAATGGCGTCTTTACAAAATGTTAAACAGGGCCTTTGGGAATGTCACAGGCCCTTCAAAGGTCATGGAGTCTGGGTCCAAAACTTATGTTGTGGTTTAATGTCACTCAGCAAGTAAGCACCATACAGCCAGTGGGATAGGAGAATGAACTGGAAAGGTAAAAGTGAGGAAACTAATGGAATGAGATAATAATATCCCTTCTAACCCTGCCTTCTATCAGTGGGAAGCCATTCCCCCTTGTCCTGCCACTCCAGGCCCTTGTCTGAAGTCCCTCTCCAGGTCTCTTGGAGCCTCTTTAGGCACTGGAAAGGGCTTTAAGGTCTCCCTGGAGGAGCCTCACCTTGCCTCACCTCATCTTCCATCTCCCCTCTCCTCTTCCCTCTACCCTCCCTCAGCCTGTCTCCATAGGAGAGGTATTTCACCCCTCTGATAATTTTTGTGGCCCTATACTCCTGCCATTTCCTTTTTCTTCCCTCAGCTTTATATGCTGAGGATGATGCCATATGGTCTGGGATATCCCTTGGGTCAGTAGGGGTCAGCTGTCCAGGCTATGTCCCCTCCCAGCTCCCTGTGCACGCCCAGTCTTCTCACCAGTGGAGTGGGGAAAAGAAAAGGCCTTGATTCTGTCTAAGTCCTTCTTGGCAATAATGACAACATCCCTGTGTTATCAGGACTGTTTGCAGTACTAATCCAAAGCATAGTTTGTGCTACTATGATGAAAATTAACTCAACCCCGGCTAAACTCAGCACATTATGACCCAGGTGTCCCTGCCCAAAAAAATCTGAATCAAAAGTTCACCCCTGGAAAATCCTTATCTATGACTGTGCAGTCACTCTATTCAATTTTCTTATTGAATTGATCAAAGAAAGCTTTGGTTTGTCTGGACTGGTGCACAAGTGAAATCTGTGACTTGCAGCACTGAATATGTCACGATTCAGGAAAATGTGGTGAAAAGTCAAATAAGTGCAGTAAAAGAAAATACATATTGGTGCTTCTTTTGCAACTTCAATATTTCTCAGTGCTGCACCTTCCGAGCTGGTGAGTGGAGACCATATGCCAGCCCACCTCCTCACAGCTCTTCCTCCCTAATTTTGTTTATTGGGCTATAAAGAGCTTATGTAGCTCTGAGAATTCTGTCTAACCCAATGTGGTCTCAGATGGGCAAAATATTTTACTTTACACTTCATGGGAGGCAGACATTGAGCAAAACCCACTGGATGAAACCTTTTCCAAATGGTTTGTAATGACAGCAGGCACCAAATTGGCAAGCATATCCCCAGGAAAATGCAATTTGGAGGGGAAAAGGTTGTAGTATGGGTATCGCTTCTTCCTATGTACCAGGCACAAAGTGGTCTAGGGAGATTTAGCAGTCAGAATAGTATACACACACACACACACACACAAGATGCAGTGGAACCTAGACTTGATAAAGCTTTTTGTTTGCTGGCTCCATCTGGTAGAGCCTGTTTTAAAATACCAATGCCTGTTCTTGTCACTCTCAGCTTTAATTTATTATTTTTTAAAATCAATAAATATCCTTCCACTCCTCCATCTGGAGGATTCTATCTTCATCCCAGCATTGTAAAGCTGATCAGAGCCACCTATGCAATGCCATTTGTTCCAGAACATATCTAAGTCTTGGCCCGTTTTCAGCCTCATAAATTCCTGACATGATTCAGGAGGCGTTTCTGTTGGAAAGAGTTCTCTGCTCTGCTGTCATATTTATAGAGATTGCTGCTGCCTCTGATCTGAGGCCAAACATTAGGAATAATTGCAGCAGGAAGCAGGACAAAGCTTGACATATTGTTTGTCTGGATTGTTTTAATTTTAAGAGTGTAGAAGTAACCCCACTTACTGATGTTAGAAGAAAAGCAAATAAACTACACTTAAAAAAAATTGTTCAGGAATTTTCTATTTTTTTTTTCTTTTTATTGCTTTTGTTAGAGGCAATGAGGGAATCATTATGCTTGCTGCTGAGGACAGGGAGGTGAATCAGGTATTGAAGACTTATTAATTCAGGAATCCTGTCCCTGCAGATTAGACCAGAGGTTCCCACTTTTTATTTTCTGCTTGTTGAAACAAAGCCAGGAAATGCACACAGCTCTGCATACACATATGTGCTTATATGGGTATATGACAGGAGAGAAAGGGGGTGCAGAGCTGTAGGTGGGGCCCCCAGAAAACTTGTCCACATTGCAGCTTCAGTCCTGACCAGCACAGCCAGATTGCTGCACTGACCAGGGTTAAAGTTGCATAAGGACAAGGTGCTGATGCTGGCAGTTTGGATGGAGACACTTGTCGCTGCAGGCCCCCAGCCGGGTAATAATTAGCATTGACTCCATGATTGCAGAAGACTGATCAATTATTATTATATTATATTATATTATNTTTCTCTGATCTTTTCACAGCCTTCCCCAGGACAATGCCTGGGAAAGTCAACTGTAGCCCTCTGTGGCCAGAGAGCTACTGCCACAGTTGACCCCTTTTGTGTTTAAAGAAAAAAGGGCAGTGTTCATAGTCCTCTGCAGGGCCCTTTGCAGGAAGGAGAACAAACACAGCTCAGGAGGTTCCCTTAGCAATTTGCTGGTTGTCAATCAGAAGCTGATGTAGAATGATCAGGGAGATTCTTTACCTGTAGAATATCTACTTCTATCATATCATTAAAACAAGGTTTACAATATAAGAAACCCAAACAACAATGCAAAGAGTGATCATTGTTTTAAAGTCCAAACAGCTGAGTTTCAAGAGAAGGTTCTTTAACTGGAGATGTTGATCTTTGACATCCCTGAATGTCCTTCTTGGTCCTGAAACAGAGAACAGCTGAAGAAGGTTATTAACAACAATTAGAAATCAATCAAATAATGCACATAATCAATAACACATGTGACATTATATAATTATCAGGCACTATAGCGCTGACTGCCATCCCAGAGTCTGCAACAGCTGATAAACCTCAAATCAGTAGAGTTGGAAATCATGTCTGGATCATGATTTTCCAGACTCCCTTTCAGAGCAGGCTCAGCTATCATATATGTGTGGTCAAATTGCCAAGCCAAAATGACTTGAATTCTTTGGATGCAGAAAACATCTGGGTTGATTGTCAATCATCCCCATCCATACAGAGTTGGGACCTGGCCACAGCCCAAGCTCTAATTGGATGGTTTGAAGTATTACCTTTTCTGTATAAAACTGTTATCAAATTCAGAGGTACTGAGAAAATCTCTGGAATTCAACCAGAATAAATAGCCTTTAATTCAACCACTTGGGCCGAGGCTGGCTCTTGGCATTCCAGTACTTTGAGCTGTCAGTGAAGATGGTAGCTCTTTCCACCTTTTTTTTTTTT
>VZRH01006248.1:69311-97161 GCA_013397555.1 Urocynchramus pylzowi
TTTCTTTTCCAAAAGGCCAGCCACGGCTGCAGCGGGCCATAGGACCCTGCCGCGGTGGGCGGAGCAGGGGACCCGGCCCTGCTGCCGAGCCTAAATTCATTCGGCTTGTTCTCCTCCCCCAGCTTTTTACTGGTATCACTTGGGGCCCCTGGATCTGGGGTCCCCGGGACAGCCCATGCCCATCTCCAGATGGGTGATTCACTTCCGCCTTTTCCTTGACTGCCCGCTTCCACCGCGCTGCCAATGTCTCAGCCATCCCTCCGGCATTCCGCCCTTCCCCCGCCCCACCCGGCCATGGACAAAGCCACAGCCTCTCGGGACCCCGCTCCTCCTGCCCCGCAAACGAGAGCGAGACACATAGGGTACCCCAAGGCATGGCAGAGAAGGTGTTGTCCCCAGAGGAATGTTGATTTTCTGATTTCGCGGCACGGTCGGGCCGGCGCTCAGCTGCGATGGCACGCCCCTGCTCGGGGACAGGCTGTTATTGCTCACTGCTGTCACCGTCGGTTGCCGGGCAACCCGAGGGAAACAGCGGGGGGCGGGGCAGCCGGGAGCGGCAAGGCGGGCTGGGGATCTTCCTCAGTGCCACAGCTCGCGTCCCGGATGGGAGCCGGGCCGGCTGGAGGCGACGGAGCCAGCGGGGGACCATCCCTGGCTGGCACTGCAGGCACCGCTGCCGATGAATCAGCTTCAGGCTGTGGTGCAGGGGGGCTGGATGTGCTCTCCAGCGCAGGGCTGCCAGCCGCTGTCACGGAACCGGCTGCCTCTCTTGTCGGCGGCGGGGGCGGCTCCGTACCCTCCTGCGGCGCAGGAGGGAGAGAACCCAGCGGCAGGGCCAACCCACACGCTGCACGGGGGAGAGGAGGAGGAGGCGATGGTCCCTCTTGCACTGGCGAAGGCAAAGGTGCAGGAGCGACTGCGGCTGCAGTCGAAACAATTGCTGACCGTAGAAGCGGAGCCGTAGAAGTCTTCGGTCCTTCCTGCGCATGCGCCGGGAAACCAGGCGAGAGCTGCTCTGGGTGGGCAATGCCACCCCCTGCTGCGGTGCGGGGGGTAAGGAACCAGCGGCAGCTATCCGTGAAAGGATAGCTCTCCTCTGCTGGCCGCGGAGGAGAGGCTGATGGCCGCCCGCCCGGGGGAGGTACTCCTCCACGTTCAAGTCGGATGCGCCCACCGAGATGGAACCGCTTTCCAATGGGGTCTGGCCCCTTAGTGCTCTGGAAAGCATTGACCAGATCGGTAGTAGTCGAGGTACATTCGCATCTCCCCTGAGTTCCCCGCAGAGACAGAGACCCAATGAGTCCCAGGCACGTGGATCCAGGGAGGTTTCCCCATCCGTGGGGAAGCCATGAACTTTTGCTCAACTGAAAAGCCTGTAGAGAGCATCTTCCGACACAGGAAGTCTCTTACGACAAATCTTATGCTCCCACACTGTAAGGAACATATTCCATTCCTCTGGCATGGAAATTTGGACACCCATTTTGGAGGCACCTTTTCCCAAGTGCACGCCCACCCCGGGTTGGGGGCAGTGCTACTGTTGGGAGATCTGTTCCCCGCCCCAGCCCCTGAGGCTACAGGGCCAAAACGTGGTCCGAAGGGACCGATCTTCTCCAGGAAGATGCGGGGAAAAGTTACTGTTACCTTTTAGGGGAAGCAGAAGGTGTCTGGTTACCAGCGGGCTTCGCGGGATACCGCAGGTCCTAGTGGCGGTCCAACAGAGTCCCGACGGGGTCCCAGCAGAGTCCCGAGGCATCTCCCATCCCATGACTCCACGAAGGGCTGTCAGACGCGATTTCTGTGAGGGTTCAGCAGACCCTCCCGTCCTCAGCCTCAGCTGCGAATTCAGCTGGATCCATTAGGGTCCTGGTTCTTCAGCCTAGGCTGCACCCAACGTCGGGCTTCACCAATTGTCATCTCAGGCCTGCAGCTGGGTAATAATTAGCATTGACTATTCCATGACTAAGGCTGATCAATCACCTTATTATACTATATTATACTATACTATACTTACTAAGAAACTCATCCCCTTACAGACAGTCCGATACAGCTTTGACCTAATTGGTCAATCAATCCAAACACAATCCACCATCCACATTAGGAAATCACCCTTTGGTAAACTAATCTCCATAACACATTCCACATGTGCACAACAACAGGTGCAGCAAGTGAAGATAAGAATTGTTTCTCATTCTTTTCTCTGATTTTCTTACAGCCTTCCCCAGGACAATGCCTGGGAAAGTCATCTGTTGCTCTCTGTGGCCAGAGAGCTGCAGCCACTCATTCAGGCAGATGATGACCTGTACTCAGGATATGAAGTCTTTGGCTACATGGCTCAGAGATTAATAGCTTTCACTGCAGGACATGGGTGCCAGGAACTTTCAGACACAACTGTCTCTGAACTGGGGTAGCTGTGTTTGGACTTGAGAGACACATATACTGGAAGCCTGAGCTGAAGACTGTTGAAGTTGATTAAAAACTATGTTTCACTTCAGTAGGCTTTGGACAACACTGGAGGTTCATTTGAGAGGGAGGATGGTTAAAAGAATAAGGATGCCAGGCAATATGTAAGGTGGAACCATGGGGCTCCTGGAGCTCAGAAACACAATTGTAAACATCTCCCACCCCTGTCTGACCATTGACAAAACTACCAGGTTATCTGGAATGTCATTGAAGCACAGAGTGAGAAGATGAATTGAGACCCAAAGAGGGGCTGCAAGAGGGTTGGAGAGCATATTTTTACAAGGACATGTAGTGACATGACAAAGGGGCATGACTTCAAATTGACAGAGGGCAGAGTTAGATAGTTAGATATTAGGAAGAAATTCTTCCTGATGAGGATGGTGAGGCCCTGGCACGAGTTGCCCAGAGATGCTGTGGATGCCCCACCCCTGGAAATTTCTGAAGGCCAGGTTGGACAGGGCTTAGAGCAACCTGATCTAGTGGAAGGTGTCGTTGCCCATGGCAGGGGGGTTGGAAGGTGATCTTTAAGGTCTCTTCCAACCCAAATCATTTAATGATTCTATGACCTCACAGCAGAGAAGTAATAGGCTTGTCTTCTCTCACTGCAGTGTTTTCTAAATAGCATTAGTCTGATACAGCAGGGATTTAACCTTGCCTCAGTCTTACTGCTTTCAGAAGAAAGTAGTTGAAGACTTGCTTAAGTACCCATTGTTCTGGTAAAACACTTAAGACTCTTCCCTAGGTACATGTTGAAATATGTTCATAAGTAGAAATTCTGAATTTGTACTATTGAGTCCTGAGAAAGAAACCTGACTGGGAGTTTGTTGCTCGGTAAGAGCTTTGGGGAAAAAAGGACATCTCTTCTGGCAAATTCTGGGCTGTGCTGTTTCAAACCTACCCCATTTTGCTGATTATGGAACTCTTAATTGAGCATGATATGGGGTAAGAGCTGTCGTAGGTTCAGAGGAGAAAACTGCTTCCACACTTCCAGCAACAGCTACAATGATATTAGCCCAACACAAGGGGATAATACAGGGCTTTACTCATAAAAAAAATTTAAAATAGTAAGAGCCAACAGCTAGGAGCTGAAGCCAAAAAAAACATTGGTTACAAGCAAGTGAGCCTTGTAAATTGAAGGGGGATGTTGACAGCCTAGGGTGATCTATCAAGGAATGGTTAAAGTGTTGGCCAATCATTAGGGTGCCTTCAGAAAAAGATACTTTAAGCAAATCCATGTCACTGGGCTCAGTCCAGTTTTGAGGTGGAAGCATCTGTTCTGCAGTATGCTCAAGTTCAAATCAGGAGTTCCATAGTTTCTGCCACTCTTAACATCTCTGAATAAAGAAATGCCAGGAGTAGTCATGCACTTCTTAAGCTGATAGAGAAAATGGAAATCAAGTCATCTCACATTGTTTCCAGGATTGTCAGTGATGTTGTGCATTTGTATTTTGCCCCCAGCAACCCATGAAACAGTTCAGACACATTTTTGGAAAATACTGCAGTGGTGAGAAAGAGATCCAGAACGAGCTGTGCTGTATGTCTGGCTTGAAAAGAGGTGAAAGCAACTGACCCATGGCTGCTGATGTGAAGGTACCTTTGGGATTCTCCATTACACTTCTTACAGGAGCACCCAGCATACAGTTATAGAATCTCCCTGAGTTGAAAGGGACCCACAAGGATCATTGAAGTCCAACTCCTGGCTCTGCAAGGATAACCCGAAAGTCACACCATATGTCACCACCATTTCCTCAGATGTTGAGTCTACTGACACAATAAAAAATGCCAGCAATGGAAGGAGGATGAAAAATTAATGTCTTTTAAGGTCCTGGAACTAAAAGAGGGCAACACCGAAATAGTTTTTGCTGTATTCATGCTTGATCATTCTGGTCATGATGATCCTACATCTCAGAGATAGGAAAGAAAGGATAACCCAGTGCAGCCTTTCCTACATTATTATTTAGGGAAAAACTCATAGATATGCAGTAAGAAGTGCAGATGAAAGCATGGAAAAAGGATGGATTCATTCTGGTTTTCATCCAGGGAGCTGAGACAGCAGAAGATATAAAGGCTTGCCCATTTTAGCCAAATGGGGAATTAAGCAATTATTTTGAGTCTAACCACATCTCTGTGATTCCAGTAGCACCTTCTCATGGAGTTGTCCACCTCAGCCCAAAGGGTAGCTATGCTACCCTGGAGTCTTTGCCACAGTTAAGTCACAATAGCCTCCCTCTGGGAAAAGAAGTATCCCTGAAAAAGTTAACAAGCTCAGCATTGCCTTGAAAAATTTAATGCTCAGTCTCTGTCAAAATCTGATGCTGCTAAAAAATATTCCTTTTGTTTGAAAAACCTTCAGGATAATGAGAAAAAGGAATAGCAGAAAGGAAAAAAAGGACAGATGCCAGAAGATCTGATGGTAATCTAATCCAGATAATACCCAAATCCAGTATCACCTTCCCTGGGGGCGATACCCAGGACACAGTGCCAGGAGAATGTCAGTGCTGAGACTCCAGCGCTTGCCTGCACCATTAGGAAAAGGGAATCTGCTAACATTTAGTCTGCCAGAAAGACTATTCCAATTAGTGGATTCAGATTAAGGCTTGAATGATTCTGAAACATGTAAGGGTTCGGACAAGGCTTACCCAAGTCACATAAGGGTCATCACTTACTTAAAATTATTAGTGTTTGACAAGCATGTACATCTCCAGGCACTTAAACCAGAAACTCGTAAATTTACGCTAACAGTTGTGGAATGGATACCATTTAGCATGAATTTCTGTGTCTCCAAAGAGCTGAGCCTGAGCTGATTTCACTGCTTATTGTCCTCTGGAAACTTGCTTATTCATAAATAAAAACCCCACCATTGTTACCTGAAATGAGAGAAGGAGCCTTTGTCACAGAAGACAGAGTGTCATCACTCAGCTGTGTCATTGCTGGCTTCAGTCAGACCCCTGTCCTAATATGGTTACAGTTAATACTTTCACCAACAGCTGTGGACAAGCCAGGACTTTTTTGGAAATTAAGGGAGAGAAGCCACAGAGCCCAACATGAGCATTTAAGCAAAGAGAGTCATGTCAGCAGATGCAGCAATGCTGGCATCACACTGGTTCTGGGAAGGGTGCTCCTCAGACCCTTTGTATTTTTCCACACTGCAGTTATTTCTTTTCCTTCAAGTAAGGGCAGGGAAACCTTGCAGATCAAAGAAATGACCAAAAAAGAGGCCAAAAGCAATTGGCATGGTAGAATTTAGGTCTCAACCTTAAGTACAGACATCAGTTTAATCTCAGTCCCAGCTCCAGAAACAGTCAAAATGTCATCAGCCATTACCCATTGTCCTGTCCCTTCAGGCCCTTGTCCAAGTCCCTCTCCAGCTCTCTTGAAGCCCCTTTAGCCACTGGCAGGGGCTCTAATGCAGAGGATCATTAACAGGACATCACGCCATGATCAATATGATCAAGTGAAACCAATTTATTACAAAAAGCAAACTATATTTATACTGTTCTCTGTTGTTCACGCCTCAAGCTAATACATGATTGGTTAAATCCCTTTTACACACACATTTTAATATTTCAGTTAATTTTAATTAGTCTTTCTTCTTCATGTGTCTCACTGCAGTTTTCTTGTCTGCTTTTGCATCCTGAACTGTCTGCTTTTGAGCCTGTTCTTCTCCTTTTATGTCCTCTTTTGAGCCTGTTCTTCTCCTTTTATGTCCTTCAAGGGCATGGTGACCTTACTCAGTTTCTATGAAGTCTGGATTCTATGAAGTGCATATGTTGCATATGTCCGTTGTCCTGCAAAAAACTCTCAACACTCTAAGGTCTTCCCAGAGTCTTCTTTTCTTCAGGCTGAACACCTGCAGCTCTCCCAGCCTGTCTCCAGAGCAGAAAGGCTCCAGCTCTCAGACCATTTTTTTGGCCTCCTTTGAACTCACTCAGCAGATCCATGTCTGAGATATTCACTCAAGATGTTGAATATTTTGTGACATGAGCTCTTGATTTTTCTATTATTGTCCCAGAAAGGGAATGAAGATTAAGCACTTTGGCCAAGGTCACCCTTGAAGTGACAAAGGTGAGACATTGAGCCTGAATCTTTGAAATACCAAGCTGGTCTTCACACCATCCTAGATGCAGAAGGAGAGCACTTGGGAGATGGAAACAACCCTATTTTAGTGGTGATGTTTTATCAGACTACGGACAGTACAGTGTGTGCTGAGCTTGCTTTCCAGTGACTGCCTTTCAGGCAGCCCCTAGCCACAGCATTTAAAAATAGAAGTCTTAAATGGGCTTATACAAAATGTCTGTTATGAAATATGCTTTTTATGCCTGAGGCTAGAAGAAAACCATCCAAAGGTAATAGCAGAAACTGTTCAAACAGATCTAGACGAGGCTGTAGCTCCATAGGCAGCAATGCAACCTCCCTGCTTCATATCACCTGGGAATATGGACCATCTACCAACCTCTGCAAATGACCACCACCAACTTCTCCCAGCTAGGAGCTCCTAGAGGTATTGTATTAAACATTAACAGGGACAACAAAGAAATGGACAACAAAGAGGTAACTTAATTTTTGCCTATGTCAGCATTGTCTGTAAGTCAAAGTTTGGCATTATATGCATTTCTCATATCCTCTTGGAGGACCTCTTTGGAAAACATGAAATTTATGGGCTAAAGCCCACCAATTTAATAAATAACAGAATTGAATGGATCCTTTGTGCCAGATAATGTTTCAGAATATTTCACTCAATGGAGTTGCATGAAATAAATGCTGAAATGTTACATTGTTGTTGTTCAAGATGATTTGGGGACTGCTGGATGCACAGAACTGTCAGGGACAGTCCCTTCTACCTGGCAAGCATGAGCAATGCCTAAAAAGCATCCCTGCTTTGTAAAGTCCAGCTGGACAAAAACAACAAGGCAAGGAGGATGACTGAGGAACACAGGTTTACCTGAAATTAGTAAATTAACAGTAGGTAGGAAACAGTTTAATTCCTGTTGCCCTGTTCTTTTGAGATTTTCTAAGCCTTCTGATGTTTACATTCTTGTAATGGAGTTTCTCACAGACATTCATGTAAATAATGATTGTTTGCATTTTTCTGTGTAGGAGGAGAATTTTGATGGACTGTTAGTCTGACCAGTATGGTTGGAAAGGTGGCAATGTCATCCTCCAATCCACTGTCACTTTTAGAATTCTATAAATGTTGAGGTCTGAAAAATAAAGGACTCTTTTCCTGTTCCTGTTTGGATGCTGGAACATCGTGTGTGAGTTGTGTTATTTTGTGTCACAGCTGTGACACATTCCTTCTTCTCTGAAGTCAAAACAGGTTTTGCAACTATCAGCTGTATTACCAGGGCTTCATCAGTGCTGCTGCCCTTTGGTATATATTGCCTGTCTGAAATGAGAAGGTCAATTTCAGAAAACTGGTTTTAGGTTCAAGATGTCTGCATTATGTGGACTTAATTGAATGAAATGAGTAGAGCCAACTGGAGAGACAAAGCCACTGCTGATTAAAGGTGCATCAAGTTTCAGAGGTTGAAACTTCCACTTTGTACCCTGTGAAAATCAAAGCATCTTAAATGAGTGTGAAAAAACATCATTCACGGGTTTGCAGACCTTTGCTTCTTTACTTTCATGGTAAAATATACACAGTCCTAGAGAGGAGGATTTTCTGAACACAATGTTTATTAATGGAGCCAAATCCTAGCTGTGCAATCCTCCCACAACAGCACAGTTCCTTCAGGACCCATCACCATGCAGGCTTTTGGTGTTTGTGAAAATGAGACATCCAGAGGGGAAACTTTTATCTGAATTTCCCAACAGATGGTACCCAAATGTGTTTCATGTTCCATTAGTACTAAACACACACAGCCAGGATGATGGATTCAATATCCTTTCTGGTTCATCAATCTAACAGATTGGAAGGGAAAGGGATTTTTTTTTTTCAATGCCATGCAGCTTTTAGTGCTTTGCAGATGATCACTTTCCTGTGCACCTCATCCTCCAATTGAATAAGGAAATTATGTTTAGATCTAAAGACCATGACTGACAGTCAGGCAGATAGATGCATATACAAAAAACAGACAGAGAGATGGACTGTTTTTCTACACCAGCCTCCAAAAACCTGCACTTGGAACAAGGAACTTCAGGGAAGGAATATGTCAAATCTACTTAATCTTAAAACACAAGCAATAAATTACTCCCAGACCATACATTTTTCCTCTTCTTTTGTACCATAACCCTCTTCACTTACCCTCCAGCAAATCTGCTATACTAGATGTCAGAGTTCAAGTATAAACAGGGATTTTCAACAGTCAGACCTAATCCTTTCTTTTTCCATTGCTGTCCTTCCCTATTTGACCATTTCCGACAATTAAAGATTCCCTCTATTCCCAAAAGTGGTTGAAGCATGCTATTACGTTACCTTTGGTAAAGTCCCCTTTTCCATGTGGTTTTGGGTTTGGAGGTTTTTTGTTTTGTTTTGTTTTGTTTTCTGTCAAGAGGAAAATTGGAAATACAAATAGGTGACAGTAATAAATCTCATACATCACATTTCACCATGCTCCCTTTATTATCTCTTTTTATGTTATGCATTGTTTAAAGCAACAGCTTTTGGAGGAAGATCAGCTGAATACTTACTACTTTTGAATTATTACATGACTAAATGTCAAGTTCAGAGAGGTTTCTCTGTCTCTACCTAGTCTGTGGTTTAGCTATTGAATGTATAGGTAATGTAGGACCCATAGCTTGCTCACAGAGAGGTAAGGACTAGCAGTGGACCAGCTGGTCTAGCTGGATCAGAGATTTCACCCTTTGATAAAAAGACCTTGACTTTTTTTCATTAATTTATTAAAGTGAACTGGGACTGACCTTTGCGTTTAGAACAGGAAACTCTCCAGAATGTCTTTCTTGTGGGGGTATTTTGCATATATTTCTTTTTTCCACTGCTAGCTCATGGCCCGTCTTTCCTTCTCTGCCCCTCTGGTCAAGTCTCAGCAGGCCTGTAATCTCTTATATCTGCATCTGAAGTTTGTATGTGCAACATGCAAATATACTAGTGGCTTCAAAGAACTGCTTTCTTATAGGCATTTTACATGTCAGTATATGAAAGTCTCTTACACATTCATGTTTTGTTCCAAGAAAATAGTCTGGTCCTGGAAAAGACTCCAAAAAGATATTCTACAAGGTCTCTAGCTTGTCAGAAAGGTAAGTTCTGGGTTTTGGCTCTCTTCCTTCTCATCTTGTACTTTCTTTCACTCTCTTAGGTTCCTTCAAGCTGTGCAAGTACTTGGACTCTGATGTTTGGATTGGAGAGTCATGTTGCCCTTCAATAAGACTATTTCTCCCCCAGAAAATGACTCACCACGCACTGTCTTTGCCTCCTTCAGCACAAAATTAGCAAATAAAATCAGTGGTTCAGCTTTGCTGTTTGGTCATGCTTGGAGGGCAACATGCTGGGACAGGATTTTTCTTCTTGGGTAAGTCATGCAAAGTTACTACAAGTCAAACAAGGTGCCTGCTTGAAATGCTCCTTTGCTTTCTTGTGTTTCATCTGACAGTTCACCTACCACCTCACAGTCTGAGCACTTGTCTGCAATGAAGAGGTAGTTTGTGTGGCTTGTGGTGAAAAGGTCGTTTCCTGGTTCCTTCAAGAATCTCCTGGGGATGCTATATATTTTGGTTTGTTGCTTGGCCAGCATTTCCTTGCCTGTGTAATAACATCTGCTTACCAGACTTCAAATATCCTTGATGGCATTTGGCCAGCATAAGGCACGTCTTAACCTTCTGGTGTGTTCTTGAGAGTACATCTGTTCCCAAAAATCTGGGCACTGGGATTCAGCTGCATTTCTGTCTGAGCCCTCTGTCCCATGCAACTAGCTAATCTCTGTATTTCCAGCTAGTATCATCTCTCTGTCTGGTAAATTTTCCATTACTTTTTTGGCATCCTGTTGGTATCTGGTAAATTTTCTATCTGTTCTGCACTTTCACATAGGTGGGAATTCACTTTTCCTACTCTCACAGCTCTTGGTAGAGTTCTCATGGGAGCACAAGGGTTCACAATTTAGAGATTTGGACAGCCGGGGATGGCTGTGAGGAATTGTCCTCCTCTTTATCCAGGAATTCACTAAAGGAACTTTGCCTCCTGTATCCTTCACTCCCCAGCCACATTATCTTCCTGCCTTGACTTCTATTCTATGATTCCTCTTAGGACCCCCTCCTCCTCCAGCCAGTCAGTGACCATTTCCACCTCCTCTGCTCTACCTCGACTTCTCCTTTAGTCTCTCAATTTAGATCTGTGGATTTTAGATTTCATTTTACAAGCTCAAGTAGCTAACTAAAGTCAGGAGCACCCTTGACCCAACAAAGTCAATGTCAGAGAGCATTTCAGCCCATTCCTTCTGAAAACACCTCTTTCTTTTCATGAACCAAAAATGGAATCTCCAGTGATGTGCTCCTATGTATGTGCTTTGCTTATGTGCTGAGCATCAGAGGACAAACCCAATCTCTGTGCTTCATTGTGTGTCAGACAGCCTGGTCCTTGATGCAGTGGGCAAAGTAACTTCTTTCAGTATCTCTGGGTCACCAGCCTCTTCTTCACCAGCCTCTTCTTCACCAGCTTCTTCACCTGTTTTTCATAATTCAGAAACTCTCCTCTACAAATTTTACCTGCTGGGGAGCAATACTAAAATCTGAACTGACCAGAGGAAAACCTGACTGTTGGTAAATAACCTGAGTCTTTTATTTCAGACTCCTACATCTTTTGTTCCTATTACAAATTTTGTGTCATTTAGCAGTGGTTTGACCCATCGTTTCTCCAGATTTTTTACCTGTGTCACAAATATTTCATGCACAACACTTTCTGTGTGCTGACAGTGATTTTGGAGTACAATAAACTTTTGTTCGGGTACTCTGGTGGGTTGTGGATGAATCCAGACGAGGGCTGAGCATGTGACAGCCATTGCCTACTAGAGGTAGTGTTGCAGCAGTTCATATTTAGCTGCATTTTTTAACCATTGCAATGCCAGGGCAAAGAATATCAAGGTGCTAAGCAAGGTTTGTTGGGGGTTGTCTTAGGTTGGATATAGGGGTGTTCTATTCCTATCTGTTAGAGGAGGAGCAGTTATCTTCTGTTAATTGGCCAGTTTTCTTTATCTCTTCCACAACCCATCCTTCCTCTGGAGAGATAGCTTCTGTTACTGGGCCATTGAGTCTCACTGCATGACCGATAAAAATTACATCATCCCATTGTGATAAACTCTGCCCAGAGGGAGGAGCCAAGCATTCCTAACTGGATCTAATCTGAGATCTGGAAGACCATAAAAAGACTTTTCCCACTGGATTCCCAGAGAAGCAGCTGTCTTCTCCACTGGATTCCTAGAGGAAGACTAGGCCCATCTACACCACCCCTGGATCTTCAGAGGAAAACTACACCCTTCTACAACATCACTGCTTCAACAGAACCACATCTGTCGCTCCAGGAGGACTGCAGCCACCATTCAATCGGACTGCTACCAACACCCTGACCAACAGGGTGTCAGGTTGTATTCTGACTCTGTCAGTAGTTTCTTTTTGTTTGTACTATTACATTTGTATTTTTAGTTTTCCTAGTAAAGAACTGTTATTCCTATTCCCATATCTTTGCATGAGAGCCTTTTAATTTCAAAATTATAATAATTCAGAGGGAAGGGGTTTACATTTTCCATTTCAGGGGAGGCTCCTGTCTTCCTTAGCAGACACCTGTCTTGTCAAACCAAGACAGGGGCCAGGCTATAATTCAATGCCAGGGATATGATTTCTCTCTCCTTTTCCCACTTTGAATTTTCTAGATTTGCTCTTATGACCACAGTCATAATCTAAGTAGAGAAGCAGCAAGCCCATACACTGTTGCAATCTTATTTTATTCCTCCTGCCTCAAACACAGGCCTATCTCATTAAATACTCCAGGCAGAGCTGCCTGCATACTCAGATGTTGTTTGAATGTAAGTGTGCTGCAATGGCCCCATGGGGAAAAACACACACCTTAACCCTCCAGAAGTGATTTTTTTTCTTGCCTGGCCTTCCTACATCCTGACATCCCTACTCCCCTGTGCACAGCAGGGATTGCAGCAACTCCTGAGGGCTAAGAGTGTGTTGGAGAGGTTGGAAATAACCCACAAGAGATTTCCCAGGGAACAGATCTGGGCTCTGGCTGCAAAGTCAGTCTATAGACCAGCTTGTAGCTCTTTGGAGGTGATGAGGAAATGCAATTGCAACACTCTGTCTAGCCCTCTACAAGGAAGTAGAGGCCATGATATTGAGTAGGTCACTGAACTGGACTCCAGAGAACTCAACTTACTGCTTGATGTAAGGCAATAACCAAAGACAAGAGAAAAAAACCCTCTTCTTCCTTCCCCTCTCCCCCCAAGTATGTCTTTTCCATTTAGAGATTATCTCTCACTATGTGTGTGCAGTGCATGAGGAGCCCATGTTCTCTACTTCCAAATGATGCTTAAGTACAAAGGAAATAGGAGAAATCTTTACCTAGTGCCTGGGACTGTGTTTGTGTGCCTCATCACCTTCAAAGCTCTGATCAGCAGCTTGCATTTGGCTTGAATCCCTTTCTCCTTTGCAGTATCTCCTTCTCTGGGATCATACTTCATTAGTTTTTTTCCCCAAGTGTCTCATTACAAAATTCCTTGGCAAACCTCTAAGGGTAGCCAAATGTGTTTGTTTGCATGCAGGACCTTGAGAAGGGATCTTGGAGCAAATTTACTCCAAACAGTGTCAGCTTGCTTGAAAATGAGGAAGCCTGACTAATCCTCCTTCCTGCCTCAATAGAAGAACCCTCAAGACAGATTATCTCCCTGAACTCAGAACTTGGGAAGACATGGAAGGACATTAAATGCTCCAGAGCTGAGAACTTGGTGCAGCAGCCTAACCCCCATCTGGATCCAGCACATATCCAGCAAAATAAATAAATGATGCTTGCCACACAGCTGTCACACACCTCAGCACTAAAGCCACCAGTCCCCCATTGGGGCTATAAAACACGCACTGAAGAATACTGGGAATGAGAAGCCTCTTCCTTAGCTATATGTGAAAATGATGGACAATAAACTGCAGAAGCTATTGACGTGACCATCTCTCATGACAGCTTTCCCTCTAGTGAGATGCTGTTGTGGTTTCATCCCAGCCAGCAGCTAAGCGCCAGGCAGCCACTCACTCACTCCTCCATCAGCAGGATCAGGTAGAGAACTGAAAGGGTAGAGAACTTACAGGTTGAAATAAAGACTGTTCATTAGGGAAAGCAAAGAACATGCACACAAGCAAAGCAAAGAATTAAGTCACCACTTCCCATGGGCAAGCAGGTGCTTAGCAATGTCCAGGAGAGTAGGGCCCCTTCACACATAACAGTTAGTTGGGAAGACAAACACCATTACTCCAAATGTCTCCCCCTTTCTTCTTCTTCCCTCCACTTTATATTCTGAGCATGATGCAATGTGGTCTGGAATACCGCTTTGGTTAGTTTGGATCAGCTGTCCCAGCTGTGTCCCCTCCCACACACCCCTAACCTCCTCTCCAGTGTAGCAGCACCAAAAGCAGAAAAGGCCTTGAGTCTGTGTAAACTCTGCTCAGAATAATAAAAACATGTCTATATTATCAGCTCTGTATTCAACACAAATCCAAAGCACAGCCCCATACCAGCCACTGGGAAAATTAACTCTACCCCAGCTGAAACCAGCAGAGATGGTAACTTAGGAGGAAGAGACCAAATTTTGTACAGCTCTCTGTCTTCCATCTTCACCCTGCTTCGGGCTCTGCTCCATGTGCTGCTTCTGTACAGTCATTAACTGCTGTTAATGACAGAGTGCAGTAAGGGAACAGCAGCTACTGTGGCAGTGTAGAGCACTGATGGGGAAACTACCTACACTTAATGATTGCCTGAAGTCACAAAAGCAGCCTGTACTTTGGGCAAGAGACGTACCAAGGTCCTCAAACATCCCACTTCAGTGCCTTGCTGGGCTTCTCCTTCCCACATTCCACTGCTTGGACAAAACCTGAGAGAGTTAAATGGAATGACCATTACCCTGTTCTGCTGGAAAACCAGACTAAAGGCAAGTGGCTCTGATGGTTTGGGTCTCAGTGGACTTCCATCTGCTTGCTATCAGCTGGAGGTGGCCTGCAAGATATGCTCCCCACACCGCAGCTGGAGTTGCAGGTCTTGCACAGAGGCTGTGCTGAGCTACTTCAGCATGAGTTTGACTAAGGAATCAAAGCTTTTCTGTGATGATGTGGGTAAATTTCTATGATGATGTGGGTAAAATAGTTTCTAGCAGTTTTCCTGCTAGAAACTAAGAGCTAAACTGCCCCAGTTATGCCACTTCCCTGCTGTGCCAATTAGACTTGCAGGAACCCAACATGAAGATTGGCAGGATGAGAAATTAGTTTTTTCATTTCCCTGGGACTGAAAAGTTATGAGGGAACAAGTACTCAGTACAGGAAAGATATAGACCTTTTAGTGGGTCCAGAGAAGGACACAAAGATTATCAGAGGGCTGAAGCACCTGTACTATGGAGACAGGCTGAGAAAGTTGGGGTTATTCAGCCTGGAGAAGAGAAGGCTTCAGGGAGACCTTACTGCAGCTTTTCAGTACTTTAAAGGGGGCTTATAAGAAAGATGGGAACAGATTCTTTAGTAGGGCCTGTTGTGATAAGACAAGGCATGATGGTTTAAAAGTATAAGAGTGAAGGTTCAGAGTAGACATAAGGAGAAAATTTGTTACAATGAGAGTGGTAAAACACTGGTACAGGTTGCCAAGAGTGATATGCCCAGAGATGCTCCATCCCAGAAACACACCAGGTTGGATGGGGCTCTGAGCAGTGGTTCTAGTCCCTTCCATGGCAGGATTTTTGGACTAGATGATCTTTAAAGGTTTCTTCCAATCCAAGCTGTTCTATGATTTTAAGACCAGCACCAGACCAGCACCAATATTCATCCAAGGCTCTGGAGGATGTGTCAACCTAAACTATGCAGTCCCCTACAAGAACCAGCCTCCAAAATAGTAATTTGATGTTTTGATAATGCTGTGTCTGGGTACGTAGGATATTTTGCAAATTCTGCATGAGTCATTGCTGAACACAGCCATTGCTGTTTCCCTGGGCAGCTTTGGAGGCACAACACACTGTGCACTAAAAAGTTTAACTCAAGATCATGCATAGCACGCATACTTTACACTTGTATGTGTGTATTTCCTCCAGAAACCCATGCTGCTAATCAGCCCAGCAAGGGAACAACTCCCCTTGATTTCACTGACAGATGGTCGCAAGAGTAATACATTTACCTCTTGACACAAACACCTTTCTCTGTTAGAAGCTCCGGGATATGCAAGATGTGGTTCGTATACAGGTCTAAATTCAAACCCCTCCAAGCTGTGTGAGAATTCAGAGTTCAGACTGAACCTGTCTCAAACATGAGAGACAGAGATTCCTTTTTTAATAAACCAGAAATCTCCAGTTGCACATAAACAAAACCACCAGCAAGCTCTTTTGGAGGAACCTCTATGCCCCTCCTTAATTTTTACCTCACTGGTCTTCATCTTGACATCTTTTAATCCCATGTAGCTAGATCATTGCTTTGTATCTTGCTCATGCCCTGCACCTGACACAGACCATTCTTGCTTTTCAATAAAAGCAGAAACACAGAGGATGTGCACTAACTCTGTTTCCAACCTTTCCCATCCTTGGGGCCCCATGCAAACCATGCTATCAATTTGTCAGTCTCTGATGGTGGAGCCCACATGGGAACCTTAAATAATGGATTACAGTGGAGAACATGTATTTTTCAATGTGTTTAAGATGTCTGATAGTTTCTTAAGAAGCAAGACAAGAAAAATAAAGTCAAATTAAGGAGAGAGAAATGTACCCCTAATCCATGAGAGCTTTTCAGAAAGAGAACAAGAAAAGTCCTCTGTCATGTTGTACTGCTTCACTCATCCCAACACTGGAGGTGAATGGTAAAAGCATCATTAAAGCAGAACTCCCACAGATGAGGACAAGGAGACAAGCATTATAAACTTTACACATGGTTTAAATTATAATTTGTAATAAAACCATTCATCATCAACCCCCATGCTAAAGATTGGAATAGCTATTGCTTCTGAGGCTCCAGTGACTGAAAGAATTAAACATTTGCTGCTTTCTTGCTCTCTTACTTTCTCTGGCCTCCATGTCTCTGGCTCAAGGCCTTTCTACTCACTGAAATAGGGCCTCCTCTAGCATGAGGACTGAATTAGTTCTCTGGAGCAAAGACTAATCACTCAGCATCACAGCTGAGAGAGAGATGGATATGTCCTGTGTGTGACTTCCCTGAGGTCTGGTGCTGATGGCAAGTCCCAGACAGATCTCAAAAGGTTGAGGTTTCCTCAGTTGACCATGAAAATTCTGCTTTATATGGTATCTTTTTGTTATCACGTGTAACATGAGGGTTGCAGTTTCTGGGAAGCAGAATAAGATTACCTCTGGAGATGGACACAACCAGCTTCTGCTCACCCTGCATGGTCTCTCAGAAGTTCAGAATACAGGGCAGAGTCTGTGTTGTCCCCTGCTTAAGATCATAACTCAAAAACTATCCATTAAAACCTTTCCAGCAGAGTGTCTAGCTCCTCATCTCCGTTACATTCCCCCTAACACTTCTCTTCCAAACGAATCGTCCCCACCCATAAATCCACATATTCACTTCTCCTTTCCAGATTGGTGAATTTGTATTTCTCTTCATGTTGGTCTGCCCAAAGCAAAATCCTTGTGGTTCAACATGGAGTGCATGCAGGGCTGTCCCCAGTCATCAACCGAAAGCTGGACTGGGAGGATCACTGTTGATTTGGTGTATGTGTTCTGTCAAGGCTGGGGAGGTAATAAAATGCTTGCCCTACTTGTGCTGGCTGGAACCATTTCAGGTTTCTTGCTTCATGCAGTGCTTTCTTTAGGTGGTATGGAACTGTTTAAATAATAACAATAGCAGATTGCTGTGCTTGGCTTCTTTCTGCAGCCAGCAATGCTCTTTGGGTATCCTTTTACCTCCTTGTCCACAGAAGAAGGATACATCCTTTGCCATGTCACAGAAAGAAAAGTGAAAAATATGGTATTTGGTTGCCCCATGTGAGGGTTTCAGTGCTGTATAGCAAAAATATTAAATAAAACTGCCTAAAAAGAGATGTAGTGCTATAGGTATTACTGACTCTAAGCCATTTTTGTGCACACTGAGAGTTTTGTATTACAGGGTATTTTATTGCAGATGAGGACACCATACAGCTCAAATGCTTTTCACACAGGTTGGGGTTTTTTTTGTTTTGTTTTTTTTTGTATTTTACAAATAGTTTCATTTACTTCTTTCTTTGCATCTGTTTTACACTGTTGCATCTTTGCAATTGAATATTGTTTAAATCACAAACCCTCTGCTGCTGGGAGAGCCACAGCCCTTTGGAGGTCAAGGCTGTGCACATTTGACCCAGCTGAGAGCTTGGCCTAAGGCCTTTACAAAGCTGTGATGCTGGGACGAGTGAGGTTGGAAAAAAGTTTGTGGTCATCTAGAGGTTTACCCTGATGCACAATTCAGATAAAGTACAGGTGAGTTCAGACCCACAGCAACACCTGGAGTACTGCAGGAGTATGGTCACTGTGGACCTGAAAGGGGAGGCATATAGACAGCCAAACACCAGGAGTACCACATCCTGAAGTGCAAGCTTACCCTTGTGATGTTATATTAACTGCTCTGGATTCAAGTTGATGCAACAGCACATGGACCATGTCCTGTTGCTGGTGAAAGAGGACAGGAGGAGAGTGGAATCTGATGTGGTGTCCTATGTCAGCACAATCCGTCTTTACCCATATCTGCCTGGTGATTTGCTCTGTCCTTATCTTTTCAGCACTGCAGCAGGTAGGGAAATTAACAATAAAATGATGGTCATAAAGAGATACAGAGCTGCAGTGTGGTGTCTGGTCTCTGCCCAGCTTGTTAGCTCCACTATAAAACCCCTCACTGCTCTGCTGCAGTCAGCAAGTCCCAGATTTACAGATGTCACTGCAGACCTTTTGTTTCAGTGCATTATTTGGTATTGAAATTAGTAAGAAATAAGGTGTCTAAACAAGAAGTCAGACACAGAAACGTCTTTGTAGATTTAGCCATGCAAGTCTGGCCAATAAATACCTGAAATGTCCCATCCCATGTTGAGAGTCTGCTCACACTTCAGCTCTCTGAGCCCTTGGTATTGCTGCTGTCTGCAACAGCAGGGTTTGGGTATCAGGACAAGGAGCACTTTCCATAAATCTGCTGCTTAAAAAAAATAGAGATTATCCAGCCCCTCTTTATGATTTGTGAATTTGAAGTTATTTAATACATTGTCAATCCTGTAACAAACTCCACACAGCACAGCAAGATTTGCAGTAAATTTTATCTAGCAAGTGAAAAGCAAGTGGTGGGGGGATAGCTTGTTTGTTGTCTATAGCAGTGAGGTTTTTTGATGGTTTACCTTTAGCTGATGCTTCCTACTCTGAAGTCAGAAGGGTGAACTGAAGCTCCATTGGGCTTGTTTGGATGTCAAAAAATTACAAAAAGTGTTACAATAGGGAGTGTTTTTTTCCTTGAACAAATACGACTGAAGCAATGACATCAGCTCCCAGAGAGGACTGCTACTGTCTCAGCAGTGCTATTTTTTGGAACAGATACAAAGCTGAGGTGTTGTTCTTTGAGATTTTACAAAGACAAGTGCCCCTTTTATTTTCTGACTTTTAGTGCCCCAAATGCCCTGGGAAAATTCCAGCACCAGTAGGTACAGTGGACATGAATAGATAATCTAAAACAGCTGCAACGATAAAGGTGCTTCTAGTCTCATATTTTCTTTTCCACCTGTCCTTCTTACCATACATATTCCAGTATTCTTACTGTACATATTCCATGCCAGTGCAATGCCAAACCTTTTTTTATCCTGCCCTAAGTGTGCAGGAGTGATCTTACCCAGGAAACCCCTCTGTTTCATGAAGAGCATTTCACTGGAGCCATGTAACTCTTGTACCTGTAGTTTTACAATAGCTTAGGTCTGAAATCCCTCCACTAACTAGAAGAGATTATTCCTGCGTCTATCCTGGTGTTTTCTCTGAGCCTGCACTGAAAGCAGAGAGTGAAGGGGGACTTCATTCTCATTACTCAGATTCCGCAAAAACTTCAAAACACAAATCTTGGAAAAAAAGTTTCAGGCTTAAATTTTCATTAAGGCATTTAGGCTCCCCTCCCCCGTGATCCTCCAACTGCATTCCTGAGATTTAATTATTCTCTTCTCACCTTCCTTTTATACCATGGGTGATTTGCCAGAGGGTAAGGCAATGGCAACTTATCACTGGATGATGCTACCTTTCAATATTGTCTGCTCAGGCCTTAGGAAAGAGCTCCCCTCCCATGGCCAACCATGATGTTACTTGTCCTGTATGGCTAATGGCTGCCAACCCTCCAACAGGACACAAACATGCCAGATGTTTTTGTAATTGAGAGACATTCTGCTCCAAAGCCCTTTTTTATTGTTATGATGATTAAATTAAAAACTACTGAAATTTATGGTTTGGAGTCTGACAGGTCAGCCTGCTCCCCAATGTTAGCCCACTCTGCTGTGATTTATTTTTTTTTTTTTGTTAAAAAATTAGGGCTTGGTTACAGGAGAAAGAGTGCCAATGTGGGTATAACCGAACTATTTATTCTTGGCTGTTAATGGTGTGTCATTTGCAACAGCCACCTAGTGCACACCCAAACCCTGCAAGGCAGTGTTTCCTCATCTTCACAATGACACAGCTGTGATACCAACAGTCACACCCATTCTGAAGGGGGTTGTCCCTGCTAATGGGCCATCATGAACTCACAGCTTCAAGGACTCAAAAAATATTCTATGACTCACAGAATTACATCATTCTACTGTGTTACTCCCTGCCCTGGAGGAGGAACCACCTGAACCTGACCACATATAATTTTCAGGTTTGGGGACTTGGGACTCTGCACCACTGGACATCCAAAGTGGAACCTGAATTTCCACAGCACCATTGCTTTCAACAAGACCACAACCATCATTTCAACAGCACTGCAAACATTGCTTAATCGGACTGTGACCACCACCCCGACCAACAGTTTAAGACAGTGTTTCTGTACTATCACCTTTATTGTAATATTCCTATTAAATTGTAACTCCAGCTTTAAATCTCTCACAAAGTATTTGTGTGGGGTTAATTTCTCCCACTGGTTTACCTTCAAACCAGCACGCATTTGCAAAAGGAAGAAGAAACAAAAGAACTAATGAGCAAACTATTTCTCAGCTTGTGGAATGACAAATCTGAAATTGTTTCCCTTAGACTCAGCAGCAAAAAATCCTATAAACTCCAGAGGAGAAGACTATCTCTGAAGAAATGGAGATTTTTGGGAAAAAACAAACCAGGAAACAAACTACAGAATTTAGATTATCCTCTTGCGCCCCAACTCCCTGCTTTACAAGGATCTCTCTTCTTGTTCTAGATCCATTTTTGATGCACCCCAGATGATGCCAGACCTGGAGGGGTGTTTCTTCACACCCTCATCAGCCGCGGTGACCT
This sequence comes from Urocynchramus pylzowi, assembly GCA_013397555.1. NCBI lineage: Eukaryota > Metazoa > Chordata > Aves > Passeriformes > Fringillidae > Urocynchramus > Urocynchramus pylzowi. The sequence goes on from VZRH01006248.1 coordinate 90,365, forward strand.
TCTCCTCCCTGTCTCCACAGGGAGTTTGCATCCAGTGTATTATGCCATGTGTCTCCCAGGAAGAGGTTCTCAGTTTTGGCTGAGAAGGTGAAGGTTCCCATCAGTGTGACAATACTACTGCCGTTCAATTAATAAGGAGTCAGAGTTGCAATATTGCTATGTGCGGCCTTCACTGTGTCATAAATCAATATTAAGCAAGTTTAAATTACTTATGGTAATGAAGGTTTTCAAGCTCCAATTTTTATATCACTGATCACCATCCTATCAGTCATGAACCTCAGGGAACCGGAGAACAATGTTGGAGAGAACAAAAGGGAGAGCAAAACCAGAGAACAAAAAGGAGAGCAAAACAGCACTAGCAGATTCTCGAGGATCTATCAGTAGACCTCTAGTTGGCATATGGAAAGTCGTGGAAGACACTCTCCCACTACATGTTGTCATTAAAAACAAATAAACAAACAAACAAATGCCTGAAATCCATAGAGTTCAGAATACCTGGGAAGATACTTTGGGTAATGTCAGAGACAGGGACAGAACATGGGATCTACAGAAACCCTGTCTCTTTGGAAAAATTGCTTGTAAATAGCCACTTTGGATGAAGGTTTGCATTTTGGTGGTGATGAATCCCAGAAGAGTGGCCCAGCTTCCTTCCCCTCCAATACCGCGCTGACTTCCACAGTCATCATTAGACCAAGCCAGGTATTTCAGCAAAAACTGCTGTCGTTGTTTGACACTGGCCCAACGCCAGGCATACACGAAAGTCAGTTGCTCACCCTTCACTTACACAGATAGGCAGAAGACAGAAAGAAAAATTAACAAAGGCTTCATGAGTTAACTACCAGAAAAAAACACTCCAAGGGCAAATCAGACTCAACTTAGAAGTACAAAGTGAATTTATTAATAACAAAATCAGAGGAGGAGAATTAGAGGTAAAATAAGCCCTTAAAATACCTTTCCTTCCCCCAACCCCTCCCTCCTTCCTACTAACACTGCAGGGAGACAGGGGCTGGGAGTTTTGGTCAGTTCATCAGCTGAGTTCTTCTGCTGCTGCTCCAGAAGAGGAGTCCTTCCCCGGTGAGACCATGCGGTCCCACCCACAGGAGACAGTTCTCCGTGAACTCCTCCAATGTGGTTCTAATCTCACAAGCAGTAGTCCTTCCAAAACTGCTGCGAGTTCCCCTCCATGTGATGTATTTTGAGCCTGATTAGCATAAGAGATTTCATAATCAGGATGCCTTGGCAAGAACAAACAGAGCTTTGAAGATTGCAAGAATATTGGATCAGACTGGTGACAGGGAAGAAGATTGAATTAATTTCTGCAAGTAGAAGAGATGTTGGAAAATGTATAAGTTTTTTTGTGTGATGATTAACCCAATCATTGTAGTAAAAAATTACTAGCCTTCCTAAAATGGTATGTAAGCATATGTAGCCCACAGTAAAATTGGATTCTGATCACCAGTCAGTTGTCCCCATCTCTCTCCATTGCTGATACCTGTGGGCAAACAGTCCTCCCAAAACTACTGTGGCATGGGTCTCTCTTTCCACGGGGTGCAGTCCACCAAGGAAAGGCTGCTCCAGCCTAGAAGCAGGGCCCCTCTCTCCACCAGGTCTCTCACTGGATCCTCCAGGCATCCACCTACTCTGGCGTGGGCACCTCCCCCATAGGCTGTGGGTGGAGCTCTGCATCCCCCGTGGATCGCCCGTGGCCTGCAGGAGNTTGGCTCTGACACCTGGAGCACCTCTTCCCCCTCCTTCTCCACTGACCTTGTTGTCTCCATGTTGTTTTTCCTCCCATATTCTCACCTCCTCCTCTTCTCTGACTAAAAGAAAAATTGTGTGTGCCCCCCTCTGTTTTGATCTTTTTTCATTCATAAATACGTTATCACAGAGGCATTACCACCATCTCTAATTGGCCCAGGCTTGGCCAACAGCATGTCCATCTTCAGAGCCATCAGGGATTGGCTCTGCCAGACATGGTGGAAGCTTCTAGCAGCTTCTCACAGAAACTACCTCCATGGCCTCCCCTGCTACCAAAAACCAGGCAGTGCCAAACCAATACAACTGCTCATCAGAAATGCAACATAAAGTGGAAGTGACCCCTGACACTAATTTAAAATTAGACTTGATGAGCCTTCAACTAAGAAACTGTTCCCCCAGCCCCTTTTAAAACCCAACAAAGGAAAACATTTTGTAGCTGTTATCAGTGATTATGATAAGTGATGGTAAAATATTAAGTGGGGGAATTTATCTTTATTTCACAGAACAGCGTTGATGAAAAATATGCTGTTCCATCTTGATTTTCAATCACTCGTATGACCTTTGTCATGCATTTATTTGGCTTGATGTACCTAACTGATCTGGGGAGGGAGTGAGGGCAGGGAGCAGGGAGAGGGTAGGTTTGGCAATTTAATCTGATGCAGATAGGTTTATTAGCTGCCCTCAGATCTGACTGTGACTGAACACAAAGAACAACACTGTATGTCGGATATATCATCATACTCCTTTTGGGGAGAAGGCACAGCCTCCATTATGGTGCAACCATCAGCAAATGGTTTACAACAGTTTTCATTACATGTAAGTCTTCTAATAATTTTCTGCCAGAGTCTGGATGGGCCCTTCTGCCCACAGGGACTTCTCCTCTGCAGAATGAAAGTAAAACCTGGACAAGAAACGAGGTCAAAGCTAACATGCTTCCTGCCTCCCCCTTTCCAGTAGGTGAGATTCAAATATTATCTACCAGATTTCTTGTGTCTAAGGCAATATTAGGAGACCTTCAGTTCTGGCAAGATGAGATGAAAGAGGTTTGTTTGGGGCTTTTTTGCACAAAGTTTTTACTAAGTTTTTTGTAGGACAAACTGGTCACTGTACTGCAGTGCTGCTGTTAGATGCACTACAGGGAACCCAGGAAAGACCTAACAGAGATTTACTTACGAAAAATACAAAGCAATTTTCTGGGAATAGAATTAAAGCAAGGGTAGCAAGTTCACACTACTGTATTGCCCATGGAATCAGTCGCTTTGCTATTGATTGCTATGAGCCTGGACTGCAAAGAGCTAATTATGTGTGTGCATATACATCTGATTCAGAATTGCTCTTTTGAATCATTTTCCATCCAGGGGTGGGCAGTTTTTCAGCTGGTGCAAAATTTGTGCTGTAATCGTGAAAGTGTTCTTGAGTTTCACCAGCTAAGAGCCTGAGAGCTGAGGGGATTTTGTGGCTGAAAAACCCAGAATCATGAGAAGAATATTACATCTCTGAGCAGTTAGCACTCACTGACCAGTCCTGAAAAGCATCTTTTCCCTAAAACCTCTTGTTGTCTTGTGTTGTAAAGAGCTGAGCTAAAATGAAGATGTTTCCCCTGGAGCAAAGCACAACTCATTAGAAGAACAGATCAGTTCAGCCTCTTTCCCCTCGCTTTCTCTTTTAGACACTTAACTGAAGTGTGTTGCAAATTGTAAATCAGCGTGCTGAGTTTGGCCAAGATAGAGATAATTTTCTTCACAGTGGCTGGTATATGACTACATTTTGGATTTGTGCTGGAAACAGTGCTGGTTATACAAGGATGTTTTCATTATTGTTGAGCAAGACTTAAAGCCAAGGCCCTTCCTGCTCTTCACCCCACCCTACCAGCAAGGGGGTTGGGGGTGCACAAGAAGCTGGGATGGGACATGGCTGGGACAGCTGACCCCAACTGACCTAAGACTATATGGCATCATCCTCAACATTTAAAGCTGAGGGGAGAAGGAGGAATGGAGAAGCCTTCAGAGTGATGGCATCACTGACATACATGGTGGAGCCCTACTGTGAACACCTGCCTGCCCATGGGAAGTGGTGAATGTCCTCCTTGTTTTGCTCTACCTATTAAACTGTCTCTCTCCTAACACATGAGTTTTCTCTCTTTTACCCTCGCTATTCTCTCATGTCATTGGAGGAGAGTAAATGAGTGTCTGTGTGGGACTGAGCTACCAGCTGGGATTAAACTACAACAATCACCCAATTCCTTGCCTTCGCCTGAGTATGTCCTGCTGATCACACATTCCATTTTTTCTGGTGGTTTTTCCCTTTAAAAGAAAAACCCAAAACTACAACCAGCCTCTCATGAAGTACACTTCAATTTAGCAGATTTTGTTCATTTATGACAAAGTCCTGGTTATGGGATGGGGAAGCTTGTTTGGTTCTTGCACAAAAGCAACTATATTACCTCAATGCAAAACCCTGCCTCATCTTGGGAAGAGAAAACATTAGAAATAACAACAGGAGAGACCGGACAAGAAAGATGTAATGTCTCATTTTGCAGAATGTGCCCAAATTGATTCATTATTTACAACCATCTCTCTCAGCAGAGAGGAAACTTCAGGAATTATTTCTCTCACTTGTTTTCTTGCTTCATACTCTTATATGAGGTGTTTGTGTTCCTACCATTGGATGTTTGCCCTGTTTGTGCTGTGCGGGAGTATTTCTTGTCTGAGGTATGCTTCATCCTGTATCTTTGCAGATTCCTGTGCACATGCAAAACAGAAGGAATAACAGGATGAGTTACATGGTCAGACCTCAAAGTACCACAGGAAGGAAGTTATCTCCATCAAGCAAAGAGGCATTGATGCAGGAAGAGATGGATTTGAAGTCACCCTAAAGCTGAGCACCTAAATTGTCCAGCCTTTGGGGATAAGGTTTTTAGTAGCACCTGAAGCGACAGGATAAGAAGTAATGGTTTTAAACTAAAAGAGGGTAGATACAGAGTAGATACCAGGATGAAAGTTGCTTTATAATAAGCATGGTGGAACATTGACATGGGTTGTCCAGAGAGGTGATAGATGCCTCATGCCTGGAAACCTTTCAGTCTTCAATGCACCTCTCTTCCTACACCTCTTGAATGGATAGACAGCAGAATGGGGACTGGGTGTGAGAAAATGACACTCACTTTTAAAAATTTCAAAGGTTCATTAAAAACCTTAACAAAATACAACTGAGGACCGAATAAAGAAAAAGGACAGTGCACTGGGAGCATGGGACTAAACTGCCATTTGCTCAACCACAAAATGGCTGCTCCACCTTTTATACTCCGGGTGTTGTATCAGGTAACCATAGCCCTTCCCAAAGTCCATCAGTCAACTCTTCTTCGCCATCCATTGGTGGAGACTACTTTCTTGCAATTTGATTGGAGATCAGGTGTTGCCAAGCTGCGCCCCCCCAGCAACAAGCCTGCCCTCCCCCCAAATGCCCCGACTACCAAGGCCATCCAGTGACAATAATACAAGGGAGAGGGGAAAGAGGACTATGGGAGAACATATCACAATAACATAATACATCAGTAAAACTTTTCTTAGCATACACATAATGTTCATCCTGTAATTGTGAGAGCTAACCATTGAGATACTCATCTATAACATGGGGAAACAAAGCTCCTCAAACTGTAAGATCGGGTTCATGGCCACCTGAGGAACTTGAATGTGCACGAGTCCATGGGACCCAATGAGATGCATCAGAGAGTCTTGAGGGAGCTGGCTGATTTAGTTGCCAAGCCACTGTCCATGATGTTGGAAGAATCATGGCAGTTGGGTGAAGTGCCAGGTGATTGGAAAAGGGGAAGCATAGTACCCATCTGGAAAAAGGCCAGAAAGGAGGACCCTGGGAGCTACCTCCCTGTCAGCCTCACCTCTGTGCCTGGAAAGATCATAGAACAGATCCTTTGAGAAGCTGTGCTAAGGTACATGGAAGACAGGGAGGTGATTCGACAGCCAGCAAGGTTTCACCAAAGCAAAACCTGACCCACCTGATGGCCTTCTATGATGGGGTGGCTGCATCAGTGGACAAGGGAAGAATTACAGATTTTTATGTCCAGTCATTTATCTGGACTTTGGTAAAGTCTTTGATGTGGTTTCCCACAACATCCTTCTCTCCAAACTGGAGTGATGTATTCAACAGGTGGACTGTGAGATGGGTAAGGAATTGGTTGGATGGTCACACCCAGAGCATAGCAGTCAATGCCTTAGAGTCCTGATGGACATCAGTGACCAGTAGTCACTCATAGTGTAGTGTCCCTCAGGGGTCTGTACTGGGAGCAGTGCTATTTAATGCCTTCATTAATGACACAGACAAAGGGATTGAGTGCAGTCTCAGCAAGTTTACTGATGACACCAAGCTGAGTGGTACAGGTGATATACCTGGAGGATGGTGCCATCCAGAGGGGCCTGAATAGGCTCGAGAATTGGCCATGGGGAATCTTATAAGGTTTAACAAGAGCAAGTGGAAGGTGCTGCATGTCAGGGCAATACCTGGCATCAATCAAGGGGGGTATGAACAGATCCAGAGCAAGGATCTGTCTTGGGAAAAGGACCTTGGGATGCTGCTGGGTGAAAGGCTGGACATGCCCCAAACATGTGCACTTCAAAAGCAGTGTGGGCAGTAGGGTAGGGAGGGGATTCTGGCCTTCTGTCCTGCTCAGGTCATACCCACTTGTAGAGCTGCATCAAGCTCTGAGGTTCCATGACAGGAAGCACATGGAAGTGTTGGAGTGAGTCCAGAGGAGGCCACCAAATTGATTAGAGGGATGGAGCACCTTTCCTGTGAGGAAAGGCTAAGAAAATTTGATTGCTTAGCTTAGAAAAGAGAAGGTTTTGGGGTGACTTAATTGCTGCCTTCCGTACCTGAAGGGAACTGTGTTGGTTTTGCACAGCCTGTTTTTTTTTGGGGGGGTGGGGAGGGCACAGAGATGGCTTCTGCAAGAAGCTGCTAGAAGCTTCTACCGTGTCTGGTAGAGCCAATCCCTGAGGTCTCTGAAGATGGACATGCTGCTG
>VZRH01006249.1:11242-28313 GCA_013397555.1 Urocynchramus pylzowi
CTGGATTGGGAAGGTAAAGCCTTGACTCATGGTGTTGATGGGAGAAGGTGGGGGGAGGAGAAGTGGTTTTGAAAACTTCCATTGTAGACATTGTGTGTGTGTATGTTCTTTTTTTCTTTTCTTTTTGTGTTTATAGTAGATGTAATAAAGCTGTATTCCTTTACCCCTGAGATGATGGAGCCTGCTTTGCTGTATTTTGGGTCACATCTCACAGTAACCATTCAGGAAAATGTGCTTTCATGGGGGCACTGGCATTGGGCCAGGGTCAACCCATGACAACCACTTGGGTTCCTTTTCAGTTTTTAGTTCTTTGGATCCTCTGGATGTGGATGTAGATGCCTTTGTTGGGGGTGGTTAGGTTGAAGAAGCACAGCCCTTCAAACTCTTCACAGCTGTGTCCATGGGCAGGCAGTAGAAAATCAATGGCAGCTCAATTTTGGAGCGTTGTGTCCCTGATAGTCTCCTTATCCAACAGGAGGTCACTTAGTACAGCAGATGTTAAGTTGTTAAGAATAGGTTTTTGTTTGCCAATTTAAGATTTCACCAATTTTAAGATTTTCCGACCATAGAGTAGGGGGGGATCAGTTACTGGCTAGTCACCAGTGCACTCACTTCCTGCTGGGAGACAGGATTATGAGAGAGGCAAAGCAGGCTCAAAGCTGTAAAAGGGTGTAAAGAAAAATTTAACAACAGTAATTAAAAGAAAGAGTAATAAGAATCAGAACAAAACCTTCAGAATACTTCTCCTTCCCCCCCAATCTTTTCTTTCCCACTGGCAATGTAAAGAAACAGTCAGTTCACCACCTCTTGAGTAGCCTTTCTTCAGTTCACTTAGGTAGAGAAGTCCCTCTTTTTAATGTACAGGGGGTGTCAGGCTCTGACAATGAGCAATTTAGGAAATCAATAACATAAAGAGATTTACAGAGCCTTTCAATGGGAGGGATGGTCTCTGTTCCGCCCCTCTGCTGGCCAGGGACCCTCTTTAGAGTTTGATAGGTCCTTTACACAGTTGACTGTCTTGTGGGAGAGTACAGTATGCCTACGGTGTGCTTCACTTCCCACTGATGGAAAAAATCTCTTAATGTGTGGGAGGTGTAAGCAGGCTCATTATCTGCTTTAATTTCTTCAGGGATTCCCAGAGTGGCAAACACAAGGAGAAAATGCCTGATGGTGTGTTTGGCATTTTCTACTGCATGGGCCGAAGCAAACACTGCACCCAAAAAGGTGTCTACTGACCCAAGTACATATGTGTACCTTCCAAAAGAAGGAATGTGTGTAACATCAGTTTGCCATATCTGGCAACTGTTGAGGCCCCGGGGGTTAACCCCAGAACCCATAGCGGGATCTGGTAGGTTTGGCAATTGGGGCACATAGCCACAATTGCTCTGGCTTGGTTTCTGGCTAATTTGAGCATTCTCATGAGAGCAGGCATATTCTGGTGATAGAAAGCATGCAGCAACTTCGCCCGTGCAAAGATGTTGGGGACCTTAGCAGTCTCTGTGGGCATGGTCAGCACATCCACCCTCCTGTTCCCCTCCGTGATGGCATCTGGGAGGTCAGTGTGTGATAGGGTTGCTTTCTGTGGGAGATAAGACGTACTAGTCTAGAAAGCAAGCTGTACAATTTGGGGATGGAGATCTCTTTTAAAAAAGAATGTTCAGCACTCATAGCTACTCCGACAATGTAGGCTGAATCCATAGCCAGATTAAAGGGTTCTTAAAACTTCTCAAAGGCCCTGATGATGGCAGCTACTTCTGCAATTTGTATTGATTCTTCGACCATCTGGACATCAGACTCCCACTTCTGTGTCCTGGGGTTCATCAAAGTCATTACTGGGTCTTTCCTGAGCAGTTGGTAAAAACCATCAGGGCTCTCAGTGGTGTTCTACTTTTTAGTAATTTGAGGACCAAATTGAATTCCGATTTAAACAGTTTGTGGCTAGGTAGATGAATTGAGATTTGGCCTGTGTACTATCCAGAGTGAACTGGAGGCTCTCATTGGTTTGGAGCAAATGCTCCAAATCTCTGGTTTTCAATGGAAAAAAAATGCATGTAAACTCATACCCCACAAGACTGAGGAGACGAGCTCTGGCCTTTTTGATAAGATCTGCCATGACCTCTTGCGGTGTAGTAATTGTCTTTGTTGGTTGGTTGTGGCAGAAGACCCGACAATGAGGAGCAGGGTCTTTAGTGTCGTGTGCTATTGAAATAACAGCGTGTAAAAGCGTGGGGTCTTACCAAGAACTGCCAGCTGAAAGGGCAGGCTGGGTTCATATCAGTGGGCTTGGCATGAAGACAAGGACTCCTGAACCTTGGAGATGGATTCCCAGGCCTCTGGCATGAGGGTGCGTGGTGAATCCAGGTCCTCGCTGCTGTGGAGTAGGTTGAAGAGTGGTACAAGGACCTGCGTCGTTATTCCCAGCAGGGGATGTACCCAGTTCATGGACCTGCAGAGGTGATGCAAATCTTGCAGGATTTTCTGCACCTTTGTGCCATTTGGTTAGTTTGGGGGGAAATGAGCAAAACCAAAACTACTCATTCATTCTTTTTCTGGATTTCACACAATAAACAGAAAAAAATCTAAAAATCCCAGAAGAAATTATTGGGTGTTTACTTGTAAGAAGGGTACAGTTTTTAAAAATATCTCACAGGGTTTTTGGAAATGAGAATTCATTTCCTGACTTTCTACTTATGCACCAAACAGTGAGACTGTCATTCTGGCATTTTTATGAGTGCTGATTCTGAACTAAGAGACTCAGACATGCATTGAAATACATCTGATTTATTTCCCTTTTAAATTCTAAGAATTCAGTCGTTGTGAGAGAAGCACCACAGAAAAACATGTTTAGACCATTTTCCCAGTCTCCAGCTCATGTTTTCACTTTAGGTTTCAGCTTCAATTTTTATTATTTCCTATTAGCCAGCAGAACTGTTGCATGGCCCAGAAACTCACAAACCCTGAAATTAGCCATACAGTCAGTTGTCCATACAAGCAAATAAATCTAGAGTTTCAGCATCAGCCTGACTAGAATACTTCCACTGAATTAAAAAAAAAAAAATTAATGAGTTATTATATCTATCTTTATATATACATGTATATCCTTCATACTTTCTAAAGGAAAAGTAAGATTGATTTTGCAAAGGCTCACATGCTAAATTTCAGGTATGTGAGTACTACTGAGTTAATTGATCCTTCTCACACATGTGGTACTTGAAGAGTCTGAATTTGTAGTCAGATTCTACAGCACATTAGGCATATTGAAGGACTAATAACACTGCCTTTGTTACTTTTTTTTTGTTTTTTGCAGAAATGCAGTTTGATTTCCTTAACTTTAAAATAAACAGTCTATACAGGAACCTCTTACTATTCTCCAAACTGTGGGGCAATTTGCCAAGGGAACAGCACTATGACCTTTGTGTGTGATTGATAGCAACAAGCAGAACAGAATATTGACAGTATCCAGACAAAGGCAGAGTATAATATAGGATTATAATCTAAGCACTTTTTTACACAAGACTTTCAGTCTGTCCCAAAGAGCTAAAACAAACAAAAGAATTAAACATTATAAACCAAAATCTTAGGAACAGTGGTGTTGCAACATGCTAAAGTAGCACAAAATCTCCAAAATGCTCTCTGGTGATCTCTCTCTTTGACTCTACATAGGGACTTTGGGTCTCTAGATACTCTCAACAACATCCTACTTAAGTATCCTTGAATAGTTGTGCAATGAAAACCTGTCTTCAGAAACCTTGGGAACAAATACAGGAGAGACTTTTTAGCAATTCTTAGATCTACATAAGTGAGTCAGAGGATTGCAACCCTCTCTTGACTTGAGACAGCAGGAATACATTGTAGTGGATTCAGGCTACATCTGTGCTCTATTTAGGAACTGGCTCTGGCTCTTTATCAATGTGACTGGGAGTACATTTCAGGATTTGAGTGGGTCCAGTGCTCTGGAACCTCAGAAGAGATGAGGCTGCATTGTTATGCACTCCTTGTTATGGATTGCTGCCAGCTGGCATGAACAGCTGTAACCCTACAGTGCTGTCAAGGTACAATCACTGCCCTAGTGCATCTCTGGGATGTGCTGCAGCTAAAGTACTCTGCAAGCATGGCCCACAGCTTGCTGAGGCCAGAATGTGTGTTTCACAGAGGCCTTTTTGTCACACTGAGTCAAACAATGATCCAGGAAGAAATAAAAATACTTAATTCAAAGATTTAGCTAATTGCATCTCTATTTTGGAAATACAGTATTTGTTTATCTTACAGGACATTGTCATTTAATACTTACCTTCTGTGAATTTACTCTGGGACTGTTTTACAGTACTTTATCCCAGAGTATAAATCCAGTGTGCTGGTGCTGTTTTCCCAGAAAAGGGATATGTCCTTCTGGCATAGTTTGACCCACTTCAAATGAACAAAGTACTCTTATTTTGGAATAAGGTTGGACCTTCTTACAGTTTTTCAAAAACAGCTAATTTTTTCTGAATTCAGTATCTAATTGAAGACAACTTCCAAGTGTAACTAATCTGGTTAGGTATTTCAGAGGTGTCAGGAAAATGCTATCTGTTCTGAGGAGTGATGCCCTAATTGTTGTGCCAGCTTCTACCTGCACACAGATAATATGAAGCTTGACAATCTCTGGGTATGTTGCAAGTCCTACTTGAGAGCAACCAGAGCTTTCTTACCATTGTAGGGAATACTGTGACAACACTGATATTCCAATAGCCAGTTATCTTCATTCCCCTTTGATGTGCATAAAACAAAACCAAATTAGCAGCATATAAATACACAGAAATATCCAAGAAGCATTTTCACTAAGAATACAAGACCAGACTTCATGGATTTCACTGCATTTTGTGCCATAACCATTGAAATTCTGTGGATGTGTTTCAAACATTCCACAGAACCTTCGTTTCTCCTGGTGTATGCAACTCTGTGTGCTCAAATACGGGGTAAACTTATATGCCCAGAAAGTGATTAGAATTAGGATAGGATTCCTGGCATATAGCTGCACCTCTGAGCGCAGGATCTCACGTGGTCCAGCTGAAGCACAGCTCTGCATTCTCTCCCACCCTTGACTTCACAATTATCTGCTCAGCAAATCACAAATCAGGCCAATGAATTTAATCTGGTGCACAGCCTAGAGAGCAGGAAGGAAACTGCTGTGCTGGAATGCTTAGAGACCAGGGATACAAGGAAGGTACCACCGTGGGAGAAGTAAGACAGGAGCCAGCTCAGCATGTTAGCTTGAGGATGTCACTCAGGTGGCAGTAGGGGACACCCACAGACAATAGGCACTGTGGAAACATCAGTATCAGGTTGTATGTGAGCCAGAATTTTCTGTGGTTGTTGATTTTAATTGCTTGCCATGAATCTTGTTGGGTACTGTGGCAGCAGTTTCCAATGCCTCCTTTTCAGTTGGGGCCCTCAAACAATTTAACCAAGACACCCAAAAAATCTTCACAACAATATGTCCTTTCAGTCATTTATTTTTCAGTTTATATCTGTGTTATTAGCTACTTGTGACAGGAACAAGTGATCAGAGAATAGTGGGGGATCAAAATGTGTGTATGTACACCAGCTTATTTATATTACCTCAGCAGCTGTGGTAAAAATAAAGTTGGAAAACATTCATACTTGGTAGAAATTTTTTGTTATAGTGAGCCTAAAAGCAGTTCAAGTCTCAGCTGAAAAGAAGGATATTGATATTGGCTCAGCAGCAATTATTTTCAACAAAAGACTAAAAAAATGCTTGAATTCAAGTACATAATTCAACCACATATTGATTATACTCAGAGTTTCCTCTCTTGTTTTAGAGAAGTGTAGCAGTAATGAGGTAACTGGGTTATTTGCTTTCAATAATATGTATTTTTACAAATTTTGGGTCTAATTTTGAAAATAAAACCCCATAAGATTCTTTTAATATTGTTTGTTAGTTAAATGTGTAATTTGCATTTATTTTCTTGCAAATACCTTGTGGTTTTTCAAAGAAGCTTATTGTGTAGCTGTGTCAGTGCATCCTTATGCTATACTGTCCAAGTTCTGGATGTGTGATGTGTGAATGTTACAGTCATAAAAGAGGATTCTCAGGTAACTCATTTACTTAAATCCTCATTATTCAGATTCAAGAAAAAAATTAATTTGTCCCACTGAATTTAATGTACAGCACATATGCAGATCAAATTTAACCTGTTTCTTTCTTATGAACTAAAGGTATGGACACTGTTTCAAATCTTCACAAAATTTAAGATTAAGGCAGTTGAATTTCTAAGGGAATTGGCTGTTAACACTGTCAGTCTTATGGGATAAAGTTCTAAGCAACTGGCGTTTCTAGTTACATTTAGGAAACTTGTGTAAAAACATTCTACAAAAGATTATTTGATTCAGATAGAGAAAAAGTCTTGGTTTTGTTCTTGGTGAGTAGCCCTTTTATGTTCTCACTTATGGAATGTGTCTTGCGTGGTATCAGGCATGAACTGTGTTCGTAATTTAAGTCTGTGGGGAAGACATGAGAGATGCCACACCAAAATGATAATTCCTTTATCAACAAAGCACTATGGATTAAGAAGTACAGCTCTCTGTCCTCCATTACTGTTAACGACAGCAGTTCCTTTATTCTTATGTGAGAAAACTGTAATTTTTTGTTACCACTTTGTAAAGAGTAGTATTAAACAATTTCATGAATACAGCAGGTCTTTCTGGGTTGTCATCAGGATTACTTCACAGTGAAACACTTCACAGAGCTGGGTGAAATCTGTTTCTGGACCTATATCAGAGTTTCATATACTTACAGCTCTTAACTACCAGTAGTTTGCATACTACTGAGGAATTAATTTTGAGACTCTAAGATTAGTATTGTTCAACTTTCCTTTGATGGAGCAAATGGCTTGATTGATTTCAGCCTTCAGAAAAAGACTGAATGTCTTTTTTTCTCCCATAAGGTGACTGATTCTGTGTGCTGTCACATACAGGCTGGTGTTCCTGATGAGACAGTAGGCTCCTTGTTCAAGGACAGCCAGAAATACTGCAAGTGAGAATACTGTTAGCCCATTCAGTGGGCTAAGAGGTGATTCAGAAACTTCCTGATGCAAAGTCCTGCCTCCAGCAGAGAGCACTCTGTGCACATGTGCAGGACAGGTGACTGGTTTGGGAGCAGCTCTGCGAAGGGGACCTGAGGTCCTGGTGGACCAGGGAACCTGGATTTAGTAGTGTGCTCTCACAGTGATGAAGGCTACATTGAGGACAAGTGCTGAATTCCCCTCTGCCCAGGACTTGTAGCTCTGCATCTGGAGCAGAGTGTCCAGTTTTAAGCCTGCACTATGTGAGATACAAACCAGAGAAAATCCTGCAAAGGGTCACAAGACATTTAAGAGGCTGGAGGAAGGAACCCTAAGAAGACTGTCTGCTCAGGAACCTTGGCCAGTAATGCCCAGACTGGTACCTGTGAACAGCTGCTCAGCACAGATGCAGTAATGCTGGAGCAGGAGATATCTAATCTCACTGGTTTTTAAATATTCCCCTAATCCAGACCCATCATGTTTTGTTGTTTGCTAGGTCTCTGCTCTATGCCTACTACCTACATTGCTGATTGCAGTTTCATTCTCCTAAGACCACTGAGGGCAGCCTTAGTTCAGACATCCTCTGAGGTTTAAGTACAGGCTATAGCTATATCACCTTCTGTAACTAAACAAAGTTGTTATTTCTCTACTCGTTTTGAGGAAAGTAATTTATCCAGAACCCCTAGTACTAGAGTGGCATGCAAAACACAATAAATCACAGATATCAGTCACTTTGCAATAATGCCAACAATTATTTCCATACGTCTTTTGACAGCAACTCCATCTATTCTTTTTAGCTGCGATATTCATGCTACCATACAAAGTGCTATTGACAATACCCACCAGATTAAGAGGCAGCATATTCTCCATCTATGAGCCTTTGAAAAGCATTTCGATTTTCCCATAGGTCTTTCTATAACTGCACCCACTTCCTGCATCTCTGAGCAGGGAGTGCAGTTGATTGCTTGGAGCAGTTTTGGCAAAGGCTGTAGGGATGCTGCCTGGACAGCATCAGCGCTGATGCAGATCAGCAAAGCCATCCTGAAGGACACACAGACAGCCACAGCTTCCTTCTGAAGCTGCAGCTAGAAGGGTCCTGACACTCCTGCTTAGACCCAGGGCTGCTCCATCATCATCATAATCTGCAAGACATCTCACCAGTGACAGTGTGCAGCCTCGGTCCTGAGGGCCTGACAGGTGCCCCGAGGCACTGCTCTGGAGCTGGCAGCAGGCATTTTTATTATTCAAAGTTTCAAACATTTGAAAAATTAGCATTCCCATGGCCACTTTCTTTTTTTGAAAGCTGCTCAGGTGAAGTCTCAGTAACTGAGTTTTCTTATAAATCACATATATTGTCATTTTAGCCTCTTATTTTGTGACCACTGTTTAGATAAACATCCTGCCTCAGTGGGTACAAAAGCAATTTTTGCCTAGTGCTTTTAGAATCCTTCATCCCTAGGAAAGCAAGATTCCTGGGATCCAAATCCTGGTTTGATTTTTCACAAACCCATCACAGCTGCATCTACTCTGATAAATACAAAACCAATTAGATTTTTTTTTAAAAAAGTACTTTTCTTTTTACATTACAAAGTTTTAAGATACACTTAAGTCATGTTCTAATATTCCATAACCAACTATTTTTGAATTTCTAACAATGACAGTCCCAAGCTTAAATGATTTCCCAAGCTTCTAAATTCAGCAGACTCAGGAACTGAAATAGTAGGAATTGTCAAATGTAAAAGGCAGTGCATCTCTGCAACTATTTGCTGTATATATGCTCAACAAGTTGGTTGCCTCTTCCACAGCATATCTTTGTGCACCTCAGCTGCTCCTCTGGACAGTGTACATGCTCATCTTCCTTGCCTGTGCTGATCCACCACAGCATTTAATCATGGAACTCTGTGACTGCAGGGACTTCTCATGCCCACTGTTTGTTTTCTAGACTGCACCCTTAAAACCCATAATTCTGATAGGTATTCTAGCTTTAAGTTAATCTAACAGATGTTCTTTCAGAAAAACTACATACTCTACATTATCCTAACCCTTTGAAATGACAGTGACTTATCTTAATTAAACTGGTAACATACAATAATCTTGTTCATTAATGACTATAGAGGACAATGGTAATTTGTTATGACAATGTGATTGCAGTGTGTGAGCACACATACACACATGTAAGGGGCTCAACACACATAGGAAGACTCTAAATATCATTCTTTTAAAAAGTATTTATTACTTATGAAGAAAGTAGAAAGAGGATCTTCCATAACCCCTCCATATTCATAGTAGCTAACACAGAATCAAGTGCTGCATTTAATCCCCTACATATAGACCACTACAAAATTAATGTGATTAGGAGGAAAATCACACATACCCAGTCACAAAGCATGGAATTTTACCCCAAACATTCATAAATCCATTGGGTCTGCTCTATTTTAAAGGGCAAAACACACATACACTATTAAAAAAAAAAAAGGATAAACCACAGAATTTTCATTGTAATGTTCCTTTGGATTTTCCCTTGAAACTCCCACGTGTCCCTGATTAGGACACACCACAAAAATCTGGGAAAATGGATTAATTGTGCTTAAAGATGAAAAAAAAGGAGATACTTTCTAGTTCATTAAAAAATCCCAAACAGCTTCTCAAATGGAATGTTTCTGACATGGCTGTGTTGATCATCACTGAAGTATCCCAGACTGAGGGCAGTCACAGCTGTATGTGTGCTATGCAATCATTTATCTAGAGTTCCAAGAAAAGTTGTGAGACACCTGAATTTCCATGATGATAGGAGAAAAGAAAAAAAAGGCCCATAATAAAGCAAATAAATGCCCCAGCAGGAAATCCAAGCAAAATTTCTGAACATTCACCCAACAGTAAAAACATGAAAAGGTGGAAGATGATGACTATCCCGAAAGACATCTATATGGAAAACACAATTCCAGCTTTAAAATGTTGCTTTGCTTTTCATAAAACTATTTGCAACTGCAAAGAAAATTTCAAGACAGGTATAAGTCACATCTGCAAATGGCCACAACTGTTTGGGAAACCTGATAGTCTGTGAATGCAATAAAGTCCTGAATGATCCTATTTAACATTTCTGCATGGAATCAGAGGCATATCCAGTTCAAGCTAATGATTTCAGAGCAACAGAAAGAAAAAGATGCTGAAGTCTGTTGTGGTTGATTAATAAGTAAGATCACAACAAAGAAACAACAATTCACATGCAGGAGTGTTTGTTTGCTTCTAAGAAATTTGGTCTGGGCTGAAAAGTCCCCCCCACTATTTTTTGTCTAGGCATTTTTTTCTAGAAAAATTCAGGGAAACTCACTTTTCTGAAATCAAGAGTTACTGTCTTTTTGTCAACCTCCAACTGTACAACCTACAGTATGTTTTCTTTGGTCAGGAAGTGCCACTGTAAAGATCTCCACTGAATATATTTACTAAATGTGTGATAGGGCTGTGCTGATAAACTAAATAAATAAATATGTAGTGTTGCATATTTATTTACAGAAGATATCAGACCACCAGATATATTGGAAAAGATTATACTCTAAATGCCTCTGGTTGAAAGGAGAGAAAAACAACAAAACAAACTGTCCCTCCAAATCACTTCTTTATGGCAGCTAGTGTCGAGGCAATCCTACCTGTACTTCTAATTCAGGACTATAGTTGGAAAAAGGTTAAGGATTTGAGTATGTGCAGTGAAATGTATACAGGTTTGCCTTATTAGTTTTCCCTTCTGACAGTACTCTGGCAGGAAGGACAAGATTCTTACTTCAACTGAAATGGAAAACACCAAAAGGTTTATACAGTGCAACAATGCCTAATCCTACTACTGAGCACTTTTACAATTTGCTTCTTCCAAGAGCCACTCAAGTCCATTTAGCAATCCATCTAAAGTTGCAGCTACAGTGTCCTGCATCTGTGAAAATAAAATTAAAAGAAAAAGTTATTGTATTAGAGGTAACAGCTAAAAGGATCTAACAGTATTTTAATAACACTCTGTGTCTGTCTGTAAAGTCAGAAACACTCATACCAAATCTAAATTTTTATCACTAGTGTAAAGGTCCCTTAGACAAAAAAGGTTTTATAAAAGTAAGAAAACAAACAAAAAAACCCCCTCATGTTAAGAAAGCTTTCACTCTTAGTATCAGAGTGAATTTTTTTTCAATTGTTTCATCAGCTGTTCAGGAAGATTACATTTACTTTACAGATGGCAATCCACTTGAAAAATCTTGTTACTCTTAAAGCAAAAATACCATGAGCTTTAGACTTCTATGCATATCATTAACACTGAGATTTTGTAATATCCCATCCAGTGGCTATTATAAATAGTATGTTTTGTAAAAAGTCTATAAACATTTTCCTTATGAAAACTAAGGAATTACCTCAAATCAGGATATTTTTCTGATTAAGTTATTCCTCAGTTACACAACATCAAAAAAAATTCATTCTGTGTGGCTGAACCATGATGATAGATACTGTCCTTGACAAACATAAAAAAAAACACAGGTTCAAAACCTCACATCCTAGGTAGAAAACTGATCTCTAAAAAACTGAAGACATCACATCAACTGAGTGCTAGTAAACAGTCTTTTAAAAATGTCCCAAAAATCTATCTTGTGTCCAAAGCTGTGACTCAGGAAATTTAGATTTACATTAACTGAAGTTTCCTTACTCCCTTCAAGACCATAATTTGTCCTTCCTTACATTCTAGCTCCATCTTAAGTCTCTTGTGTGCTTTTGGGCAAGTCACTTAAGCTCCTTGTTTTCAGACAGGCTAATAATTCATCTTGGAGCACCAGAGAAACGAAATCTTTCACTCAAATGGAAAGCTCATGCACTAGTGGTGAAAGTTGCACACTTGCTTAGGTAGGTATAGTTAAGGAACCTGAGAACCTAAATTAAATTTAAACCACAGAGAAACAGAAAATAAAGGTTTAAGAGCAAATACCATCCAGGGCCGATGCAGCAGATTTAGTTGCAACTGATGTGCCACATAAACACATGGAATTCTTTTCACCCCAACGTGAGACACACAGGACAAAACCAGCAGAGGTCTGTTCGGAGGCCCGAGGGCTGGATCAATCATTGCCAAAATATGAGCCAGCTCCTCCTGACGATCGTGTTCTAAGAAACAATTTTTAATATATGAGTCTTAAGCATATGCAAAAACAAGGTGGTTTTCGTTTTGGGGGTTTTTTTTTTATTTCAGAGGCAATTAGACAGAGGGCTGGAAGGGCTGGCCAAATGATCTTGTTCTGCTTATCACTAGACTCACTCATCTGCCCTTATGTTGCACAGATACTGATGACATTTAGATGTTAAAGATCTCCATAGATTCTAGAGGCAGCGTATTTCAATCCTAACATCAGATGTTTTCTGAGTACCTCAGAGAGATCAAAACTACAAGCCATTTAGAAGTACTCATACACTGCACAGTCAGCAGCCCTTCCCTACTGAAAGCACTTTTCTCTTAGTGTATCCCTTCAAAGATCTTTGCCTGTCTCTTTTCTGAGATAGCCCTTTTCCTCCATTCAAAGCTGATGAATGTAAAGACAATTACCGTAATTGTTACTTGGATTATCATCTCACAGGACTAAACTGATTTAGACTAACTGCATTTTTTACTGCTTTCCTGGTGAAGGTTGTTTCCACAGCACAAACAATGTATTTTCAAGTTTCTCCTATACATACCTGTGGATTCTTTTTTTTTGTTGTTTTTTAATTCATGGAATTTCCCACATGTAATTTAGATAGCAACCATATCAGTATGTGCCATAAACACAACAAGGGGCCACAATCCCTAACATGTTAATGAGAGAGTGTCTAGAAGAGACCTTTTCAACAGGGTAAGACATGAAGAAATAGCAGATTTTGAAAGGATCAGAACATGGATTTTGAGGTATTGCATATTCTTTGTAATGCAACACACCAGTTATTCACAAAATATAAATAAACAGAAACCCCTTACCTCTATGAGCCTCTGCATTAGCAACATAAATGAATCCATCAACTACTTCACACACCTTCCTCACTTGAGCTATTACACTGTAGTGCATGGCTTGCTGGTTCCCTACTGTGCTGTTCTCTTGGTAAAACATTTTATTCACAGCAACAGCTTGCTCCTCCCTTGCTCTCCTCCTTTCCACACTGAAAGATATTTCAGTAGTCAGGTTAACTGAGAACGCCAAAACAGAACCTTGAAAGTCTAAGCAGCGCAGGAAAGGGACAGGAAAATGGGCTGAGCCAGAAAAATGGTTTCATTTCTCCCTGCCCCCTCCTGCCCTCCTCTCTTTCTGAGTGCACCAAGAGAGATGGTTGGCAAACTGCAAGATGCTTATGAAAATACACTCCAGGATGAGTTCAGAGTGTTTCAAAAGGGGCTCAACCAAGGTATTAAGAGGGACATTTCACCCATAATGTACCTGTTGTACACCTTTGGTACATACACTGTTTGGAAAAGCTTTATTACTTCCATGTGAAAACTTAGTGGTTGAAAAAAGAAAGGAAAAGCAAAGGCATGCATTGAAACTTCAATTTATAAGGGATATCCATGCATGAGAAAGTGCACGTGAAAGTCACATGACAAGAATATGAAGAAAAGTCTGAAATAAATTAGAAACTGTACTTCTCATTTGGTGGAGAACAGAACTTATCTTACCTCGTGGTGGAATACAGGGTCACGATATTGAATTTTTGGTTGTTGTTAAACTGAAAACTGACTCCTGATCCAATTCCTATAGGGAAAAAATGCATCTATGAGATTACAGCTATGTGGCTACTGAATACAATTAGGTGTTAGTTCAAAAATTCCAGAGGTGCCACAAAATGAATATATTCAAACCTAGATATTGCTGTTAGGGGTAGCAGATTTACTATTTTACAATTAAACTTTATACATGCTCCAGTTGATCAGACTTTTAATTTCATGAAAATCTAGTCAATGGTATTAAAACCATTTCTGTATTTCTGATTATTAGATTTGAACCTAGAAATCTAAATCAGAAAGGAGCCAGACTTGTATTTATTAGCTGAAACTAGCATAGAAAAGGCTCCAGTCTGTTTATGACAAGCTGCATTGAAAAGGACATACAAGAGAAATAAAAAACCCACTAAAAATAATTGTCATTCTTCCTATAAATACAATTTAATTATTTTGAGTTCTGCTGTGATGAAATAACCATTAGTTAAAAAGTAACACATTTTTGTCCCTGGCTTGGACTGAAGTCAAATTAGACTTTCAAAGCTACTCTTTTAAACATCAAATAAATCCCTCACCTGCTCCTTTAGCTCTTCTAAGTAAAAGATACATAATTTGATACCAGAATACTGAATCATATAAGGATCAGCCTTGAGTTCTTATGTAAAATCACAAATGTGTTTTTTAGCCACTTACTGCAAGCAGTACTGAAAGAAAGGCCTGTCTGCATTTATTGATCACAACAGCAGCAGTAACACGAAATTTTGGATGAAAAGAAGTACAAGGAACAAAATGATTTTTCTGACAATGTCCAAATTTAATCGTAAATGCACTGAAGCTATTTGTTTGTCCCAAATGTTCACTGCATTTATCCTTCTGAACAAATCAGAAATTGGTTTGTTTTTACCACTATTATACTGAATTTTAAGGATACAAAAAATTAATTTTCTTCATTTCTTCCTTAAAGTTTTTTGTGTTATATCTTTTTACAAAATAAGAAGGCCAAAAGCCAAAGCCATCATTACCATGAATTTGTCTATGAGGAAGGCCAGCTACCAGCAGAATTTCTGGGCATGTCATCATCTTTTGTACTAAAGAGTTGTCCAGCTCTTCCAAACCTGGCCCAAACATAGCAAAGCGAGGTTCTGCCTGAGTGACCAGTGATTGCAAAAAGGAAGTCACAGTCCCATACCGGGGACGGATCGATTTCAAACTTCTTCTACCCTGAGGACAGCTCCTTTTATATCTGTTTAAAATAGATGCAACTAGAAATTAAACACAAAATACAAAAGAGGTATTAATCAAACAAATTAATTTAGGTCCCACATTTCTTATGCTTTGCTACTGGTACAACTCAAAGCATAAGTCAAAAATTCTAAAGTTCTAAACTAATGGTTTCAAGCACCAGTACAAAGCAGGCAAAAGCATCAATTCTTTTGAATTGATAAAGTCAAATA
Organism: Urocynchramus pylzowi; assembly: GCA_013397555.1. Lineage (NCBI taxonomy): Eukaryota > Metazoa > Chordata > Aves > Passeriformes > Fringillidae > Urocynchramus > Urocynchramus pylzowi. Next base: position 26,467 of record VZRH01006249.1, read on the forward strand.
CTGACTTTGTGGACCTCAGTACACTTCTATCTACAGATCTTTCAGTTTATTTAAAAATAAAATAAAAATCACGAATTCCCCATCCTCACTGAATACACAATATAGGTAAAATAACATCAAAGCAGGAGTCACATTAAAAATACAATTTTAAAAATGAGCCTTGTGAGTGCTTTTTAAGCCTTAATTAAACTGTTTTGTGTTTATAACAAGTAACCACCTGAAAAGAAACATTTTCCCTGTAGGTAGAGGAGAATACTTGTGGAGGATACTCCTGTGGAGGGAGACAAGTATTGTCTGCAAACTTATATGCTTGTTTGGTGTGGATGCTAGAAGGCATGGAAAGACTGGTAATTGAGATGAAGAAAAACAGTCAGACATCCTGGAGCAGCATCTTCAGTTTGCTTCTGGAGTCATGGTAGGCTGCTGCTGAACAAATCCCTTCAAGGAAGCATCAAATGTGGGTCCTTTATACCCACACTGAAATGTTTCATTTGAGATCAGCAAAATAGCTAACTGCGGACACAATGGAAATCAGTGACAAGTGGTTTCAAATTAGTGATTCAGACCTAAACAGATTTAAATCCATTTCAAAATCAGTCCATATTTTGCATGTCAAATTCTGGGTGTACTGTTCCCACCTGTTAAAAGGGGGTGAAGGGCACGGAGATTACAGAAGTTACTGCACTTACCACAAAGCAACGTGTTAAGGACCACCTTTGGAAAATGTAACTACAAATAAATCAAAAATCCCCAACAAATCTACAGACCACTACTGCAAATCAAGGGAACTGGATGAAGTTTAGAAAATAAATCACCACAAAGTAACTTAAAGAGTTTTAAGAGTTGTTTTAAGAGTTCTTCTCAGTCATCCAAACATATTTATTGTGCTGCTATGCTTTTCAACTATACTAGATGAAACCAGTCTTTGTCTTACAGCCTTTGACAATCCGACCTAGAACAATACAACTTCTTATTCTGTGCACATTCTGTGCACTTTTTTATTATTACGTTTTCCAAATAAGATGAAAAACAATGAAGATTCATTTCACTTGCTGTAGTTTGAAGACTTCTTGGTACTTTCATGAAATTAACTGCCGTGGCACTGAGACCAAAGAACACTTCTTTATCAAGATCAACAGTATCCAGTATTTCTGTGCCACAGTAGACAGACAGTTTACAAAAAGCTGTAATTTTTTATAGCATTAGTGTTGTCTTTTTTACAATGTTTTACATTCTTGTTGAGTTCCACACAGCAAGAGCTGACCAGACCATAGTGCAACAGGAAATTGTATTTCCAAAATAAACAATGGATTTGAGACACATCAAAATTTAAACAGCAGCTTACAGCAGAGCTTTATTTCTGTAAATATGTAACATGCCTGTGAGCTGAATATTACTGCTGTAGACACACTTGAAGTCATGTAAGAGAATATGGAGATACTTACACTGCCATGTAATCATACAGTGCATTGTCGCCGACCTCCGAAAAGGCTTTATTAAAAATCTCCTCATCTGGAAGTGACTTCCCATCAATAGATGTCCAAGAGGGGAGATCCCTCAGGAGAAAATACCTCCATAACAACGGGTCTTGCACAGCTGCCCTCCAGTAACAACTCGTGCTTCCTAAGCGGCACAAATCTTGGGGCGAGAGGAAGGACATGATGTTCAACTGCACGTCGATCTGAAAACCATTGAGAGCAGCGGTTTAACGACTCCCGAATTCAGCAGTGAAGAAGGACGGGGTGGGACGCAAGGCTCTGCCCCCCCACCCCATCCCCGCCCTGTGCCAGCGGGCCCCGCTCACCGGCAGCGTCTGCAGGGCGCTGGCTCGCTCCGCGCCGTCCGGG
>VZRH01006249.1:33786-45764 GCA_013397555.1 Urocynchramus pylzowi
TTTTTTAAGAAAAACTTCCAAAAAAAATTAAAACAAAAAAAAAAAAAAAAAAAAAAAAAAGAACCTAGAAAGAAAAATTGTGTTTTCTTTCAAAATTGTTTGATTTATAGAAGAAATCAGTGTTTTGATTGGATATGTACTGTTGTTCATTCCTGCATAGTTGATATTCAGATGCAATTTTTCATCAAAGGAACATCTGTGTTAAGAGTACCAAAAGTATTCTTTTAGCTAACCTGTGAGTAGAGGAGATGGTGCTTCATGCCTTAAGTGAAATACAACACTTTCCATGTTGTCAGCTTTGGGACTGAAAAAGGCTTGCAAGATTGAGACATCCTCTCCTTCAGATCCTTTGCTTACTTGGTCCTTACTTCTCCTATTCAATCCCCAGCTATGATTTAAGTGCTGCTTTTTTCATACCTAGTCAAGTGGGCAGGTGCATCAGCCCTTAATAGTGAAGGAGATGTCACACAGCCTTCAAGATGTCTCCTGTAAAAAAAAAAAATAAAAATTAAAGAGCCCCAAATAACCTAAACCAGAACAAAACACCAAATGGTTGTATGTTGACTCATCTGATAAAGGAAGTGGTATTTTTTCTTCCTGTGCTTCAGGCACTGCTGCAGCTTACTTTAGTTGTATCCGTTTTAAAAGCTGTGTGTATATGTAGTGACTGCTATTTCCCAGAAACTGTTATCCACTCTTTCTGCAAATATCCAGTGAAATTGGTTTTGACCTTATCAGTTGCTGAGATGAAAAATGTGTGTTTCTGTTAATACCAAGCTGGTAAAATAGAAGCTGCTACAAAGGTTAAAGAAGGTGGTGACACACACTTCGTTTGGAATATTTGTAGTGTTTGGTTTTTTATTTCCCCCAACTTGATTTTTATCATGAAATGTGTAAGGGAGCAGAAGACATCTCTAGTGGCATTTTTCTTGGCATTTGTTTCTCTCGTACCCTACATACTCCCACTGGGAGCTGGTTTGTAAGGGACAGAGATGACAGGACTTCTGGGCAAGTCTGAGAGACTACAGAGTCTGGAAGAGAGGTGTGGGATGCTGCCTCCTCACCGCAGTTGGCAAGCCCTTGCCCCAGGCAGCCTCTGCCTCTCTCCTGCCTGGACTGGGCTCTGAACAGCCTTGTTCCAGTCCCTTCCCCAAGCTGTATTCTCTTGGGCACTAAACTCCCAAGCTCTGTTTTGTAGGTTACGGAGCTGCTGTGCCAGCCTTTTCCTCACACCATGCAAAGTGCACCTGTCTGAAGACTGGTGAAAGACAAGGTGTCTGATATTTGAGGGAATGGGGACCTCATGTGCCTTATTTTTTGCTTTTGCTTAGAACCTGTTTGTATGAAATCCCTGTCTGTTGGATATTTCAAGAAGAGTGGACTGGTTCAGTGTTTGCTGCCTCTCACCATTCTCCTCAGAGCTTGGGAAATGTAGCATTCACATTTCTAGAGCTTCACATGAAGATGCATCAAATATTTTTCTGAATATTTCTATGTTTAAAAAGAAACTTTGAGTGATGCCATAAATTATGTTGAAGCAAAAAAAATGGTTCACTTCATATTCTAGGGAACAGTTAGGATAAAATTATCTCTGGTGAGGAAATTCAGGTGGGATTTGTGCTCTTTCAGTGCCTAGCACTAACTGTTTTTATGGCTACTGTTATCAATATGGATGAGGTAAGGTGTTTGCTGTTTAGAGACATGCTCTGTTCCTAAATTGATGGAAGAATACCAGGAAGAGTGTTGTTGTGTGTTAACAGTGCAGTTGATGGAAGAGGGAAAGCTAGCATGATTTTGTCCTTCAGGGACAATTGCCGCTATAATTCTCCTGATATTTTGGGTTTGTGTATAAATGTATATACACATCTATGTATATGTTCATATATGTATACATGGTGCAAATATAAAGTAGATTCTGTTGATTGCTACATTGGATTCTGTAGCTTTTTCCTTCCAAACCACATGTTCTTCTTGTCCTTCTGGTGTGTGAGTGTAAATGTGTGTGCTGCTAGAGAACAGGCTGGTTGTAATGATACGCTTGGGAATTATTTTTGTCCTGTGGTATTCCATCAACAATTGCTAATTGCCCTGATACATGTAACTGTGAAACTGGGCTAGCCTGACATCTCCAAATACCTGAAAACTTGGAACATACTAGAATAAGTAATGTATTGGATATACATAGTTACTCTGCTTTAGTAGCTCTAGGACATATATTATTTATATTGAAAGTTAAACAGTGCTTAAACACAAGACAGTTGTTCCTTTGTGTATTTAATATTATTTAAACTAGGGAAATGTCTTTAGCTTTAATAAAAAATACAGCATCATCTAAGAAATGCAGATTTCCACAGCAGTGATAGATAATTTTTTGTCATTATTAGCAGCTTCAAGATATTTTGAATTGTGCAAATTTTCTTAAATTATGACACTTAAATAGGTAATATTTATAATAACCTCATATGAATTCTTGGGAAAAGTAGCCAAGAGAGGAATTTTGGCGGGTTCAAGTGAACTGTATATGTTCATAGAATCACTGGAGGGAACCCATAAGGATCAGCAAGTCCAACTCCCTAATGTCCAACCTGAACTTCCCCTGCTGCAGCTTTGTTCCATTTCCTCCTGTCCTGATGCAGGTCACCAGAAAGGGGAGATCAGCACCTTCCCCTCCTCTGCCTCCCTGTTCCTGGTGAGGAGGGTGCAGATTTCTATGAGGTCACCCCTCAGCATTCTGCCTGCTGACCGTTTTGATCTCCGGAAAGAAAGCTAATTTGCTTCCAGCAAATTAGTCTGTGACCAGAGGTTATGAAGCCTGATGATCACTGGATTTCTTACTGCTTGCTTTGGCTATGAATTGACTCCTAGTGTTAAGAAAAAAAAAAAGAAAAATAAAAAAAAACAAGGGAAAAAAGAAAAAGGTTGTGTGGAGGTGGAAGTAGTTAGTAATGGAAAAAAATCAATGGAATTAGAGAGATAGAAAGATTAGATCAGACCTGATCAGACAAGACTCAGAAGTTGTTAGACTTATTCCTTAACTAGCAGATTCCTAACAGTTTTAGAGTCTGTGGTCAAAATTTGTGTTTAAAACTAATAAGGAGAGTATCATGGATGCTAATACAGATGTATTTGGGTAGTTTGAGTTTGTAGCAAATAAAGCAGCTTAGCATGCTTCAAGTCCTGTAGAAAATGGCAGAAGTTGTAACACTGTATTTGGTACAACATCTTAGAATGACATGGAGTTACTATGATTTCAAAAATAAGTATTTGCCCTTATTTTGTAAGCATGAATAATTAGTTGAGGAGTACAAGAAGAGTTGGTTATAAAAATACTTGAGTAAAGCTAAATTTATTAAAATGTGTTGCAGAATATTTGGTCCTCCACTTGTCTTTCATCACTGTATTATTTGAGGTCGATATTCCTGTTATTGAATATAAGCAAAATAAATATTTGTATTTATACCCAGAAAATATGAAACAGAGGTCTTTATTTATTGTATGCTAGCTTCATGTGTTTGTTGTAACTAATAATACCTCTAATAATATCTGATGGTCAATAGTACAATAATTGCCTTTCAGACACTCTTCAAATTCAAAAAAGGAGATATGTGCTCTGCCTCTTTTGCTTCATGGCTTTGCAATTACCAGGGAAGAGGTGTAAAACTGGAATTTATTCAGAATAATGCTAAGGAAGTGGAAAATCATTACCAAATATTTCCTTCATGTTTGTGGGATTAAGGACTGTGAAATGATTTCCAGAATCTAGAGTCATATGGAATAATATCATGGGATTATTCATAATGTCATTATTCATGACATTATAACGGGCAGTATCAAATTCAGCCATTCCTCTTAAAATTAGGCTGTGTAGTCTGAAATATATCCAGGTGAGAGCATTTGGTATTCATATTGTCCATGCCAAATGTAAAATCACAGAATAAAGGTGATCTGTTAAGGAATTTTACCTTTGTGTCAATAGATGTGAAATATATTTATTTTGGAGAGGCATATGAATGCCAATGATTAGAAATTGCAGGTGTGTCATATTTCTGTTTGCCTGATCTTACATGGCTCTTTGTTCTACCTGCTTTCTATTTTGTTTATAGTTCAGGTGGTGCCCTGACAAAATATGAACCAGCTGCTTTCTTACAGCCTGCTACTGGAACAATGTGGTACTGGATTTGAAATAGGTTCTGAACATAGAAGGTAGTTTAGCAGTTTGATATCTGGTTGTTAGAGTGGCATGCACTGAACTTTGATGTTGGAACTACTGTCTTTTAAAGTGACCTCCCTAGAAGAGTGAAGCATTAGAGACTCCCTTCTTGCTGTTTGAGGGAGATCTGAAGTAATTTCTTTTTTAAAAGGAATTACGAATCTTCTGTACAATCTTCTATAAGTAATGAAATGGTTTATTTTCACAAGGACGGGAAACCTGGGTTTGTCTGTTACATGGTTAATGAACGAAGAATGGTGTGTATACTGTATGCCTTCATCCAGAGGAATGCTGTGCCTGACTCGTCTCATTTATTACCTTCTGCCAGTGTTGGTCTGGGAGAACTTGCTCACATCAGTCTTCGTCCCAGTCTCCAAATGTTACAGATCACTGTGTTTGTAATTTATTTTATTTTATTTCACAGTCAACTTACAGCAAACACAGAAGCAATGTTCTTTGGTCGAACAGACTCTTGTCAGTTACTACATGTTCCCATCATTAATTTTATTAATTCTAGAGTCTAGTGTGATGGTGTGGTTAACAGCATCAGCTCTCTTGTTTGACTGCTGCCCATTTCTTACACAGACCTAGTGTGCAGCTGAATCATCAAGCTGATCTGAATCTCTGTAAAATGAGATTTGTAGCTTTGTTCTGAAACTGTTATGTGTAGCGTCACCAGAGAAAATCTTTATTTAGCATTTACTGAAGTTTTTTTTGCCTTTGTAAGAGGTTTTATACAGTTAATTCCCTTGGATCATAGCAAAATTAAATCCACTAATTGGGGTATTGTATTAATCTACGTAGCACTTAGCACTGAAGCTTTTCTTGTTCTTCTGGGGTTTGTCTTGAGGGCAAAAAACCCAAACCAACCAATCAACATTCCTGAAAGGATCATGCAATGGATAAGAATAAATATCTACTTGAGGTGTACACGAGACAGGTGTCATGCCTTAGTCTGGCAAGCATTACTCTTGGAAGAAAATTAGTTTAATCAGCTACTTGGGTCTCTTGACACATCTTCCCACTCTCTATGACCCTGACTTTTAAATTGTGCTTATGTGATTGCACCTTTCACATTAATGTGGCTGGAAGGCTCATCAGTGTTAAAAGACTCCTGACCCCTCTTCCAGTACTACAGCTAGATGTTCAGCTATGCAAATCGATGCACTGCCATTGCTTGAGCAAGAAGTCCGTGTTTGTTGTACGTTAGATGTGGAGGAGGATGTGAGGTGTTCTGGTTGGCTTGCTGGAAATCTGCTACCCGTGAGTGCAACTGCCAAGAGTACCCTCTTGAGCCTATGTTCAACTAAATACCCCATCTTCCGAAGTCATAAGAAAATAAATATAAACATACTGAATTTGATGACCTAATCTTGTCAAAGGTAATTCCTTTGTTACAGTGTGCAACTGTTGAAGTGGCAAACTATGATAATGATAATCAAGGTTTTACCCTGTGAGGTAAACAAAAAATTCAAGATTGTTGACAAATTTTCTTACTCCCGTTGTGCATAACTTGCAAGCTATGATTGCTTGAACATATTAACAATATAAATGAAGTTATGAACAATATAAATGTGCTACTAGCAAAAACTATCACTTGGATAAATTCTCTAGTCATGTGAATTATACATTCTAAAATTATGTGGGAGTCGTGAGACCTTCTTGCTATTTCCATAGCAATACGTTTCAATCCAGTCATTCTGGTTACCATTGCTACTTAATGTTCTCTTTGCCAAACTTGCTACAGAAGGAGCACTTCACTGGTGCCTGCTAGTCTTAAGTGAGAACGGGCGTTGGTACTGAGTAGAAATGCCGAAGACCCCCAAGCCATTTGTGTTAGCAAGTTCAGCAGGATGCCACGGGGTGTCACCAATGCTCACAGTACAGTCCAGCTTTTAACCAGGACTTCTCATGGAAGTGATGTCAGTGTGAAATGATTGTGTTTACTCAAACTGCAAAACTTGAAAACCAGAGCATGGAAGTCTTCATCAAACTGGCCCTGGAAACAAACTATCAGGATCTCTGATGAGATGGTCCGATATGCTGAAATTGAGAGCAAGAAGCCCAAGAGCTTTGCAACAAGCAACTGTGTGCTTGTGAATGCAGGGAATCTGCTGCTTAGGCTCAGCAGGCTTCAGGGCTCCTTCTGTGTACTTGTAGAACCAGTTTTAAAATCAGACAGATTTACTTTACCAAAACGAGGAGGTGGCTGAAGGAAAACATGGTACTCTAAGACTCAAGGATTCTAAGAGGCCTTTTAAAAAGATGAAGTGAATTGCAGGAGTTCATTTTAAATCACCTTCCAAAAAAATTAACAGTAAAAGTTTCATATTTTTCTATATATCTTGTGTGCAAGTTGTTATATTCCTTACTAACTCTGTTAATTTGCTTGTGACTGAGAAATGGAATGTCACTGTAAAGGGCTGTCTGCTTTTAGACATGCAAGTTTTGGACTGTTGAGGATACAAACCAAGCCGTTGATAAGCTGCTCACTGTAAGGGGGAAGCTGTTCTGATCTTCAGACAGCTGTTCCTTTTGCAGTTGGATGGACTAGAAGAACTAGGAAAAACAATTATATCCAAACCAGTTGGAAGATGGATTGGCACTTGTTTTTTTTCAGTGCATGCATTGAATTTTCTCCCTTGTCAGTAGATGATAAAGCAATTACAAGGGCTTACACTACATGCATGAGTTTGCGTGCTAGATTCTTGTAGACAAGAAATGGTGCTTTTAATTAAGCTCCACACCCATGAAATAGATGGCAAAGTCCAAGTTTCAAAGAGGAAACCACAGTTGCAGGCAAAACCTGCTGACCAGGCAGGTGCTGCCTTTCTTCATTTACAGCTCTGGCAGCTTGGCCTTGTAGTCTTATTGTACAGCACTAGCGAGCTGTGGGACTGGGTGTGTGCATGTGATCTGTTTACTGTGTACAACCTCTGCAGAAGAATACCTGCATAATTTTATTAAGGCTCTGTATTCATTTTGTATGTTGTGTATCAAATGAAAGGAATAAAATTGGTTCGCTAGCAGTTTTACAAAGTCTACCTGAGTTCTGTTTTTATGGTACATTCTGTTGCTCTTGAGGTTTATTTGAAAGAATCCTCTGCAGCTTATTAATGTAACATTGCATTGCAAAATCCAGAAAAGCCTGTTACAGTAGTGCTACCAAACATGAACTGACTTGTCGTGTGACAGCTGGTCAGGATTCCTGTTTACAGTTTCTTGTTTCTGCAGCCACTTTTGCTATGTTTATCCTTATGGCACCATTGATACGGAGTGTAAAAAACCCCATTCTTTCAGTTTCATCAGAGGGTGTGGGGGGAAAGACTTTCTGATTCTGTTGCATTCTTGCACCAGAAAGTTCCTGGCAAATGTGAGGAGTCAGAGGGTAGTAGCATTTTCTGAATAGGCATTTATACCATCCTCCATAAATATCTAATACACAAACATACAGAACTTGTGCAGCTGATGTCTGCGAATATCTGTTGAATAGGCATTTTGGGGTTTCTTCCCTCCTGCTGTAAAGGAATGATAAGTCACTTATCCTTTCTCCAGAACTGTTAGACATACTGACTGTCACTGCCAAAGATTATTGCACTAAACTTAGACAATATTAACACCAGTTACTAAATGAGCAATATATAATTGTGAATAGAAGTGCCAAGGATCATGCAGAGTAACAGACTCTGTAGTTCTGTTTAAAGAAAAATGTCATCTTAATTTTAAGTGCTGTATAATTAGACCTTGTAAGTACTGTGGTTTTGAATTGAGATCCAGCATTTGCAGTGGGAAGAAAGTTTGAAGTTCTGCCATTTTTTTAAAGACTACCAAATTGCAGTAACTACTTAATTGTTGATTTAACTGCTGATATTTCAGTGGCTACTTCTCAAGTGCTGTCAAGGTTAATAATTTGCTGTGGCAAATTAATTCTCAAATTTTGCTGAGTATAAAATATTCAGTGGCTTCTAAAAAGTTCTGCATAATTGCTTATCTTAGCTTGTAATAATGATATGATAGTCTGACAAAATATAGAAACTTCTGTATCATTTATATGAAAGTAGGGCATTCTACCCAAAATATGAGTATGGTATAAGGAAAACTGGACAAATATGAAACCAACAACAAAAAAAACCCCAAAACCCTAAGACTGTTTTTCATTGTATGGAACTCCTTATACAGTTAGTGGGGTTTTCTGTTTGTTTGGTTTGGATTAATTATTTTTAGCTTTATTTTAAATTTTTTATATTTTAAAGAAAATCTTAATTAGATGAGCTCTAGTATTCTACTGCAGTATTCATTGTAACAAAAACATGTGAGGACTTACTATTATCTGCTCAAGAAGTCCTTAATGAATAAAGAACTGCTTTTGCCAAAGGGGTGTTAGTTCTTCCTTATTATGTAGCTTTACTATGCTTTCATGATTTGGTATCCCTCTTTACCTCAAGCTTAGGGCTATAAAAGGAAAGTTAGCAAAGAAATTCCTTAAGAGGTTCAGGTGTTGTTTCCTTCAAAAACCTTGGCTTTGTGTTTCTCTCTTTTGCTTTACTTTTCCATAACCATCTAGAAAATGGCTTTTAGTGTTTGGGAGGTTTTGTTATTGTTTGTTTGTTTTTCAGTTTAATTTTGTCTTTGGTATTTATATTTAATTATGTTTGAACTTACATTTGTTTAATCCCTGCTGACTTTTAACATATATAGTTTTAATTAGACTTGTAAATATTAATTTTTCTATGTAATGACCTTCCTTTCACTGAAATCTTGTTAATAAGTTGAATATTGAAGTTCCCGTGGCTTCCTAGTGTTATCATTAGTCATGCAGGTAGCAGCCCTTTTGTCTTCCCCAAGTTATGTATTCTGTAAGTGCTATGAGTTGATCTTAAAATTGTTGAATGTATTACACAGAGCTCATAAGTATTTTCATATTCTCATCATACTTGTTATTATTTAATGCTTTTAGGTCAGTATCATGAGTTTTGTATCCTCTCTTCGTTTTCCCTGTAGCACTCCATTCTCACAGGAATATGAAGATGCCATGAAATAAAGTTTTGATTTTTGTTGACTTGCCATCCCACGTCAAGGGAATCAGATGACTCAAAGATGAGTTGCAAGTGCTCTTAAATGAATAATATAAATAGTACTTTAGTGTTTTGAGTAATAATCAAAAGTACTGAAACACAGAACTCTTGTTTCAGAACTGGGACCTATTAACATGTTGAAGATAAGTTTAGGTGTTGTCTGTGTGTTCTAGTTGCTGCATAGTTAAATGAGCTTTCCCTTCTCTGTGGCTCCAAACATGGTTTTCATGCCTCATTAACTGAATTTTCCTGTCAAGTTCCAGTGGGTCTGAAAGGAAGGTAAATTGCTAAATTTTAATTAGCTTAAGCCTGGGTCAAGTATAAATGAATTTAAGAAAAAATAATCATTGAGAAACAAAGTTCTTTACCTCAGAATTCCAGTTCTTCCCCTGTGCAGGTAAATCAAACCTCTGAACTACCTGCTCACTCTTTGATGGCTTCTTTGGACAGTATTATTTCACTTCATTGGTGTGCTGACTTTGACATCTTATGTTTCGTAGTAGTATAAGTAAGCTGGTTTTATACAGTGTATATAATGATTAACCTGTGGTAGCTCCAGAATGTCTACCTGCTGACTTGTTTGGGACACCAAGGGTTCAAAACTCTCCTCATTTGTAAATACTGTTGAATTTGGAAAGTGTTTTGACTCACATTTACTGCTGTCATGTGATTGACTTCACTAAACAAAATAACATATTGAAAAATTCTTGAGAGTTTTAGAGACTTGTTTCACACTGGCTGCTTAGTTGTAGTTTGCATCGTGTGAAGAGCTTTCAGACATCTTAAAAAAAGGTTCATCTACTGTCCTTTCTAAGCTGCCCCAGAAAAAAGTTGTTTTATCTACTCTTACAGTAATATTTGGAACTTGTCTAAGCCAAAATAAAATGCTTGCAGTCCAAAGCATGTGAACTTTGCATTTAAAAAAAAAAAAATTGGGTTAACATAATCTCTAGCACCTGATAAGGGAAATTTAGCTCATAAACTAATTTATGTAAGTAGAGTAACCAGTTTTGCATAATAGATGTTCCGAGGAGGTATTAATACTCATCACTATACCTACTGCATGCAGTTAGCCCCCTTCCTTCAGTCTGCAAGGAGGAGCACTGTTGGAATCCCAAGCAGTGCAAACTCCATACAAAATAAATGCTAGCTGGGTACATAACAAATACTCAGTGCTGAACACTTTGATAAATTCTAGAGTGGGCTCTGTTGGTTTAAAGAAAGATTGCTTAGTGAACTGAAGAGAATAAACTTTCTTTAGACAAGTTTTTCTATGCTTAGGGAAGTTTTGTCATGAAATGAAGCATGACTTAAGGAGTTTACTTGTTTATGCAAGATTTAGGTAAAACCAAGGTTCAGAAATCCAGTGAAACTTTTATACTAATGCTTAGTCCCAGGAGAATACAAGCTGTGCTGTTATTTTGGTTTTAGTTCATTATGTCCCTGTAATTTGCAGCTTTTTTCACCTGGCACCATCCCAAACTTAACTGACTAGCTAAATATGGTGAATAACTAGAAAACTACTGAAAACCTTCACAATAGTGAGGGTGTCCCCACCACATTTCACTGGTATCTGCAAGGATTGCCTGTTATGTGAACTTTAAGTACTGGAACCACACATTTTCAAAATGTTTGTATAAGAGAGTGACTTGCCACAGGCCACGGGCCACCAGCAGCAAGGCGGGACCAGTGCTGTGAATAAAATGGGCGGGTTCTGTAGGAACGCTTCGTAGAGCAGCAGCACGCTCTGAAGACCTTGTTGTCCTTGTAGCTTATCCTTCCGCATGTCGATTACCACAATGGTGAATTACAGTGAGGCTGGCAGCTGCATTGGAAACTGCCTGGAAACAAGACAAGGGTCAGCATGACTTGCCACACACAGAAGTGTGACCTCCCGTCATGTGCGTGAGGAGAATTTCTCTTTTCCTGCCTCTAAACAGCTTCTCACATGTTTTTTTCTGTGAATCCTTCTGTTGCTTTGAGCATCTTTAGGGCATGCACTGATCATTAGGGGCATTTTTAGGAAGTGTAAATAAGCAGAGGCATATTTTGAACTTTCCTTCTAGCAGCAGCAAAAGGTCCAGCAGTTCACATCAGGTGGCTGCCGCTTCAAAAAGTATACATCTATTCTAGTAACATTTTCCCACCCAAACATAGCGTCCCCGACGCTTTATGAGACCATGTGCTTTTTGGAGCCTGGGTCACCCTGACACTATGCACTGGAAACTTAACCATTTAGGCTCTGCCCTTTGCTTAATTCTTGGGCTGCTAGTCCTCGGTCACATAGTGACAACACAGAAATTTAAGCCGCCTTAACTTTACGGGGGAAACGGCTGAGAGCACATCTGAGTTGTCCATCTACGGAAATTGTGGAAAAGAAAACAGGAAAAAGGAAAGAAAATCAGGAAAAGCTCTTGTTTTCTGGAGTGATTGTAGCATTGTAACACTGATGTGCCACTGGTTGATATAGTTTGCCCACCTGTGTTTTGCGTGGGTTCTGATGGTTTTGTGAACAAACCCGCTGACAATGGGGCGGAGGTATCAGTGCAGCCACAGGAGTGGGGGCTGCTCCCTCCCGTGGGACAGCGCCCGGGACGGGCTGCCAGTGCCCGGCAGCCGCGGGGTGGCTGGACAGCTCTCCCGGGTCCCGGACGGAGCCGGCGGCCGAGGGGGGACCGGAGGAACTCAACCCT
>VZRH01006249.1:46063-73626 GCA_013397555.1 Urocynchramus pylzowi
CGAGCCCCGGGGGGGCGGCCGCCCTGCGGCCCAGGGGAGGCGCTTGCCGCCCCGCGGGGAAGCGATGGCTTTGTTCGTGAGGGGTTCGTCCCGCGGCAGCCCCGAGGGCGGCGGGAGGAGGAGGGAGGGCAGAGCGCGGCCCCGCCGCAGGCCCGGGCCCGGCGGCGGGTGGGGATGCGGTGACCTTGAGAGGCTGGGAAGCCGGGGTGGGTTTGAGGGTATTTCTTTTTTTGTTTTATATTTATTTTATTATTATTAATTTAGATCCCCATAATTTCAAAAGGCAGCACAGTTGCAGTGTGTTACTGTGTATTCCCATGTTTCTCTCACCGCCTCCTCTCCCGGAGGTGGGCAGCAGGTGTGCACAGCTCGCTGGCAGCCCCGCCATCTGCTGCTATCCATAAACGTGTGCTGTGCAGCTCCCTTCCTATGGGAAGCTTCTGCTAAATCTCACAGATTTAATGGTTTCCAGCCCACATGTAACCACAGCAAAGTTATTTTTTTGTTTCTTGAGCCAGAACTGCCTCTGTGGTTTTTCTTAATTTATTTTATTTGAAAAAGCTCACCTTCTCATGCCTGTGTTTATTACTTCTGATATCCTTATGGACAAATCTTAGCCCTTTCAGGTTGTGTTTTACTATGTCAAATTTTTGCTTTTCCAGAGAATTAAAATCTGTTGATTATTCTGGAAAGGAGCTCATCTACCCCCATGTTACTTCCTTAAACCTGCCAGAATTGCTGCCAGTTCCTGAGCTCTTAGCTTGCTGCCTCAGTGTGCAGGAAAGCATGGGTGATCCCTGGTGCCTCAGGTCCCTGAAAGCCCATTGCTCTCCAACAACGGGGTGGGTAGGAAAGGGACGAGGAGAGGAACATATTTAGGATAGAAGAGCAGATAAAGTCATTAGAGGCATCCAGCCTGCGAGTGCACACTTGTGTAACACGTGCTTCTCTGTTCATCACTGTTGCACACAGTCGGGAAGATTAAAGAAAAGGTACCACGTGGCCTCTGAAATACTTTCCTGTGTGTGGGTACAGGGACACAGCAGAGGCCTGGCTTCCCTCCAGCCCTGGCCCTCAAGCCCTCTTGCAGCCCTGTTGTCCTGTGATTCCCAAAGCTGCCAGCATTTAATACTCCTCTGGACTCTCTGACTGGTCCATGTCCTTCCTGTTCAGAGGACCCCAGAACTGGATGCAGTTCTCCAGGTGGCTCTCACCAGATCAGAGCAGAGCAGAGGGGCAGGATCTCCTCCCTCAATCTGCTGGCCACACAGATGGATGCAGCCCAGGGCACCTTTGGCTCTCTGGGCTGTGAATGCCCATGGCTGGGGCATGTGCAGCCTCTCACCCACCAGTAGCACCAATTAGTCAATGAGTTCCTCTCCCAGTCTCTACAGGCCTGGGGTTTTCCTGATGCAGGTGCAGCACCAGCATTTGGCCTTGTGGAACCCTTTACAATTCCCATGGAAATGCTTCTTGAGCTTGTCCAGGTCCCTCTGGATGGCATTGTATCCCTCAGGGTTATCAGCTGCACTGGTTAGCTTGGTGACACCTGCAAACTGGCTGAGTGTGTAGTTGATCTCTCTTTGTCATTGATGAAGATACTAAGCAGTCTTAGTCCCAGCATAAACCCCTGAGGAACACCATGTGTCACCAATATCCATCAGGACTCTGAGCCATTGGCCACTCCCCTCTGGATGTGGCCATCCAACCAATTCCTCATCCACCAAATCCATGCAATCAAATCCATCTCTCTCCAAACTAGAGGCAAGGATATTGGGGGGGACTGTGTCAAAGGCTTTACAGAAGTGCAGATGAATCCATAGCCCTTCCCTTGTCCACTGATGTGGTCACTCCATCACAGAAGGAGTATGATCAGGCAGGGCTTGCCCGCAGTGAAGCTCTGCTGGCTGTCCTGAATCATCTCCCTGTCCTCCTGTGCCTTAGCACAGCTTCCAGGAGAAGCTGTGCCATGGCCTTCCCAGGCAGAGAGGTGAGGTTGACAGGTCAGTAATTCCTGGGGTCCTCTTTTTTTATCCTTTTTAAAGGATAAATATTTCCCTTAGGGAAGTCTCAGGGGACTGCACCTGACTCCATGACTTTTCAAGTACCATGGATCACTGGACAAACATTCATGGTATAATTTGGCATGCAGAAGGATTTTGCAGTTTTTCTCACATTACATTGTTTCTTACGACCCACATACTGATTTTTTTATTGAGCCCATCAAAGCAGAGGAACACTAGGGTCTCCACTGGGAAGGAGGTAAGCTTCCATTCAGAAGGGTTTTATTAATTCTTAAAATTAATTAAGAAAAAATCTTAATTAATTTAAGATTTGAAATCTTAAAATTTCAAATTCTTAAAATTTGTTGCCCTCAGTTACAGTTGTAACTGTAGGTAACTCTTAAGGTAACTCTTCAGGGAAGAATTGGACTATTGTCTTCAAAGTGTGTAGATTACCTTGTTTATTTATTAATTTTTCTCTCTCTTTCACAATATAATTTTTTTTTATTCCTGCTATCAAGCTAGAACTTGAAACACCAGTAGGTAGACCTTAAGCTTCCAGATTTTCTGAATTTATTGAGGCTGTTTCAACATAGTGACTTAGGTGTCAATTTTTCTTCTGGTGCCTGAACAAATACTTGAGTAGTATTAATGCATGGTAAATACTTAAAGAGAAAAAAAGGTAACTGTGACCTAAGTACATAACAGCACATACATAAGTTATGATGACTACAGTGTAATGGCTTTGCCCTGTGAAGTCCAGGTTTGGGGGTGGGATTTATGTTGATTTCCCTCTTGTCCTCCATATTTCATGCATTTCTTGGAGTCTCCTTGGTTATGGGCTGTTCTTCAACAACATGAGGACCTCTAAGACTATGTTAGAAAGTTCTAAGAGTGCACAAGGAAACCAGGGGAGGGTTCACTCTGTGGAAGGGTGTCCCTGCTTACCATACTGCCGGTACAATGCTGTCCTTCCTATTGTTCTGTGGCTTCCCCTCAAGTTTTGTGGGGGTGTTGTCTTTCTTTCAGCAGTTTCTGTTTATATTTAGTGTCTGGATGCCTTTGAAGCTCATGTAGCAATATATAGGTTTAAGGAGTCTGTGGATGGCTCCAACTTGTGCTGAGGAATTGCATTTGTAAATCTGTTCTCAGAAAGGCACAATTTGTCAGTAATTCAGGATGGAATTCTCTTGTTTTGGACACCTGCACTTTAGTTCCCTCCCTTCTCACCCCTGCTCTCCCTTCCCCCCCACCCCCACTTAGCATTTACAGCAGCAATATCTTTTTGTATCTATTTCCCCCTTATCTAGACAGAGGCACGGTCTTCATTACAAAGCTACTGTATAATGCCTTTTGTTCATTCACTTGTTTCTTTTATTGTTGTTACAGATCTGTGGATGCTATTTTTCTACCAGCTCTCATCGCAACACCAAATTTTACACTGATCCTGTTGAAGCTGTGAAAGATATACCCAATGGGGCAACTATACTTGTTGGTGGTAAATATTCAAATTCTTTATGGTTGCAAGCATGTTATGTTAATGAGATATTTTTTACTCATTTGCCTTGTTTCTTTTACTATTAACTAATTAGAGAATCCATGGAATTACACAATTTTTTGAAGTGGTTTCCTACTCTGCTCATGAGGGGCATACTTTTTCAGTGAGAAAATCCAGGTTGTGTCATAGGGAAGGGGAAAAAGCCTCAGAAAAATAGGGTTTTTTCCGCCACTAGCAAAAACCAAAAACTGGACTCTGTTTGGTTGAATCCAGAAAATGAGCTTGGGAATTTTCAAGATAGTATTGTTATTTCACATGGTGAACAGATAAAATTTGTTTTGATTATTTTATGTTTGCACTCTCTGTATCCTTTGTCTGCCTAGTCTCTGGGTCACTGTGATCTTCAACAAATTGCCTAACCTGTTTCTGTGTTAGGAAGTGAAGGTAATACTTATCTATATTACACTTAGTGCTTGTGTGTGGCATTTCCAGAAGAGTCAAGAAGTTGCATCATACTAACTTTCACTGTGACTTGAGCTGTTGGATATTGTAGATGCTTTCCACACTTTTATGCCAATCAATCTGCATTTAAAAAAAAAGGGATTTATCTATTTCTTAGGTTGTTTCATGATTGCAGAAGTAATGAATGTAACATTGTAAAACACTTCAATGGAGATATATAATAAGGCAAAATTCCTTCTTCAGGAAGGAATTGTTTGTTTTTGTTGCTGTTGCTAATTTGTGAAGAAAAGAAGATTTGAGGCCAAGATAGGTTGGCCTTGAAGATCTCAGGGGTGTTTTAGAACTTAATTGATTCCATGATTCTGTGAAAAGGTAGTGCTTGTAGTATGACATGGTATTTCATTTTAGTTGTACCGGAGTCTTGCATAATAGGTGGGAGTGTGAGGCTCTTGTGCCTTGGTGGAGATCTAGATTACTGTGATTCCAGGCAGATATCCTCCAAAGGGTGTTCAGACTCCCAGAGTTTTATCACCTAATTACACAGGCTAAGCTATGGGATGTGCAGCAAAGATAGGAAGGTTAAATGGGTAGAAAGAGAAGGAGGAATAATGGGTACAGGGTTGAGGACACACAAGGAGAGCCATGGCCCTGGAGCACTTCCCTAAAAGCCCACTCTGATGGCTAAAAAGCTTTCTCCAAACTGGGAAGTGTCTGGTGAGTGGGAGATTCCAGTACTAGAGTCTTTCCGGAAATGTTGATTTATTTAGTTGACTAAGGAGCTTCTCAGAAAAGATTTTTGATTCCCATACTTCTGAACATTCTGTGTTCTTTCAAACACCTGTTACATAATGAATTCTTTTTAATTTTGTGTAGGTTTTGGATTGTGTGGGATTCCTGAAAATCTCATTGGGGGTTTACTGAAGACTGGAATAAAGGGAATAACAGCAGTCAGTAACAATGCAGGGTAGGTATTCATATGTCTGTGGTTTAATAAGTACAGACTAAAAATTCCAATTATGTGAAAAGGCTGATAAATATGAAAAAATCTTTCTTTTCACCGTCATGATTTTTTATTAACCAGACAGCTTGGTTTGAAAGTGTTGTTTTTGGAAGGAGCCCAGGAAGCTCAGTACTATATGTATACTGGACTTTGTCAGAGACCAGTTGTCATGGTGTAGAGTTGAAGTTATATTATTACAAATATTTATATTTCAATTTATGTATATTTAGCTTGTCGATGGTAACTGGAAAGTTTAACTGAGAGGCTTTAAATCTAGTATCAGTGATTTTGTGTGTATGTTTTTTTGTGAAATTCCAAAAAGGGATATATTTTTAAACTCAATTTGGTGCTTTCTAACCCTCTTACTGTATTTGTTACTTTAAAAAAATGCCAAGCAACACAAAACTAGCAGAGAATATCTATGATGAATGAATGGAGAATCTCCTTCATGGGTCTTCAGATTTTTGATTTATTTTTTAAGTGTTTGCCCCTTAAGAAATTAATGTGGGATTGCAATTGAGAATACTTCTTTCACAAATAATCTCTCATCTTCTCATTCAGGCTGATTTTTACGCAAGCTGTTCATTGTAGTAAGCTCCACAATACCTAATGATCTCCATATAGAGAAATAACTACAACCACTTCTGTTGAAGTGCATTTATGAAAATATAAATGAAATTAAATAAAAATATTAATATGTAAAATATTAATTGCACATTAATTGGCTAACAGATGATTTGTATTGGTATTTGGTATATACACAGTCAAGCTCCTTAGAATCTTGTGGGAAACAATTTCTGCTGGATGATGAAACGGAGAAAGAGAGAAATAATTTTGCATTGAAAGATCAAGTACTAGAGTAGAGATCATTAACTTTCCTCATAGTCTTATTTTTGAATAACACACATATATTTGCAGATAGAGAGATTGGACAGATGTTCCTGAAGGGGAGGTAAAAGTCTGAATATGAGAAAAGGTAGAAAGAGGAGCACTGTGGAATAGGATGAAAAGGAAGACGTTTTGTATGGTATTCTGAATATAGTTGCTGATGTTATAGGTTAGAATTAATTTATGTTGAAATAATGTTAACTTTCCTGAAAGTTCTTTGGATTTTGAGATGGAAGTGAGTTCTGTAGAACTATTGCTGCTGGCAGGAAAGCAAAATTTAATTCCTGTTCACTTGAAACTATTTTTGTATGAACATTCATGAAAGCCTGGAGAGTTCCTCACAGAACAGTGTAACAATTTGAAAATGCTCAAGGGCATCTAGATTTTTTTCTAAAAGTCTAGTTTGTAAAAATACAAGTTTTACTCTCCTGTTGAACAGTATAATTTATTTGAAATTTAATTAATAATAAAACAACTGTTTAATCTATCTTTGTATTTACTGTATTACTATTATGTGCAACTTAGCCTGCTATAGTATGGCAGTGTTTGGGAACCAGGTTAAAACACAGCTGTTGTCAGAAATAAAAGTCAGAATCCTCATCACAGCAATTGATACCATTTCTAATCTTCTAATTAGCCTGTAAAAAACCATGCTTTTCTAATACCATGCATCTTCTTAACACCTTCCAATACCATGTCCAAAAGTTTAGTGGTATTATCAAATATTGGAACACTAATAAATGGTTTTACAACTGAAGTAGCACAGCAGTCATATACCCTACAGCAGTCATATTCAAAGGGTCAATTGTTCCTGTAATGGTGAGGTGTCAGGCACTTTGAGGAATGAGTAATTGGCCACTTTCAAATTGCCATATGGTTTAGTGTGCTTTTCTTTGGTGACCTTGTGTTGCAGCTGATGCCTGGCTGTGTTTCAGTTTCCTGACTGCAGCTGCTTTCTTTTCTCCAGCTCTTCCAGCAAATAGGAGGTAATTGGTTGTGGTCAGGTTTTCTTGTCCTGCAGAGGTTAGCAGGCAGTTTGTAATTGGAGCAGGGAAGGAGCCAAGTGCACAGACAGACAGCCTATTCTGGAGAGCAGTGCAGCTACATGGATTAAGTCACATGCCTTTCAATATGTGAGAACCATGGAATGTTACAGACCTATCTGTTTATAACTAAAATAGCAGCAATGGAGACAGCAATTCACTTACATCTAAGGGAAAGCAGTAATTAGGAAGTCCTGAAGTGTTCTTGCCAACTTTTCTAGCTGGAAACAACGTTCAGCAGAGCCTAGAAATGCCTGGCAGTGTCTGGAAACAACTTTAAAGGAGTAGGATGTTCACAAGTTCACGTCCTACTTACTGTTCTGTGCTGCAGTGTAATTGAGAGGAGATTCCTCCTGCAAAAACTTGTTCAAATCATGTAATTGCTGGCAAATGAAGTCCTGTTTTTGGACTGTTTAAGGCTTTTCAATGACAGGTCGTACAGTAGTGTAGTGGGGTGCTCTTTGTCCCGCTGCTCAGCTTACTGTCTGCTGCTGCACATTATGCTCATGCTGTGTGCTAGCCAGTGAAACAGCACCTTTAAGAGCAGTTACTCTTTTGCCAAGGCAAACAAGGCAAAGTGTTTGAAAGTGAAGCAGTTCAAATATCCAGTACCTCTGGTATTTACACAACTTGCTGCAGGGGAAACTGAAGCTTGAGAACTAGGGCAATAGTGCAAGATAACTGCGATAGATAGGTGTGCTTCTCCAATACATCCTCTCACACCTTCCCCTATAACTTGTTTTGCTTGTATTGTTCACAGTGTAAATACTTTATTTACACTGTGTTTTTGTAAGCCCTTTAAATTGAGATGATTCCATTTTAGTAGGCTACCAAAATCCATTTTATTACAGTTTTTCTTCATTCTTGTTTTAATTTGATTTGTTCCACATTTGCTAGTATTAAAATTAATAAAAATAGTAAATATAGTGAAAGTGAATGAATCTATAAATAAATAAATTTTTTAAATATAGTTTTAAACATTGGTTCAGTAAATTCCCAACATAGCTGTGATTAGTATACAGTACCTTTTTGGCTGTTTTCTCATCCTCATGTAATGTCATGGTATCTTATTGCATACTGATTTAAAGTTACTTGGAACTTGGGACTTGGATGTTTTGGGTCAGCCTATGCTAAGACTTCCCTAATGCAGGCTAGCTGTTGTTTCAGGACTTGTGTTGCAACAAAAATTATCAATATATCCAAATATTTAAAATAAAAGTTAAAAAAATTTGCATGAAATTATTCTTTTTAATTAATTGTGCTTAATAAAATAGATAAATAATTTTGGCTATAATCACATACTGAAATCAACATTTCCATTGTATCTACCACCTGAATAGGCTTGAGTTTTGCAGACTGAAGCCCATTATTTGTGATAACTGTGTGTGTGGTCTGATTGTTTTATCAAATTTTGGTTTTGTCTGCTTTTGAGACTTAAAAATACATCCTTTTTGAATGCAGTAGTGTTGAACAAAAGGTTTTCACTTACACTAAAAATAGAGAAGTCACAGTTAAGATTATAATTGCTTATCACCTGGGTAATCATCTGAAAGGAGATTGACAGCATCTGTCAGATTATCACTGGTTCAGACTGTGTTCTTATAAGGCATTATCAGCTTTTTGAACCTTTGGTTTCTGTATTCTTTTTGAAGGTCTTTTAATGTTACAATGTTATACAATAGGACGGAAAATATGACTTTGAGATAAGCATTTGCACTTTTGAGCATGATGCCTGAGTGCCATTACATAGCTCTGTTAAGCATAATACTCTTGTTTTTCTAATGGGTTGGGCTATTTGTGGTTCCCAAATCCCCAAAAGGCAGTACTCTATGGGATCAGATGCAGTGGTAAACTTACTGCACCCATATTCTAAAGCACAAAATGTATCTTTATATTCTTTGCAATTAAATAATTTGGATTAAAGATAGATTTGATAAATATTCTGTAAGTTAAAGTTTAAAGTTATCTCATTTTTCAGTTGTTGCTTTGAATGATACATTTCTGTTAAAACCTGAATGTGTCTGCCATCTTTGCTGTGGATTCCCTGGTTTTTCTTGCATGTAATTTATGTGGCTCAATTCCACTGTTATTCTTACTAAAATATCTATCTATCGATCTATCTATCTATCTATCTATCTATCTATCTATCTATCTATCTGTCTATCTATCTATCTATCTATCTAATCATCTATCCATCTATCCATCTGTCTGTCTTAATATTACTTATGCTTATTAAAAAATATTCAAATGTAAATGTGTATATAAAAATGTACCATCATGTGGAAATTGCATTTTAAATTCACAGAAGGTTGTGAAGTTCTTCCATATAGTATTAGATATTGAGTGGTTTTAGTGGAACAACTTTGATAATCTCATGATTCATAAAGTTAAAATGTAACTGAAAATGTCTGAGGAACAGGCAAGGAGGCTCGTATGTACACAAAATGGGATCCAGCGTCTTACATCGTATGTGTAATCATAACAAATTCTTCACATATCACAAATCAAATCTATTTTCAGAAATGAAAAAAAGGCCACCAGTGACTCTTACCTCTCTTGGGAGAGAGAAGAGTAGAGTTATGTAAAATTCTGCACATGGCAAATTGCCAAAATCAGGAGACTATGTATTTTCAGTGAATTTGATTATTTGAATTTGATTTTTTTTGCAGTTGTCTGCATTCTTTATAAAAAATCTAATCAGATGCTTTATTACAGCTGTTAAATTGCTGACACTGTTTGAACTGCAAATCCCTGAAAATCTGCCTAGGTCATCTAGCTAATTTTAGTGTGGAGGTGATTTAGGATTTTGGCAGGGCAAATTGTACTAACTTTGTACTTCATGGAACTATTGAGAAATCAGCTGTGGAGATAACTTTCTGGTTGTGATGACAAGTGAGAAAAAAAACTAGATATAGAACTCAGCATGGTTGAGGAATTGGTTATAGAAATGACAATGGAAGTTAAACCTATCTTTTAGCTAGGTGACTTTTGAAATGTGATACATTTATTATGAAATTTAAATATTTATCAGATTACTTCTATACAATATACCTTCTCTGTGAAGGAAAAATACGGTACATATTAGACATTCTGAATAGAGTTGTTTTACTTGTTATTCTAAAAACACAGTTCACCATTTCATACCAGAAAGGAGACTGCTGCTGCTGATGTAACCATGCAATGTACAGGATTTCTCCTCTTCAGAAATTATCTGCCTTGTATGGACTTGGCCTATATGCCTGCACTCATCATTGTCACAGGAGAAGAGCATCATTTTTGAAGGAGGATGTTGGAGGAGCAATACTGCCATTTTGCTGTGAAACTTAACAGGAAGTTTTGAGAGCATAGAGGACAGAGTTCCCATGAGAATTCTTCAGTAGCAGAAGGACAAGGGTCCAGTGCAGACACTGTAGAGAAGGAGTAGNTGCCATAGCATAGGGTAGCACCCATACTTCTCTCTTCCTCCTCTTTTTTCAGTCTGCAGAGAGCTTCTTTTTTCTTTCTTCAGAGATCTTCATCCTCTCTTTTTGCTTTCCATTTAGCAATTTGCAATCAGACATATGGGAAGATGTCCTAGGAAAAGAAGGTGCCTGAAGACAGTGTCAAGACATTTGGCTAAAGACAAGAAATAACAAGGCAAATAAGCCTTATACCTCTGAATAATTTACCTTTCTGTGGGCTGAACCTGTTTTTCTCTGTCTGTTAGTTAACTCCTATCTTGTTCTCATTCTTGGTACCCTTCGGGAAGTGAGGGACGGAGAAGGAGAAACACTGTATCATCTGAGCTGGCTCTTAGTAACCTTACAGATGGGGAAATTATTGTGGGACATAGTGTCATTGTTACGAGCCAGGTGTAAGACTGGGGAAGATGAGCTATAAAGAACTGTTATATGATTGTCTACATTAATTTTTCCCTGGGTGGTGCCTGCACTTTTGTTCAGTGTCTTCCAGCAAACACCATCTAGTAGGCATTTATTAATTTTCTGCACAAAGGCTATTAAGGATCTTTCTGGTGCTGCCAGGATTATACTTTATTTTTGTGGACCTAAGAACATGTGTCCCTAAGAACTTGGGTGGTACCTCTATCCACCCAACTTTCATGTTGGTAAAATTTCATGCTGTAGTCAGGCACCCCTGTGAGCCTGAAAGCTTAAGTTTCTGCTACTATGAAATGCCATGCAGGTAGTGATTGATGCATTCCTTTTAGTTGGGAAGCACATCTGCTCTTCCTTAGGAATTGTGGATCTGTCAGAAGGCATAACTGCATGTAACTTGGAGCAAATCCTTTGAAGACTGAAAAGCTGATGTTGCAAATAAAATCAGCCTCTCATCTTCTACATGGAGAATTTGTTTCCTTTCTTCACGCCTAGCCTAGTGCCATGAAAATTTCTAGCTCTAGAACAGGTCCATCTGTTATCAAGTTTCTTGCTTCATTATGTAACACTTGGCTGATGAATACCTAAAAAGACTGCTTGTCTGTCTGCAGAAGCTGACTGGTGTCTGTACATAAAATGTTTTCTGGGAGTAGAATCAACCATTTATGTTCATTTTTTGCAGCAACAGTTAGTTGCAGCAAATTTAGTTTCTGCCTGAGGTTGAGCCTTGCCCCAGGATTCTTACTGCATGCTTTTCCTTCTCAATCTGTAGTCTTCAGGGGTGGTATAGTTTTACCCTCCTATCTTTCCAGTCCCCAAATTATGAGAGGAGGAAGATCAGGGGGTGTATCATGTTAGCTCCTTGATCAACATGCTTTAATTCTCCAAAACTCAAGATATTCATAACTAATGATAACTCATATTAATTTTAATATTAATATTTCATAATAATATGTTAATATTTTAATATTTCATAACTAATAATTTCTGGTCACGTGTAATTTCCCAGGAATATCAGCTTCTGGAGAATCTTTGAACAATTGGTAGAGGAAGCTATCTCTTTAAGAAATCTAGAAGGAGGACCTCATTCTAATTGATGCTGCTTTCCATCCAGTAAAGGCAGCCAGTCTGTTCTGACCACACCCACATGTTTTAGAAACAGATAAATATCTTTATAAAGGCACAAAGAGAGGAGAGTTGTAATTGTCTTGTGATGTTTCCTTTTACTCAATCCCCTTAACAATAAGCCATTTTATGTTTTGTGCCAGTGTGTGACATTCCAAGTAGCCATTTTTTTCTGCATAAGAATGCAAATTTCTATTTCCTGCTTCATCAGGCTGTGTAGGACTTGTTGGTTTGTGGGGCTTTTTATCAGTTTGGAAATTTAGGTAATCTCTTCTTCCCTGTGATGCCGTAGAATGTCTTATGCTTGAGCCACCAAAGAAGAAGGGCTGAGAGCAGCAGATTATTGTTTATCTGCAGTGAAATACTGACATGTTGCCTTTGACTACTTCCAGTACACTGGAGATGTGTGGGCTAGATCTGTCTGACAGTCATATTTGGTGAACTTTTTAAATTAGAAAAGACAGACATAGTTTTTTGCAGGAATTTTTTGTCAGTCTGAGAGGAACAAAACAACAGGATTGAATGTGTTGCTAGACAATCAAAGCTCCTTAATTTTTCTTGTCTACATCAATAGTTTTGGGTAACTTGGTCACTGACATTCTTGATGAATGCCTAGTTCTCTTTTCCAATATGCATTTCATGTATTCTGTTGATTCACTTTTCATCTTAATACAGAATGGGCAAACTTCTAGAAACCCAAACATATCTGAAGGTAAAAGAATGCATTCACTCTCTAGCACTAATGTGTACTTCCCCTTTTCTTACTGCACACATAACAACTATGTCAACTTCTACCACACCTTCTTCCTTCCTATCTAGGGCAGCATATTTTCATTGCATTTACCTTTGTTTTGATTTGTAAAGGACTGAATCCAGCTTTTAAAATAAGTGTGTGGGGTGTATTCTTTTCATGCACTCAGTAAAGGTTCTTTTTTTTTTCTTTCTATGGATGCAGTTTGATAGGTTGCCTGTAAGGTAAATTTTTATAGGTAACATTTTGAGGGTAAACACAATTAAAGCTGAAAAGTTCAAAAAACTCTTGTGCTTAAAATAACACAATCAAGAAAGCAGCAAAATACAGCAAGGGAGAACTAATAACTTAAAATTGCCATAGAGCTGTTATATTGAAAGAAATATCCATAAACCAGAGGGTTTTTGAAATTTGTAATCTGGCATAGAGATGTCACATGAAAAACGTGTAAGGAAAACAATAGTTAGAACAGTGTTTTTTGTGTGAAATGTGTGTTTCTTGGGACATTGATATGTAAGAGAAAAACATAGGAAACATAAAATAGGCTGAAGTGCTCAAAATGGATTTTGGGAGGGAGATGAAAACTGATGCATGTGAAAGCACAAGGGTTATTTTAGCTGGAAACCTGAATACAGATTGCATCCTCAAAACAGATGGATGGCAGTGTATTTTCATTAAAAAATGTACATCTAAGAAAACCCTATATGAGTAAAGGCAAGAGGATTTTGTGCTGCTGCTCTGAAGATAAAATGCATGTGGGAGTTGAAGTAATTTTGTGTTACCAGGGAGGCAGAGCCTCCTGGTGCATGACTTTTGAAAGGTGAAATTCCTGTTCTCATTGTGCTGGGGAAATAATGTTGTATATGACCTTGTTGTATGCTCAGTAACAGAACCCCACAGCAATTTTGGTTTTGAACAAATTGGCTACATTTGAGGAGAATAGAAAGAAAGAGTGACTTAAGAAGTGAGGAACAACTTGGCATGACTGTGACAGAATAACCTTTGTGCAACTTTCTGCATAATTTCTTCCTAACTACTGAGTTCCATTTGATAGAAGATACCTCACAGTAGATCAGGAAGTCAAGTGTATCCACATGGAATCCTGCAGTATGATATGCAAAACCCTGTTAAGGACAGTATGCTTCAGTAGCTGCTTCTGAGAATGCAGGAGGGAGGATTATGGATCTTAGTGAAATGAAGGAGAAATTTCTTTAACCATTACAAATCTGCTCCTGACCCTCTGTTGCCGTCCTTTCTTACATCAAGAAAGGATGCACACAGTATTTCATTGTCTTCATGCAGAAGTTCTTTTTTTCTATTTTTCTTCCAAGTTTTGTAATAATAAGAGCAACGTTAACCACCTGAATGATACACAGAGATTGCAAACTCTGACTTGCAAGCAGTTCAGGAAGCTTCCTGTTGTTCTTGCACTAGAAAGCACTGCACAGTTTTGTTTACATTCTGCACTTTTGCCACACAGTGCCATAGTTACACCAACCTGTTTAACTGCCATCAGATATTGACTGGTCTTTTACATTTGTTTACTACCTTTTATAATGAGACGTCAGGGTTTGACAGTTTTCATGTGAGAGGAGTTGTCCTGCTTTGAATTAATCTATGCAGGAAATTCTTTTAATCCCTTTAAAATTTTATTATTTTTGTAATCTCTTTTGCCTACAACACTCCTCTTTCTTCTCTATTCTTAGCTCTTCTAGTTTCAAACTGGAGGATTTTTTTTCTTGTGGGGAGTTAGAAACACGGGTTGTTTCTAGGCAACGCACATTTTAGTCCCAAGGCTTTGGCACCAGAATATTTTGGAAGTTGCATCATGGTTAGATTTTTAACTTTTTTTTTAATTGGTCAGAGTTGGAGAGTGGAGCAAGCTTTTATAATAAACCACATTCTTTTGTATCTAGAGAACATAGAATAAATTCAGAGAACCAGGTCAGAGAAGCTTGTTTCACTTCCTCTCATCCACTTTTCAAAGTGCTTGAGTATGCACTGAAGTGGGCCACCTCCTAAAAATAGTCCTAACCTTATAATAGTGCTCATGAGGCATGCAGTTGTGAAGGCACTGGGACTGTGTGTCTGTCCATGCAGCTCGCAGAGTATTGTGGTGGGAGAGGAAGAGCTGGTGCTGGTCCTGCTTGCTTAGCCCCTCTCCCTTCACCTGCACCACTGCAGCCTGTGCTATGGCTGGCAAGCATTTCCACTTTTATATTTGAAAATGAATACTGCATAATAGTAAAGTTTTTAATCTGGTCTTTCTTTAAAGCTCTTCTTCTGGAAGGGTGTTTTCAACAGGATTCATATATTGTAAGCACATGTGTGTTAATTACAAAGTGCTGAATGATTGATATTGTAAAAGATTATTTAAATATTTTTCTGTATTTCTTATCCTGAAATGTCAAGCCATTGTGTGGATAATTAAGTCATGTTCAATTGAGCCAACTCATGGCAGATATGCATCATTTTTTGTGAGGAAATACTGCATCATGGCATCTTTTTTGTAGAGGGACGGGAAGCTCTGAGTTCTCTGCTTCTATGACGCAGAGACCAACATAAATGTGGAGGTTACATTCACACACATGTACCAGTTTGCTGGCATCCTGCATAATGTGCTGGAAAAGTGAAAGAAACCTGTCTTTATAATATAAAATCTATGTTTATTTTCGTATTTATATGTTAACCTCATATTTCCTTGAATTGAAGTAGCATTTTTTACAGAGAAACCTTGGTTGCAGGAACTCCTGAAAAGTGTTTCTAATCCAGTAGTACACAATATAGCATACAAACATAATGAAGGATTATCAGAATTTTAGAAGCACTAGCACAAGAAAAATGTTGTATACTGTGTCTGGCATTCAGTTTCAGTTCACATAGACAAGAAAATCTTGTTTGTAGTGCCAAATTCCTTTGCTGGAGTAGGTGGTTATTTAGTAAGAGATTTAATTATTTACTATTATAAGAAAATTTAAATACAAACGTTCCCTTACCTCATATAGAATCTAGCATTATAAATATCAGTGTACCTTTCTCCTTGGGCTGCTAAGCAATCACTTGTCTTTTTCCCAGTGAGCAGGAGCTTAAACAAAAATATGTCTTTATTCACTCAAAACTAAGTCTGACTTTTTATTAATTTGGTAAGGCTTTTTAAAGGAGCAGATATGTAAAATAACACCACTTGTCAAGCTGGTATTTTTAGCTGCTAACATGTGAAATTACTTTAACTGGAAGTTTTGGATGTATTCTGTGCCTTGGAAGAGATGAGGTTTGATACTGAAATATTGAATTTTAATTGTAGCTTTGATGCTTTACCCTCTAAAGGCTGGAATTTGTTTTTGTCTTCAATTCCTTATGTGTGGGGAAGATAACTCTGTTCTTTTTTGTTAAGTCATTACAGCTTATCAAGTGGGTTTTTTTTACAATAAAACTGTTTGGCATTTTCTACACAGTGTTGACAATTTTGGACTTGGTCTTCTGCTTCAGACAAAGCAGATAAAACGCATGGTGTCATCGTATGTTGGAGAGAATGCTGAATTTGAACGCCAATATTTATCTGGTGAGCTTGAAGTTGAGCTTACACCACAGGTAAGGAGTGTCTCTAAGAGAGTGGTTTCTTTTCATCTAAAATGTTGCGTAGAATAATGCTTAAGTGCTCTTATAAAATTGTTTTGCAATCCAAATGTTTTGCTTGTGTGCAGAAGACACTTGCTATCTATGATGGGCTGACCCTGACTGGATTCCAGGTGCTCACCAAAGCCTCACTCTCAACTCCCCTCAGCTTGACAGGGGAGAGAAAATATAACAAAACACTCATGGGTTGAGATAAGTAAAGAGAGAGATCACTCACCAGTTATGATCTTGGGCACCATAGACTCATCTTGAGGAACTTAATTTAGTTTATATCAATCAAATCAGGGTGGGCTAAGAGAAGTAAAACCAAATCTTAACACCCCCTTCCTCTACACACACTTTACCCCAAACCTACCTTTCTCCCGCTCCATTGTGCATTTCCTGCAGGGTCCTGCCAGCAAACCTGCTCCAGTGTGCCCTCCTCTTTCCTTGGGGCCACAGGAGCTGCGAGGATCCTGCTCCAGTATGGGCTTCCCATGGGTCACAGCCTTCTTTCAGGCATTACCTGCTTGGGCGTGGGATCCTCCAGGGGCTGCAGATGGATTTGTGCACCCACGTGGCCCACCAGGGGCTGCAGGGGCACAGCTGTCTCACTGTGGTCTTGCCACGAGCTGCAGGGGAATCTCTGCTCTGGCACCTGGATCACCTCCTGACTCTCTTCCTTCACTCACCTTGATGCCTGCAGAGCTGTTCCTCTTACATATTCTCACTCATCTCTGCTCTGGATGCACTTGCATCTGTTCAAGAGGTTCTCCTTCTTCAATATGCTGTCCCAAAGGCACTACCACTGTTGCTGATGGGCACAGCCTTGGAACCAGCTGGCACTGGTTCTGTGGACACTGGGGGAAGCTTCTGGCATATTCTCACAGAAACCACCCCTCTAGCTACCAAAACCTTGCAAAGTCAATACACCATCTTAGGGCCATGCATCTGTTAAGAACTGACTGTCTTACTTGTGTGAATTCCTTTAATGGAATGAATTAATTAAGAATAGATTTTATTCATCTGAAGTTTTTATATATATATAAATATATGCACACACATATGGAGTTGGTAGAAAAAGGCATCAAGTATGCTCAGTACTGTAGCCCCATAAAAAGGGAAGAAAGTCAAGGAGCTGCATTGTTGGATCTTGGTGGCAGGTTTTGGGGATGTTGCATGAGCAATGCCTGCCATCTAGTGGGCAGGAATCAAATTCGGCGATTTCGTTCATTGTGGCACAAAACCCTTTTTGGCTTGTTCATTAACTCTAGCGAAATTAATCTGTGCATACTGTTGTGAGCAAATTTAAAACTTTACTTTTTAGCACTGTATTTTTAATTGTTTTAGCACTGCGAAACTACCCAAATAGCATGAATGCAATGAGATCCTAAAATCATTGATGTCAGTTATGTTCTATTGAGATCAACTTCTGTGAAACTGGTGTTCTAACTTTAAAGACTACAGCATATTAGTGTAGGGCATTTTCAGAGGTGACACATAAAATTTGGGCTTTAAACAGCTATTTATATAAATGGGAAAAATAACTGTGTTAAGTTTTTATTAAGAATAGTATCTTGAGCTCCCTCTCTTGTGAATCACAGAATGGGTCAGGTTGGAAGGACCTGCAGTGGGTCATCTGGTCCAACCTGTTTGCTCAAGCAGGGTCATCCCAGAGCACATGGCACAAGACTGTTGTCCAGATGGTGCTTGGGTATTTCCAGTGAGGGAGACTACATGACCTCTCTGGGTGACCTGTTCCAGTGTGTGGTCAATGTCACAGTAAAGAATTTCTTCCTCATGTTCAGGTGGAACTTCCCGTGCATAAGTTTCTGCCCCTTTCCTCTTGTCCTGTTGCTCAGGACCCCTGAACAGAGCCTGGTCCCTCCTCTTGACACCCCTTTTTCAGGTACTTACAGGCATTGATAAGGTCCCTTCTCAGTCACCTCTGCTCAAGGCTGAACAGGCCCAACTCCCTCAGCCTTTCCTCATAAGAGAGATGCTCCATTCCCTTAAGCATCTTTGTTACCCTTCACTCCAGGACCCACTCCAGGAGTTCCATGTCTCTCTTGTCCTCAGGAGCCCAGAACTGGACACAGCAGTCCAGACATGGCCCACCAGGGTTTAGTAGAGGGCCAGGGTCAGCTCCCACGATGAAGTTCCCATCTCCTGTTGAAGATGCTTTTCCTGATGCATGCCAGAATACCACTGGCCTTGGCCACTAGGGCACACTGCTGGCTCATGCACACCAGGACCCCCAGGTCCTTCTCCACCGAGCTGCTTCCCAGCAGGCCTGCCCCTGGCCTGGACAGGTGCATGGGATCATTCATCCTCAGGTGCAGGACCCTGGATTTTCCCATGCTGAATTTCAGATTGTTCTCTGCCCATCTCTCCAGCCTGTCAAGGTCCCTCTGAAGGGCTGCAGAGCTCTCTGGGGTATTGGCCACCCCTCCCAGCTTTGTGCCATCAGCAAACATGCTGAGGAGGCATCTGTCCTTCCTCCAACCCATTGATGAAAAGCTAAACAGTACTGGGCCCTGTATTCACCCCTGGGGGCACCACTAGTGACGGGCCTCCAGCTAGATCCTGTGCCACTGATTGTAATGCTCTGGGATTTGCCATTCAGCAAGTTCTCAATCCATCTCACTGCCCTCTCATCCACTCCACTCTTCCTGAGCTTGCCTATGAGAATGCTGTGAGAGAATGTAATTACAGACATGAGTGGAAAAGTTCCTTTTATACACAGTCAGCAAACATGAAAATAGCCAGACACTTGTCATGTCTGATGTTTCAAATCTCACAAATCTCACAATGCATTTTTTTCCTTCCTATTTCATGCTTACTACTTTCACGTAGGGGACCATGAACTTACACATGTAGTTGGCTCTGGGGACTACAGATAAGCTATGTAGATCCAGCATGGAAATAATGTATCTACAGCATATAATGGGAAACAGTAAGGTGAATTAATTACCTGCTAGGAGATGTGGGGATTTGAAATATTTGTGTCAAGAAAAATAGTGTGGTATAACCTTAGGCAAAATAGGAGACTTTTGTATTATTGTTGCACAGTAAGGAAGACATCACGATGAGATCTTGAAATGATAAGGTTTCTTAGAACACAGGACTCTGTATGATTGCATGGTTTGCATCTGCCTCTTGCCACCATTTTGAAAACTAACCAGAGGCCACTGTGCTTCTTGTCGGATAATTGGGGAAAATAAAATCTATGTCGTAGAGGCTGTTAAATTGGGTAATTGACCATGATGTTTTTGTCTTTGAATCCAGGAGAATATGAAAAAAAAATCTGGGAAATGACACTAATGAAAAGCAAACATGCATCTTTGGCCATAAGTCCATAATTAAGGCGAGTGAGGAATTTTTGCTGTTAGTATCCTGTACTATAGCTGGACATAGAGAAGCATGCAGACAGGGTGGTCAAAGAGAGTATAAAAACTGCTCTGTTAGCTTTTTGGTATTCTTGGCACAGGCAACCCAGTTACTGGACTCCCTCTTCCTTTCTCAATCTGCCATGCTTGGCTGTTTCGACTAGGAGTGGGTTCTGAAGGTTTTCTTAGAATGTTGAAGAATGTACATTTGTTAGAGAAGAAAAACCTTCTAGGATATGTAGCCAGGTGGGAAAGAGAAAAATAACTCTGTACTATTCTCAAGAATAATTGATTGGGAAACAAACTGAAGGAGAGGAGACAGCCAAGTGCTGGGCCCTGGCATTTGGGAGGTAGCTGTATGACAGTGTCACCTCGAGCAGTTCATGACTGTGTGTGAAGCATTTCGTTCCATATCTGGTACTAATCCCACACAGGAAAGCTACAGTGTGAGGAAGAAATAGATGATCACATCTGTCTACTGTGTGCAGAAGGAAAAGCTACAAATGACAGGATATGAAATAAAGTTAATGCAAGCCGTTCATCTAAGTTGGATTTGTTGTTCCTAAATGACGATTTCTTAAATGTGTTTTCCCATAGGGTACACTTGCTGAACGTATTAGAGCAGGAGGAGCAGGAATCCCAGCATTTTACACCAGTACTGGCTATGGGACACTGGTGCAGGAAGGGGGTGCACCCATCAAGTACAACACAGATGGCACCATTGCCATTGCCAGCCAGCCAAGAGAGGTAAGAGGTCTGATTGCCATTAGGAAACCTTCAGCATTGAAAAATTAATTTCTAACATATTTACAAGATAAACAGATGTGTAAGAAAGAGTTAAATTTAGCTTTACTGTATTCAGTTAACCAGACACATTAGCTTTGCTTCCATTCCTTACTACTGTCCTCTGTGATGTGTTAAAGAAGTTTTTACAGTTCTAGAGTGATTTAGCATCAAGACCTGGTCCAAGTAAAAGCCTGCCTTGCTGAGTTGCTCTTCACTTGACTGTTCTCTGACCAGGTTCACTGTGTATTCAAACTAAATTTTGTACCATGCCACTGTAGTGCGTAGAGCTGTTTGAGAACAATCTCCTGTTAGTGGGACAGGTGCTCCTTAAATACTGCACTATGCAGTAAGCAGCCCTGCAGCTGCACATGGAGCTTCAGCCTTACAAGAAATGGGGCATTCCCATGTTAAACTGGCAAGAGCTCAGCTGACACAAATTTCAGGAAATGCATTTCCCAACTTGAAATTTAGTCTGTTTTTAAAACTACAAAGAAATAAAAGACTGTGGCTTTCAAGGGAGAAACAAGGGTTTCATTTTGAAATTGGATGTAGAATTTAGAGAAGGGAAGAGATGTCTCAGTGCCATAATTTTTCTTGAAGAAATGGATGGGGCTAGTATTGTGTGTTCCAATGAGGCTGCATACAACATTAAATTTCACTTTAAGAGCATTTCTGGTGTAAAGGTAATTCCACCCTAACCCATGGTTTTCATGTATTTTATACATGGCTATTTGCAGTATCTATACATTGCCTTAATCTTTTATATTCCCTTAATTTTTTTACTGCATACATCATTATGATGTTTTACCATTTGGAGGAATGTTTTGTTCAATAAATAGCTTATAATTTTTAATAAAATTTTTCCTCATTTGTTTTTCTTTTGACATTTGTGGGAAAATCTCCCTTACTCTCCTCAATCTAATAACAATGGGGTGCTAATAACATGACTAGCAGGATTTGCTCAGTTCCATTTTCCACATCCATTTTGCACAGATGTATCATTTTATAAAGGCTCAAATCTCCTTTTATGGTATTGGCAAACTGACATATGATACACTTTTCTCCTACTTCGTTTCCCTTTCAGCAACTTTAAAAAGCTCTCAAGTAATATTTGTGTATACTCTTACCTTCTACATTGTCAAGAGAGGTGGTCTTTCATCTCTCTATATAGGATTGGAAGACTAGCTCTGTCTCTCTTCCATATTTTGGCTTCAGGCACTCATTCCAAATATTGATCATACATGCAGGGAAAACCAAATGAAACTCAGCCTGTTAGATGACATGATTCCAGCAGTTTATCTTGAATTGATTTAATTTTGGATTTGGTGGTGGGCAGTGCTTATTAACTTTTTCAGTAATTCTGCTTTAGCACTTCAGTTTTTGGTTAGCTGGTAGATGTGCAGGACAAAGCATGTCCAATTCCAGTAGATGGAGCAGGAGGAACATGGATTCTCATGATGTTTCCCTAGAGACACTATGATAAAGCTGGGGTTTATACCCTATCTATGCCTTTCTGTTATCACACAGTTTTTCAGTAAAAACTTTACAGAGTACAAAAAGAAGTTGGAATATAATACTCTGCAAAATTACCCCTAAAATAAGTAATCTGTTGGAAGAAACCTACATCTCAATTTTGGACTTTTTTCTGTAGGTGAGGGAGTTTGATGGCCGTCACTTTATTTTAGAGAAATCGATTACAGGAGATTTTGCTCTTGTGAAGGCATGGAAGGCTGATCGTGCAGGAAACATAATTTTCAGGTATGACTTGTTTACTGGTGGGAAAAGATTATTTTACAATTTAGGTAATGAATGAGAAGGAGAATCCTGTCTCCTGTGTTATGGCAAAACAATGTTTTACTGATTTCACATTCTTTCATATTGCCTTTCCCTGCTGTCAGATTACGCTGCTATAAACTCCAAAATGTAATTGTTTTTCTAATGACTTTTGAGAATTCAAACATAGCTATGAAATAAAGCATTCATAGTTAAAAATGAGACACAACAGACCGAAGTCATTATGATGACTGTTGAGAAACTTAGTGACATTCTCTTTCTTTCAATATTCATGTTAGTTTGGGTCCTTTTTCTTGAGCAATTAAAGGCTAACCCAAGAAGTACAGCTTCATGTACAACAGAAGAGAAGTAAACTGAGTTAGTCTTCTGGCCAGTCAGTGATGGGAAAACTGATTCTGTCTAAAGAACACTGTTTTTAAAGTTTATTTCATCTCAGTGGTGTAGGGAAAGGCATCATATGAATTTAAGCATCTTTGCAATGAAAAGTTTGATGTTGCACTACTGAGAAAATCTTCTATATGAGTTGCTTTGTTTGTGTTCTGGTTTGTCCTGAACTCAAGCAGGAGAGAGGTTTGCTTTTGTTTAATGCCTGGTTTTTATTTGTTTGTCTTATGGCTATCAGATGAAAAGGTGAGTGTTGTAGTTATCATGTGCAGTTTATTACAAGCACATGCTGATTGAGAGTCTGTCTTTGTATAGAACAAACAAGGAGTTGGAAAAGCAACTGAAAAATATGTGTATAAAATAACACCCATAAAGTAATGTTTTTCTTTATGTGTATATATGTGTGTGTGTAGATACATTTTTTATATATCCACAAAATTAATACTAAATTAAAATACTTGAAAAATCAAATAATTTATATATCCACATAATTAATACTAAATTAAAATACTTGAAAAATCAAATAATTTATATATCCACATAATTAATACTAAATTAAAATACTTGAAAATTTATAAATAAGTTTTTATTTTGCCCGACTCTTAACATCCTGACTTGCCCACTGGCAAGACAATATAATTTCTGACTGAAAGCTGAACTTTCTTGTATGTGTGCAGATGAATTTGATGGCTGCTAAACTGCTCTCCTTAGGCTCTGGTACATTGAATACAGGAAACACTCTTCCCCCTTGGCCTTGTCTTTGATCCTGAGCCATAACTCTCTGTGCTTTTATCCTGTATCTTTCTACTGATGCACAGTAGATACCTCTCAAAAGTTCTTTCATTCCCCTTGGAAAGATTGGTTGTGTTCTTTTACCCTCTTCCTTTATGCCCTGTTGCTCTCTATGCCTTTCCTTCTTCCTGCTCCTTTCAGAAGTCTTCATTATGTCTCCCACATTCACACAATACAGCTGATAATAGATACTTCTTCCATCTGAAGACCTAAAAATCTTGACTCCTTCCTTCAACTGTAATTAATGTGAGATGGAAACTAATTGAAGATGGAAACAAATACTCATCTGGTGCCCTATTCCATATAGGATATTACTAGCTCAAAGGAATGTGCTTGTGCTAAGCAGTGACCTGTTCTGTTTCTGGATGAGACATGATTCTCTCATAACATAGAGAAACATAGGGTCATCTTGTAAGTTGCCATCTGCTACCACTTTCACAGCAGTGTGGTACTATTCATAGTGTGTTTCCTGTGACTGTGTGAAGCCAGTAGCAATGGTGTGTCTTCCAAACTGTTAATCACCCTCAAGCTAAGAGCTTTTATAAATTTAGAGGACAAAGTGTAAGTATACTTTAGGTACACTTACTTGGACCACAGGCTGGCATTAATTTTTTTCCTATTCTCATACATCAAGCTACACTGCTTTTTTGGAGTTCAGAATGGCACCAACTTCTTTAGAAAGCTGCTTTTAAAATGGTTTGTTTTGTTTTTTAAAGTTCTACTTCATGAGTCCTAGATCTTTTGTCCCATACAGCATGTTGTGGTGGCTTTCATTTCAGGCATCTTCATGCTGAGTGGACTATTCTGCACCACTTGGCAGTGGTTAGCTTTTGTCTAACAACGGTCTTAACCTCCCTTGGTGCTTTGCTCATTAGGGAAGCACATTAGGGAGTGCCACTGCTTCTTTGGATAGTCAGAGAATTCCAGAATGGCCTGGTTTGGAAGGGATCTTAAGTATCATCCAGTTCCAGCCTCCAGCTGTGGGCAGGAACAACCTTCTGAGTTGGGTTGCTTAGAGCTCCACCCAGCCTGGCCTTGAACACTTCTGGGGATGGGGCACCACAACTTCTCTGGACAACCTGTTTCAGTTCCTCACCACCCTCAGAAAAGAATTTTCCCCTAATATCAAATCTAAACCTCCCTTCTTTCAACTTGAAGCCATTCTCCCTTGTTTTGTCNGAACACTTCTGGGGATGGGGCACCACAACTTCTCTGGACAACCTGTTTCAGTTCCTCACCACCCTCAGTAAAGAATTTTCCCCTAATATCAAATCTAAACCTCCCTTCTTTCAACTTGAAGCCATTCTCCCTTGTTTTGTCACTACGTGCCTTTGTGAAAAGTCCATCTATGTTGAATACTTCCTTCAGGTACTGGAAGGCTGTAATTTGGTCACCCTGAAGCCTTCTCTTTTCCAGACTTAACAACTCAAATTCCCTCAGCTTTTCCTTGTAGGAGATCTCTGATCATCTTGGTAGCCTCTGGACTGGCTCCAGCAGGTCCATGTCCCTCCTGTGCTGGGAGCCCAGAGCTGGATGCAGTGCTCCAGGTGGGTCTCAGCAGAGCAGAGCAGAGGGGCAGAATCCCCTCCCTCCCCTGCTGCCCCCGGGGCTCTGGATGCAGCCCAGGACACGTTTGGCTCTCTGGGCTGGGAGTGCCATGGCTGGGCCATTGCAGCCTCTCACCCACAGCACCCCCGAGCCCTTCTGGGCAGGGCTGCTCTGGGTCTGTTCATGCCCAGCCTGGGCTGATACCAGGGGGTGTCCCAGCCCAGGTACAGCACCAGCACCTGGCCTTGTTAAACCTCATCAGATTCCCTAGGGCCACTTCTGGAGCTTGTCCAGGGCCCTCTGGATAGCATCTCACCGTTCAGAAGTGCCAACAGCAACACACGGTGTCATCTGCTTATTTGCTGAGGGTGCACTCGATTCCTTTTTCTGTGTCATTATTGAAGATACCAAATAACACTGGTCCCAGTAGAGACTCCTGAGGGACACCACTTGTCACTGATCTTCACTGGGTCTCTGAGCCATTGACCATGTGTGACTGTTGAACCAATTCCTCATCTACCAAACATTCTATGCAATTGAATCCATCTCTCTCCAAATTAGAGACAATGATGTTGTGGAGCTGTAAAGCCATGTCAAAGGCTTTACAGAAGTGCAGATAAACGACATTTATAGCCATTTTCCATCCACTGATGTAGTCACTCTATCATAGAAGACGACTATATTGGTTAGGCAGGACTTGCCTNGACAATGATGTTGTGGAGCTGTAAAGCCATGTCAAAGGCTTTACAGAAGTGCAGATAAACGACATTTATAGCCATTTTCCATCCACTGATGTAGTCACTCTATCATAGAAGACGACTATATTGGTTAGGCAGGACTTGCCTAACAGATGTGAAGTTTTGATGGCTGTCCTGAATCACCTCCCTGTCTTCCCTGTGAGTTAGCCCAGCTTCTAGGAGTATGTGCCATGATCTTCCCAGGCACAGAGGTGAGGCTGACATGTCAGTAGTTACTGGGGTCCTCCTTTATATAATTTTTAAAGATGGGAACCATCTCTCCCTCTTTCCAGTCACCTGGTACTTCCATGACTGACTGCCATGTCTTTTCAAATATCATGGAGAGTGATTTGTCTGCCTCCTTTGGCTCCCCTCCCTTTTCACCTGGTTCCATTCTGCTAGTTGTTCTAGCCCAATGTACCTTGACTTTACAAGCAAATATGTGGCTTGTGTTGGTAATGAAAAAAGGCTGTTGACAAAGAAGCAGAAATGTTGAAGGGACAACCTGAGTTGGAGCCTCTTCTGTGAGAGTCATGTCAGGTCATCTCTTCATGCTTCAGCTGGTTCTGCAATACATAAATTCAGCTCATACCTGAGGTGTCTCTGCATCTTCATATCACTAGATATGTAGTAGATGTAGTTTGTTGGTTTAGTCTGCTATGAACTAGTTTGCTGTCTTTTGCCTCTGGGAGAAAAGATGTCATGCCTTTGGGTCCACTTAGAAATCCAGTGGAACAATGGAACTTCGTAGACGTTGCTGAATCTAGATGTCCAGAAATTTTTCTTAACATAAAAAGGCAACTTCGTCTAGCTAGTTTTTGAATTTCGTACTGCTAACTCCTTAACTTTATTCTCTGTTGGAAAATAAGTGTAGCGCTGCTGGTTTTTTTCTTCTGGATGATGTGTTCTTTAGAAATAAGGCCTTTGATCCCATAAAACTTCTGGATGGTGTGTTCTTTAGAAATAAAGCCTTTGATCCTGTAAAAGACTGCTGCTTCTGAAACAACTTTACTAACTGAAGAACAGTTTAAATGGCAGAAGCTTTTATAAATTACATCAGATTAGAGACCATTAGCTCTTTTTAATGTCAAATTAACATTGAAATGTTCTCTTTTAGTTTTTGTCCCTATGTAAAAATAATTTTATATCAGCTTCTTTTACTGGCAGAGTAGCCACTACAATCTTGAGAAAGTCTTTGGCTCAGAAACGTAGTTACATGGGAATTGTTAGTTTTGTCATCTTCCTTTCCCCCATCTGTATCCATTTCTTAGCTATTTTAATTCTCGTTTTATATCTCTATTTTTCTTCTAATGTGCTACTCTGCCTAGTTTAGGGGAGGTTTTCCTGAATCACTACCAACTAGTGTTGTTTTCGCCTCTCAGAGGAGAGTATAAATTCATGTTGTGGGTTTTTTTTCTTATTGTTACATCCTTCTTTTGGGTCTGTATAGCCACCAAAAATACCCATGGGCAGAAGATATTCATAGAATTATAGAATATGTTGAGTTGGAAGGGACCCACAAGGATCATCAAAGTCCAACCCCTGGCCCTGCACTGCATCATCCCCAGGAGTCACACCATGTGCCTCAGAGTGTTGTTCAAACACTTATTGAACTTAGTCAGGCTGGTGCTGTCACCACTTCCCTGGGGACCCTGTTCCACTGCCCAACCACCGTCTGGGTGAAAAACTTTTTTCAGATGTCCAACTTAAACCTTCCCTGGCTCAGATTCAGGCCGTTCCCTCTGGTCCTGTCCCTGGTCACCACAGAGCAGGGATCAGTGCCTGCCCCTCTTCTTCCCCTCACAGGGAAGCTGTAACTGCAACGAGATCTCCCCTCAGTCTCCCCCAGGCTGAACAGACCAAGTGACCTCAG
>VZRH01006249.1:74907-176062 GCA_013397555.1 Urocynchramus pylzowi
ATTAAATGTGCCGCGCAGCTTTGTTTGGTTTCTGAAAAACACATGGAGTGGCTGACACAGGTCGCTTGTTTCCTCTGTGCTCCTAGGATCTTGGTGCAGTTGCCAACACAAGTACACATGTTAAGTATTGCTTTTATTCTCTAGAGGTTCTTTTTCCTTGGTACAGAAATGGCTTTGTGAGAATACTTAGGGTGTATGCCAGAGTCTTACAGTGAGCACCAAAACTGACACAGGTTTGTTTTTTTATCTTCTGTGGTTTCTTTTTTTCTTTAATTTATTTATGTATTTATTTATTTATTTTTTAATTTTGATTCTGTTTATTGGTTTTGATTAAGCAAATTGGATTACATTTACTACCGGGTTAAGTGCTATCCCAAGCCCTAGTCTGAGTTAGCAAAGCATATTTGAGGGATTGTTAGGCCTGGTGCCGGTCCCCTGTGGAGATTAATTTCATTCTTTGTGCAGTGAAATAAAGGCATTGTACAAAGTCCAGCTTGCTGCTGCTTTTGGATCCAATAAATGAAGATAT
The DNA here is from genome assembly GCA_013397555.1 of Urocynchramus pylzowi. Classification (NCBI taxonomy): domain Eukaryota; kingdom Metazoa; phylum Chordata; class Aves; order Passeriformes; family Fringillidae; genus Urocynchramus; species Urocynchramus pylzowi. The sequence continues at coordinate 75,437 of VZRH01006249.1, forward strand.
CAGTAACATACCCAATTTCAATTAAACAGTGTGCTGATTTAAAGTCAAAAGAGCTGTAATAAATACTTTCTAATGTAGCAAAATATGATTTCATTTCAGATGCATTTTACACAATTCCATAATACTTTTTTCTCCCTTATACTTTCGTTTTTTAAATTAATTCTTCAGGTATTTGGCAAAAAGCTTTGTGGTGCGTAAAATATAGGCATTACTCTAGTAGCTTATCTCTGAAAAGTCTTTCATTGTACTATTATGGTCTTTAATATTTATTAATTTTTTTTTTTCAGGAAAACCGCAAGAAACTTCAACCAACCTATGTGCAAAGCTGCAAAAACAACTGTAGTAGAGGTAGGGAACTGAAACATAATAAGCCCTATATTGGTATAGTCAACATACCCCTTTATCTGATATGATATTCTGGAGACAGGCTGGGGGGGATTCCAGATCATTGCAGGATTTCAAATCGGGGTCAGTGGTCTAGCCTCTTTCCTTGGATTGCCTTCTCCTGACACTATGCTCTGCTTTGGTGATTAATTCCTTTGTTGCTGTACATCTGATGCTGACTAGGACTTTGTGTTCACTGTGATCAGCCTTTGAAAGAGATACAAAGCAAGAGCCTTCAAATTTGTTAAATAAAGTAATATGTGGATGAAAAAGGAAAAGAGTAGGCTTAGGCTGTATTTGAGAAGATTCACATAGAACTTTATGTAAAACTTTTTGAAAATAAAATCAAGTACATAACAACATAGATTAGGCAAACCACAGAGCTATCACAGTTGTGGTCTCTAAAATGTAATAAATTACGTAAATATCAGTCCACAATGAGATACAGACATTTGGCTCTGTCTTGAGAATGAACTAGCTGATCTAGAAGTTTTTTCCAATCTTTTTGCCCTTTTTCTTTGTCTGAAATGATAATAGTTAAAAACATGAAGCAGCCTACACTGAAAAAATACTGGTGCCTGGAGAGTTGCTAAGGCATATCAATATGTAAAAGATAGACTGCTGTCTTAGCTTTTTCTTCACACTCTGTTAAGTTTTTTTATATGCCTAATAAAAGCTAAATACAGTTTGCCAGTAAGATCAAGACAAACTCTTCTGGAGTATTTCTAGTAAATGGTAAATGGAAGAGGCTTTTATTTCTTCAGGGTTTTTTGTTTGTTTTGTATGGTGGTTGGCTTGGGTTTTTGTTTGTTTGTTGTTTGTTTGTAAGATGTTATTTGGAAAATATATTTGTTATATAAGCATCTCTGGATAATACATTTGGGAACTTCAGTTATTTCTCTGTACCTTACAGAATTATCACAAAAAAATACCATGATATTTGCCACATGACTTACAGTGACAGTACAGCAAAACATTCTCATGTCTTGTTTTTAAGAAAGGTTTCAAGTATTTTTCTATCTAAAAATTAAATAAAGAATCTTTTTTTCTAGACACTTGTCCTTTATACCTTGTTCAGTCTGGCATTTAAAGAATTTAAGTAGATCAAAGCCTTCCACCTACATTCCATCTCATTCTCTCTTTCTGCTCTTCTATCCATGTATGATAGGGTAGAATTTTCTTGTCAGTGAGCAGCTGATGTGACATCGTTCTTGCTGTAATTCCATTTATCAGTTGTTAGTAGATCTGCTGTGAACTATGTCCACTCTGAGTCTTATTGCATTTTCAATACCATTTTAAAAATTGTCAATCTTTTTGCAGGATGCATTATTAATATTACCTTGCAATTCTGTTTTTTATGGACAAATTAGATGAAGATGCAAAACCACAGATTTAGGACAAATATTTTGAACCATCCTTGACTTAACTTCTAAATGTCATTCTTTCAAAGTGGAATTCAGAATGTTGTGTTTGGGTGTAAGAGTTAAAACCCAGGGAATTCAGAAGGAAATATCTGTATGATGTCTAGTACATTCTCAGTATTGAGCACTATAAGCTGTCTTGACTCATCAATAGGGAACTGAGGCAACTAAAAATTTGAGATTTGCCTGACTCCTTAGTTAATGTTGCTTCAGGCTGAAGATTGAAATTCTCAATCCCATTTACAGGGAGAAGAAAAAGGTTTGTGTAGGGTAGTAATTCAGGGGAGAGATTTCTAAATTCTGATGTTTGTTCCCAGCTCTGTTTCTGTTTTTCACGGAATGAACATTTAAATGAATTTAAGCAGGCAGTTCTAGTCTCTAGAGACTTGAAGCCAAACCTGCTCCTTTCATCAAAATAGCTACAGGTCAGGCTTGTCTTCAAAGATAAAGTGATTAACTGGGGTTTTCAGGATTGTTTCCCACTTTGCTGAGATTGACTTTAGTTTCTGATCATTGAATCATTCTGATCATACACATATGGAATGGGATTTGGCATAATAAGATACTAATGAAATATAAACTACTGGAAATCCAATCTCAATGTATATGTGGACTTGTTGAAAATAGGAAGTTAACTGCAAATCAATTACATTTGTTAACATAACTTGGTAAGTTCACCTGAGGAGATGTGAAATCTGACATGCATACACAGTGAAAGACCTTTTTTTCTTTACTTAATGCTGTTGTTCTCTAGTTTTAGTCTGTGTGGTGTTTTACACACTCTTATCTGAAGTACAGACAGACACTTAATAATTGTAACAATTCAGAGGCACACAAATTTTGTCAATGTGAAGGGTAAGAGAAAAGAAAAAGAGATAAGAGATAAAAACCCCAAACTTCTCAAACTCACAGACTGATAGCTATTGTTTGCTTAAAAATTCTCCTGTATTGCGAGAAGCGAGATTGGCTTCAGCACCTTCATAGAGGTGCCTGAAGAAGGAGGAAGTCAGACTGTGGTATTACCTGTTGTGGTATTACCTGTTATGGTTATATGTGGTATTACAGTGGAGAATTATTGATTTTTAAAGTGTCAGATTAAGCTTTCAGCCTTGTTTATTTTGAATAGGGAAATGGTCAGAAGTAGCCATTCAGTACTCATTTTGAGATCAGAAATACATTGACTGTAAGCTTCTAATTAAATGCAACAAGTGCTTACTGATCTGCACAAATTTTTTTAACTGTTGCATGCATCTCTTTTGTTTATCTAAGTGAGAGGGAGTAGAATCTACTATCAAGACAATAAGGATGGGTTATCTGAGGAACAGATAACTGTCTATAAAAATCTAACTGTGCTGAGTCCAGTGGAATTTCTACTTTAATTTGAAGGTGATCCATTATTAAAGGTCAAAAAAAATTTTCAACTGAATTGCATGATTCCTGTTATTTGTAAGTTATTTGTCTCTTTGCAGAGACAAATGCTAAATAATGTTGGTGGCATCAGTTATTTTGGCTTTATCTATATATAAAGGTGAAATGATGCAGGGGGTTCATCTGCTTCTTATTTCAGCTTGAAGAACTTGCAGAAGTTAAGCATGTAGTCAGACCTGTAGCTTTGTTTGAACTTGAGCTCTTACGAACACATTCAGCCTGAGGCTTTCAGGTTGCTTTTTCAGAGCTATAAAACACTTTCCTGCTCCTGTAGCAAAGACAGGAGAGTTGAGAAAGTGGCCAATACAAAAGAAGCTCAATGGTCATAATTTACATAGAAAGCACCAGATCTTGTAAAGACTGAAAGGAAGAACATGGCATGTGAAGAAACTTGAGAGGTTGTGTGGTGTTATAGATGCGGTAACACTTCCAACACTGGCGAATGAAGGTGAAACTGAATTGAGGTGTCACTGCTATCAGGACCCTCAACAGAGCCATTGAATTTTGTGATGGGAAAAACTGTGAGGCAGCTTGGAGTTGCTGGGAGGCCTCTTGGATGTGTGCTTAGACTCCTAGGGTAAGGGCTCTGATAACAGGGTGCTTCTTAACATGTGCATCTCCCTGTAGAGACCTCTGAACAGAGCCCCACTGGGGCTTTTGGTCATGACACCTCTTTTTTGTAGGGAATTTGGCTTCCCAAAGCCACAGGAGAAAACATGGTGTGACTTTGTCAGATGTGGTGTCATGACACCATGGGAAAGGGTGATGTAGGCTTGGGCTCTTGCTTTCTGCCACAGAAGAGTACATAAATGTCTGTAACTGTCCCAAATGACCCTGAGCTCTTATCTGTTTTCTTTTTATTCTCTGCTATGAGACCCACTGAATTTTTTTCCCTGGTGGTGGTTTGAGGTCTCAGCCACTGCCACCATGAAAGTGTTTGGTAGTGGTAATGGTCAATATGTTTAGAAATATTTATTGACTTTCTGTTTGAATATCCAGTTTGAATAATTTTCTTGTTTAGATCACAGAAGATGGCTAAATATATCTCCTTGGGTAAATAGCATTTACACCTCAAATAATATCAGGGGAGGGAAAAAAAGAGAGTGTACTTTCTCATAAAAATGCATTAAATAAAAATCATTAAGCCCTGCATTTTATCTCTGGTTGCCTAGTAACAACACAACCACATCAGTGAGCACCATTTTCTCAGGTACAATGAACTGCGTGGCACTAAGGGACAGAATCAGACTGAAATAAGCTATTTGTATCCTGTTATCTGTGCTAAATCATGGCACTTGGTTTTATTGAGGAAACTTGAAATGAACCTTTTTTTGTGTGTATGTCTATTCCTCCAAATGCTTTAACAATGGTGAAACTTTCCTTTCATGCACAGCTCTGTTCTGAGGAATTCGTCAATATTTTTGCACAGTGATGGTTTACTATAAAAAACCTGCAAGTACCACTTAAAAGTGAAACAATCATCTAATAGAAACTTTTTGTTACCTGGGTGCTTCAGCCATGGACTCAGAAGTGAACCCTGGTAGAGGATGGCTTTGGAACGGGCACAAACTTTACATCAGTGTGTGTTTCTGTGAAACCACAGATCAGGATGAAACACACAGAATTAAAGTCCTTCTGTGCAAATGCTGTAGCCACTGAGCTTTTGTGTTGCTATAGCTTTTGTGATATTATTTAACTGCTCAATTATGAGCCTGTGTGTGCTTAGGCAATGGTTGTAAGGGAGTGTCCCATGGATCTGCAGCGGGGGAAAGCCTTTTTTTGAGAATCCCATTTATCACAGGATGGACATTGAACTTCTTAGTCCTGCCACATTATCAGCTGCTTTTGGCACAAGTCACAGTAGAATTCTAGTTGCCTTAATATGCTCCTCTAATACATTTTATATATATATATATATATGTCTGTATGTATGTATGTACATTATAAATATAGAAAACTTTGTATCTTGAATATATAGGTAGTTAGTCAGGAGGTAGTTAGTCGTTAGTACACTTTTGACTGCATAAGTGTATTTACATGCCTAGGCCTTGGCTAAATCCAAAGTCAGGGATGCCTGTGGATCTGAATTAAGATAAACCAAATATAATGTATAGACATTACAATAACCTTTCCTAGTGAAATCTTAGTTGAAAGACTTGAGTGAATACTCGTGGGAGAGCAACTTTGAAACACAAGCTCAGGATCCTTAGAAAATATAGAAGGGAAAATAGCAAAATATCAGGAATGTCTCTTAGGTAGACTGATTTCATGAGCTCAAAGACTTGGATTGATGAAGCCTTCTGGGAGGTATAGCAAGGAAGAAATAAAGTTAGGGAAAGACTAATGAGCTTGAGAATAAAATTTTACAATGTGGAGGAAGTATTGGAAGAGCAGTAGGACTTTGACTTTGATCACAATCATTGTAATCTCAAACACAGAAAAGAAACATGATAGAAAGTGAGATCCAAGCTCAGATGTCTGAGGCTAAGCATTACAAAGCCAAAGCAAACAAAAAAGCTTAAGTTTCTAAGAAATATCCAGCCCAGTACAAAGGAAAGAATACTTGAACGTAGCAAGAAATCTTTTTAAGAATACATACATAGTTGACTGGGAGGCCAAGAATACTTCACCATTCAATGAAGGGACTAAAATTATCAGTGCAGATTACAATGAAGGTTGAAGAGTTTAATGCCTTTTCTGCTACAGTACTGAGGAAAGTTAACAACCATTTTGGCAGCTACAATGATGCCAGTCATCGAAAGTTAAAAGAGCAAATCAGAGAAGGATTGGAGTTGAAATTCAGGGACTACTAGTATTGTTTTGGAAAAGCAGCTCCTAGAAACATTTGCATACCATTGCCACAACAATTTTAGTTTCCCAAAAAGAATCCCACCCCCAGAGTTGAATACTCTTTTGTTGGTTTTATTTCTCTTCATTGTATTGATTCCTTGCTTCTGTGTGTGCATGTGCTTATTAAAAACAGAATAGAAAAACAAAACATTTGTACAGCTATGGTGCAGACCCTTTTAGAATGATTAGAAAAGTACTGGAATATAAGTAGTACTGGGCTAGAAGGGAGTTCATATGGTAGTTCTTGTCACATTTAGTTAATGTGCTTCTGATTTATGGTGTGATTATTGGGGTGTCCTCTGCTGGGCCAGGAGTTGAACTTGATGATCCTAATGGGTGCTTTCCAGCACAGCATATTCTAATCTATGACTTTGTTCTCTTCTATGATTTTCAGGGGAATAAACTTCTTTGATAGTTAATTTTGCATTGTGGGGCTTGTTGATGTTTTTTGTTTGGATGGACTTTTATGTTGGTGTTTTAACTGTTCTTTTGTTTCCTGGTTGTTGGTTTTTTCCCTACAATTGTTTTTCTTTTATATATAACATCTAATTAAATGGCTTAGATTTGGCACTTCGTTGCTCAAGTAGTGAATATTAAGTAGTTAAAATTCATAGCAGATCAAATTGTTGCTGACTGCTGTTCAGGTAATTTTACCTACTTATAATATACTGCTGGAAGATTTGAATTTGTTTTTCTTTTATCTGTCTCTTGTATTTTATTCCTTTCTAAATGATACTTTCTTGAATGCATATCATGAGTTTTCTCAGCATTCAGCTTCGTAAGTTCATTGCAGATGTGAATGTATTCTTCAATGAAAAAAATTCCTTTTATCCTTGTCACATATGTTAAGAACAAATATGGTATTCAAAAAGAACAAGAAAAAGCAAGCTTGTGGTTGATCAGTAGATACTGCAGATTGCCAGGAATTAAGTGTGCTGGAGAAACTGATGGAAAGCCTCTGTTTGCTTCTAAAGCTAAATTTAGAGGGTTTTTCATAACATTTTATAGAAAGCCTCAAAGACTGTACGTTTGAACTATATTTCACCAACAGTACTCATGTCTTTTATCATGAGAATTTGAAAATTAAATTTAAAATACTCTAAATTTTCAGCTCTGCTGTGTACATAAGATGTGTAAATCAATCAATGACTTACCTGTCATTGCATTTAAAATCATGCATATTATAGGACTGAAAAGATGGGAGAGTTCTAGGTATAATTCAAGGAATTTACAAGCATATATCCTGGTGTCTTAAAGCATTAATTTGTTTTCTGTGCTATTAACATCTCTTATGAAGATTTCTAGTATAGAATGAGAAAGATTTAACATCCAAACTGAAAATCTTCCAAAAAATCGCATTGTGATTTGAAGCAAATGTATCTTTTCAGGTGATCAACATACGAGATTTGAAAGGCTACAGCCTCATAATAATTGCTGGAGTGAAAATTTTGGGGTAATTGAATCAGTAGCTCAGATGTTAGCAGCATCCTTTTAGCTCTTGCAGCATCCCTCCCTTGCAAATACTATTGGATTACTCAGCAAAAAAAGTGAATATTTACAGAAAAGTAATGGGTTGAGATACCAAGACTGACTTGACTTAAATCATGCTGATTTTTCAGGCTGCTGACAACGGTAAAAGAATGAGCAAGGACAGAGTAGTTTTCCTTTTCTGTGTCCCAAACAGTTTCCTAGTCTTCCTTTATTTTTTTTTAAGTTTCCTCCCCAAAATGTTACTAAATCCTGTTATAGAGAACTTGCACTCAGGGTGTCCGGCGCATAGAAATGCACTACCAGTTATATTCCCATGAATATAAACTAAAATCCTTAGTATGCAACTTCTGATTCATGGGAAGAAAGCAGTAACTAAACAAATCTTAAAGCAACTTCATGTTTGAACAGGTGTTCCTGGATTTTATTATAGAGAAACAAGCACACTCCTCCTTCTTTTAAACCTTTGGAATAAGTCAAATGTATTTTGTCAGTTTTCTTCTTGTTGCTGAAAGAAGTGGAGAAAGGCAAAGAGTTGTGTGTATGATCCCTATAAGGGGCATTCACTTAAGAGTTTCATTCCATGATTTTTGTGGGTCCCTTCTGGCCTAGGTGATTCTGTGAAATAATCCCGATCAGAATGGGGAAGGTATGTAGCCAATTGGCTCTGTAAGCAATGGGATAAGGAGCACTTGTGCTCAAGATAATTTTTCACCATTTCTAGTGAAATCTGAATTTTCTTGTTAGGCTATGATAAGCAAGAAATTCCATTTTTATAGATCAAAGGACTGATTTAAATATTTCTGCCAGCTTCAAATAGTAATGAAGTGCTTTTATAAAGTACTTTATTCTTGGGGTTTTTTTTATAATTATTATTATTATTTTTTTTATTTCCATAAGTGTCTATTGCTCTCTTTTCCAGGCACCTTTTAGGAAGGATAATGATTAAGTGCAAGAAAACGTTAATTCTTCTTAGAATATGTTATTGACAATCTCTTTATATCCACATTTCTGTGGCCTGTTGAAAGAGTCCAATCCACATCAATTGTTTTCTTTCTTTCAAACTTTTCCTTGAAAGGTACCCTGACTACCTTCTTTCTCAAAAGTGTGAAGAAGTTTTTTTATCTTGAATATTTTGGGATGTTGGGATATCTGCTATGATTCTGAAGGTGAAATGGACCACACAAATGCCTTGTTGAGAAACAAAGCAGTAGCATGTCAAGTAGTTTCCAGAATTCTTTGTAAACTACCACTGTCTCTAATGAACATCTGAAATATGGAGAACTAATAGATGTATGCATAGAACATGCCATTTTCAGGTGAAGTTACCATTTTGTTACCTTTACTGAAATACCTGCAGGGCTTCTTTTTCTTACCAGAGAGAACCAGCTACATAATTAGCTACAGATCAACTGCTAATACATTGTTTTACGTTGGTATTACATTGCTATGTTTCTCCTGCTGAGCATGTTCTGGTCTGATCCTTAGTTAGAAACATTCCTTGAGTCTGAGAGGGGGTTTAGTTGCACTTAAATAGATTATAAAGTACAAAACCCACCTTATTGAATAGTGCAATTAAATCTCTAATTTATTTTTTTAATTTTTATTTTGCTTTTCTACTTTTCACTTCAGTATTTAAATTCCACTTAGTTAATTTTTGAAAGGAAACCTTAAATTTATCTCCTGACCTTTAAGTTACATGTCTTGGAATGTGTAGGAAATGAGAGCTCTTCTAGTCTCTTTTTATTTGTCATTTCTCTGATGTGAGTAAGAAAATAAAATCTTTTGTTGTGATTATGGTTGGGTTTTTTGGGGGTTCAATTATTGCAGGTAAAATGTTAATAATTTTAATTAAAAAGTCATTTATTTTTACTTTCTAATAAGTTCAAAAGCTGTCAATCTAAAGCAATTTGAAAATAAGTAAGAAAGTACAGCAATAATGTATTTAAAGCAAGGTATGTTTTGTTTGCAAAAATGTTAAATAATATTTCAGTACAGTTAATATTGTTAGCAGCTATTCTGTTCTGGAGTGGAAGTATTTGGGACGTGGTCAGTCCCCTTATTCTGCTGATTATGGTTTGAACAGGTTCTTCTGCTACTAACTGGCCCTTAGCAAATGAAGGCCATATTCACAGATTGTGGGAGTGTTGTTTGTTGTCTTCTGGTTCTTCTCCCATTATTTAATTCTGTGATTGAAAAATAATTACATTATGTAATCTAAAAACTATTTTCCAAAATTTCTATCTCCAGATGTGACATGATTTTGTATATATTCCACATGGATGGTTATGTTTTATTTTGTGTTAAGAACCTAGGTATTGAATACAAATTGGGTGCTTTGTCACCTCATTTTATCAAGAAACTAGAAGTCACAAAATGTGATCACAGCCAGCAGGAGTTCACTGATGACTTATATCAGAGCAACCACAGGGTTTCGGAAAGAATCACTCCCTAGGTGTGCCTGCTGTAGGAGCCTGGTTTGATTGGTAATGCTGGGGCTGATGGACTGCTGGATCTTAATCTCTCATGCTTTCAATTCAGGTAATTTTACCAAAAAATAATAGAGTAAAATCCAAATGAATGAATTTAAGGAGGTAAGAAAACAGCTATCTTAATTTTCACTTTTTAGTGGATACAGAATTATATAGACATATTAGTGCAAGCCATCAAACAAACAAGTCCATCAATTTAATGGAAGAACTTCTTTGAATATCAATGTCAGTATCTTTAGACTTTGAACATATTCTTGAAAGTTAAGACTATTGTGTATCCTCACTATGCTAATATGTGACTCGCTCAAAAATTTCGGAAGTGTAGTTCTATGTGTATAGGAGAACCTCTTCAAAGACTGGTGGTTAAATTTTTCATATTCTTCCATGCATACACACAGCTTTACATATACATAACCTTTGCAGATAATCAAGTATGCTTCCTCTTCTTTGTGGTATTTATCCTGGAGCTGTTGTGTGTGAGTACCTAGAGCTGATAATTTACTGCTGTCTGTTTTCTTCTCTGCTGTCAGCAGTACAGCATGGAGGAAGATGTCAAATGCATGGACTGGGAAGGGGCCGTTGGAGGAAACAGGGAGCAGGTGCAGAGAAGTGTGAGAGGAGATTAAGCCTGAGGCAACTACAAGTGGAGGTGGTAATTGAGGAGATTTAGAGCAGAGAAAACAAATGTGAATTGAGTATATTCTAGCAGGGGCTCCTGATTTAGGAGGGTCTGTAGCCACTCTACGAAAAACTTGGAGATAAATGTAGGGGATTTATGTCAGTTTTGCCTTCTTAATCATCAGATACAACATACTGGCAACAGATCTCACTGTTTTTCTCTGTGGTGTTTACAGAGGATAGTCTACTAGAAAGAAGGAAAGCACATAAAGGTACATAAGATCTTCAACAGCATGGAACAGACAAATAAACAACTGCTGTGTGCTATTTCTGTATGGCACAGAGAAGGGAGCACACAGTGAAATTACAAGAGGTAATAAGAAATGTTTTTCATAATAGTTAAATTCAAGAAATGCATCAGCAGAGTCTCTTGGGTTCTAAGAAAACAATTAGTTCCTGGCTCATCAGAAGCTATGAAGAAGGTGATGTATGTCCAGCCTCTGACTGAGGACATCCAGCAACTGAGATGTTTGTGGCAGCTGGGAGAAGATAATCAGAAGTACCTCACTGCCTTTTAAGATCCTATTGCTAAGAAGAAGGGCTATTTGGCTAAGTGGGCTTTCAATGTGGACATTCAGTGTGACCCAGACCAGGCTCATTGTGTGAAAAGTTCTCTAACAAATACAAACTTTACAGGTTTTTACTGTTCCCTGCCCCTCAGTAAGCTTAGGAAAACATCTATTGTTTTCTTGTTGATTAAGATGTGCCTTCATAAGGCTATTTGGTAGTTGCTTGATTTTAAAGTTATAAAAGTTTCTTTTTCAGGATGGATATTAACTGGCTGTCATTCCATGACTGTGGGATTTTGACAGGAGTAGAAATTTCATGGTCTGTCTGATCTTAAAAAAGGAAAGAATTGAACTCAGAAGGTCCTCTGTTTCATCTCCCTGCTTGGAGAACTCAGTTACCTGCTTTGCTTTTTTAAGAAAGTTAGTTAAGAAAGTTTGTATAGTATGTTATTAATTTCTAGTGAACTGTTTTCAGAGTATATTTCACAGTTTTAAAATATCAAAGCTATTTGTGAAATTCAGTCTCAGTAATTAATATTTACATTTTTCCCCTCTAGTTTGTCATTTACCATCATGAATGGTTGATCACAGTTTCTGTGATCTTGAATGCAGACACATAAAATTTATCCTTATAACCCTTATTATGTATTTTAATTTTTTTTAATTGTAAGTTTTTTATAAATGTTACAGTGAATTTTGCAGTGACATCCTGAGTCTTCCAGTAGTGAACTGAAGATGTGTACTGATGAGTTTATCTTGAGCATCAAAGTGGCTAAATTTTATTTAATTTCTCTTGTTATTTTGGACATTTAACCAACTGTAATGTTTTATTTTACTAACGTTCTGTTAGGAATGATCATTGTTTCAGTTTGAAGAACTGAAGTGAACTAAGATAATTAAGGTAGTGATAGAGAGATTTAATAAAGTTAGTATAAAAATAAGCTACTTAAAAATGCATAGGTTTGTTAGGCTCTGATTCTCCCCCCCATTTCTTTTTTTCTTTCATGTGCACATGTTTTTATTTTTTTTTTTTTTCTGTAATAAGGAATTAAATTGCAATTTCTGGTTATAGCTTAGTTTTAGGAAAACTGAGTTTTAAAACCAAACCAGCTGAAAACATTTAACATAAAGTACGTAATTAGACTGCAGAAATACATAAAAGGAACATACTAGGAACGATGGCTTTATTTTTGAGTGTTTTGGCATGAATAGTTTGTCATTATTTCCTTACCAATTTTTGTTAAGGAACCATAGTTTTTTATTTTTCTTACTTTACTTACTTTTCTTACTTTCATATCTATCAAAGCTCCTTTTTTCCCTCTGTAAGCCTTCAGAAATTCTGGAATAAAACTAGAAGAATAGCTGAATTTCTGTAAGAAAAAGAAATTCAAATTGCATTACAAAGGAAAAGTAGATGTAAATTACAGAAGGAAATGACATTGTGAAGCAAAGGACCACTGCCTCTGTGAGTGCTGATACAAAAAGGAATGGCAGAAGGCTCTTGTGAATCATAGTGGAGAACAGCTTTTATGTTCTGGGTGTACTAATGGATAAACCAGTATTTAGGAAGGACTGAATTCATTCATCCTCCTTCCACTGTCAGCAGTCAGAGAAGATTTGCAAGAACACTATCCCCAGGAAGAAACCTCCAATGCTGTGAAACTCTTGAAACAATGAAAGGATTTTTGAGTCAGGCATCAAAGCCTCCAGAAGAGGGAAGTCAGACCTCATGGTCTCCTGTAGTTACTTTTTACAAAGATGTAAACATTTTCTGTGTTTTCACACATTGATGAAATGAAGATTTAAGATGATCAAGGCCATCTAAAAGGTACCAGAGGATTTTGATTTTCTAATTACAAAGAGTACAGAAGGTGGTCTGCCCTGATTAGTTCCCTCTCTGTGCTTTGCCAGACTTGGTGTCTCTCGGGTGGGATGACACATAATGATTTTTGATGTTTACAAAGCTTCTTCTGTACATTACAAAATAAAGCCTGAGGCAGGGTGAGTCCAGAAAAGAAAGAACAGAAGCATAGGTAAGATGAGAACAGAGCAGGAGAAAAACTCACATGCATCCTTTGAATAATTAATATAGATGTGCTCCTGCCTTTCTCCTTGAGGCTTCATCTACAGAGGTGTTACAGAGCCGACTCATAAAGAAATATGAAACCTGAAAGGGAAAGGAATATGCTCAGTGCTGGTCCTGTTGAATTTGCAGTATCATTCTTGTCTAGGAAGATAATTGGGCAATGCCTTGCAGTGGCCAGAGGCACTAGGGTGCTGATTCCCATAGCAGTCGGATTTCCTGGTGTCACTTCAGCTGGCACAGCTTCATCTCTGGCAGTGCTGATGGCAGGCAGCCCATGTATGGTGCCTCATCATCCAGTTCCCTGGGAGAGAGAGCTGGAGCTCTCAGACGGCGTTTGTACTTCCTCTGCTTGAATTCTCCCTTTTCCATGTAAACATGCTGATTATTTCACTGGCAGAACTGGAAGACAGTTAATTTTTCATACATCACATGCAAATTCGTAATCCCTTTTCAAAATTCCTCTTTACTGCTGTGGAGGTGTTTGAACATATTTAATTTTAGTTACATTTGATGCTTATTCCACATAATGGTAGAATATGGAAAGGTGTTCCAGTCATCAGGGATCCTTAGGCTTATCTGAAATCCCTAGGACAAAATACAGTTTGCAGTGTTATGTTCATTTAGGATAATGTTTGGAAATAATAGAGGAAAAGCTATCAGGCTGACTGCTGTGTCCCAAGAGACAGAATGCAAACCAATTAGCAGAATGGTGTGACTGATAACAAAATCCAACAATTTATTGTTGGATGAATAATTTATTCGGTGTATTCTATGGGGGGAGAAACTCAGTGTGTCAAGTTTTCTGACAGCATAATTCTGTTTGAGTTTGTTGAATTGTGCCAAGATTTTGGTTTTTTAATCTCAGCTGCTGCAGCAAATAAATGTAGTTATTCTGTGAGAAAGTTCAAATCAGAAGCAATTAGTATTCCCTAGGCCTAGTTTTCCATCTGATTAGTGAAGACAAATTTAATTAGAAAGGGTGAATTTGGGAATTCTGCTGGTAGCAGATCATCTGCTTGCCTGTTGCTTTATTGGAAAGTCTTGTATCCTGCTTCTCCTCCTTTTTGAGGATGTTCTGGCAGTAGTCACTATACCAAAAGTGCAGTGTGCAGCTGTGTGCTTCAGGATTTTTTAATTTTACCCTGTGTTTGACTTGATCTCCATATTAATCTTAAAATCAGTGTATAAAGTTAGAAACTTCAAGTGACATGGATTAAACTGTAGCATTTTTTTCATGAATACCCAAATCAGAATTTTCTAGATACTGATTTGATTGTCTCTCCTTATCTTGTGGGTAGGGGCTTTCTAGATGCAGGGCTCTGCTCTCCATGGGCACTGAGGCTGGTGTTGCTATAGCTGTTATTTCCTTTTGCTTAGGATGTTTGCCTTGCAGATTTCACAACACATCCTTTCTGTCTCTTTAAGCCAAGGCTTTTTTTGGGGGATCATCTGAACCTTATTCTGTGATCTTTAGTTTTTAAATTTTTCTTCTGTTTCTCCTGCTTTTAGGGTGGATTGGTTTGTTTGTTTATTGTCACATTTCAAGGCACAGTAGGAATGTAATTGTCTATCAGATGTACTATAGATTTTAGTATTGATCATATTGTCTAGTAGATTGTCAAATTGAGTTTTAAACTCCGTAATGTTGCTTCATTGGTGACAGCTGTTCAGAGATTTACCCTTACCATACCCCAGGTCTTGTTTTGGGGTTATTAGGCTTTGGGCATTTCTAAGGGTTTAATGAATCCCTGGTGATACAGCAGTTTGGAAATTATCTTTTGATCTTTGAGTACGTTGTTGTAGATTGTTGTACGTTATCTTTGACTGTTGCTCTCACATTACATGTTTTCCCTGTGGCTGGATGCACTTGCAAACAACACTAACATTAGGGTCAGTTTTGTGGCAGAGTGAGATGTGTTCTGTGTACCTCAGACTTCTTAGGGAAAGCACCAGCTGTGGCTGAGAGTCTGTGCTGCAGGTATCTGTCCATGGCAGCTCTCCAACTAGATCGCCCCCAACTCAGGCCTAGAAGGAAGGACACATGTTGTCTGTGGTGCTCCTCATAGGTGACATTTCAAATCTGCTGTGGGTGGATAAGTGGCATTTTGTGCTGAATCTCGTTTCACTAACTGTGAAGACTTCTAGATCTTCAACTTTTGTCTTCTTTCTTGCAACCCATTATTACAGTTCAAATGTTTTCTATTTTAGTTCTGAGTACACTATTGGAAAACTTTTGATTCAGGTTCTGTGTTTGTATCCTCTAAATTAATACTTCTGCTTATTTTTTTACATTTTGTTACTAGCATATTGTTTTCCTCTGTTTGGGCAGAATTTTTTGTAGTTACAAACAATTCTGATGTAACTGTACACAGTATATTTCTTCAAGTTGGCCATAAAAATGGGCTTGTTAAAACATAAGGTACCTTCAATTTTTTATGAAGAAATATACTTTGAAAGAAGAGAGCAAATAAGCATCTAAGTTAACCTGTTTTAAAGACTATATCTGTTTTGTCCCGTTCCTTAGTTTTCTTGACGTGATCTGCTGTATATTTAATGTTTCATTTCAAATCTTCATTGGTATTAAAACCTCTCATTGAATAATTTTTTCTAAATACTTTTCCTTTTCCTTTTCACTCTGGGTGTAGAAGAAATTGTTGATATAGGTGCATTTGCCCCAGAAGACATTCATGTTCCCAAAATCTATGTTGATCGTCTGTTACAAGGAGAGAAGTTTGAGAAGAGAATTGAAGTAAGTAGCTTCTCAGTCACACCATATTTCAGCTTGGGATGTATTTAAAATTTACATGTTTTTTGGTGTAGCCACCAAGTCTTAGCACTGGGAAAATAGTGTGAGAAAGACCCATCAAGTTTTGCTAAAAACTGGAGCTTAGATAGGTACTTTCGTCGTTAGATGGGGGCCTGATGATGGAGCCTTCTTTCTTACACCTCAGACTCTATGGTTCAGTTCCTGAATAATTTAAGGCAACTGCCTGTAATTTTACTGCAGTTGAAAATCTAGTGGAAAGTGCTACTAAAGTCTCCTTCCCTCTCTCAGTTCACCTGCTGTAGATACAACAAGGGCAACACCTAGACAAGGATCTGACTTTCTTTTCCACTGGACAGCTTTTGATGTGGGCACATATAGGGCCACCCTCAGTCCCTTTTGTGCCTTACATTGAATTATGTTATGTTACAAATGTCCTGCAAACCTTTGTTCCCTTTCCTTTAATCAGGAAATTTTCTAACTGGTGGCCTTGCTGGTCTGAATAAAGGATGTCAGTAGCTATTAAAATTGCTGCAATAATACCACACCACTGAAAACACCCAAGAACATTATGATTATGTAATTGTTTTTTGTTGTTTCTGTGGCTTTGCCACACTCAGGCTATGTCCTTATTCTTCATTTTGGTGATGCGACAATGCTTTTAATGTGCAGTTGAAAATTCTGTATTTCTTCTGTGTCTCCATGCTCTGGTGGTGGAAATTGTTCAAAATGTTATCAGAAAAACTGTTAGAAGGGAAGATATATGACACAAGGAAAAAAAAATCTGTGAGAAAAAAGTGCAGAAAGGAATTGTTATAATTAAACTTCTGTTATTAAAATCAAATCACAAAGTCCTAGGAAGTCATACAAGGCCTTTTCTCCAAGCATTCTCTTTTGTGAATGCTAAGGTTAAGAAGCTCTTTTTTTAATTCCGCCTGCTCTTTCTGCAAAAGCATATTGCATGTTGTTGAGTAATTGACTGCAAACAGATGTGTCAAACCTTTTTTTTTTCCCCTCTCTGGTTGTGTTGGGTCAGATTGCAATTAATGGCCTGTTTTCTTCTTCTGAATGGCTGCATTATCTCCCAGAAAAGCTTTTTACCTTTTATGACAGAAATAATTTTTCATTTATTAAACTATTGCTTCTGGTACATCTTGTCTGCATACGTGAGTATCTAATTAGTCAATACCTATTG
The DNA here is from genome assembly GCA_013397555.1 of Urocynchramus pylzowi. NCBI lineage: Eukaryota > Metazoa > Chordata > Aves > Passeriformes > Fringillidae > Urocynchramus > Urocynchramus pylzowi. The sequence goes on from VZRH01006249.1 coordinate 92,732, forward strand.
AATACCTTGTGAATACCTACCTAGTCATCTGCCCCCTTCCCTATATGCTTCAGAAAAAAAGGGGGCAGGGGTGGGGGAGAAAGCTACTATAAGCTGCCAAGCAAAATTTGTAACAGAGATTAATTTTGATTATGCAATTTTGTAATTCTGGCAGTGGCACTTCTCACTAGGTATAGGTATAGGAAGAAAATGGCATATTTATTTACTCTTCTATTAAATTTTATAAATCAACTGGTTGTACACAGAAAAGTACTGGGTATGGTAAATGGTAAGAGAAGATGAAGAATATAAGAAATAAAGAGAAGCTAGTCTGTCATAATTCTTACTGGCTTTAAATAGCTGTTCCTGCCTAATATGGCTTAGAAGTGGTCTCTCTAGCACCAGCTATAATTTTTGTCCTGCCTTCTCCTTGCTGTATAAAAACCCTCTGTAATTGTTCCTACTTTATCCATAATCCACAAGTGAAGCAATTCTAGGGAAAATCGCCAAGGCATAAAAAGGAAGGTGATGGGAAATTAAAGAGGATTGATATTGACTGTTTCTGACTGCCTAAGGAGAAAGTGACTCTGCAAAAATTCTTTTTGGTGATGAAAAGTAACAGGCTAATTTTTTTCTGATGTGTTAATTGCAACCTGAAGTAGGAGAAGATATGAAAACATATGGGGGTGCAGGACATGATGTTTCCCTGAGGAATTTTGTATGCATAGGACAGACGTGCAAAGAACATAATCTATGTAGACAATAATTTAAAAGAAAGATGTTATGAACTCCTTGAATGTCATGGCATTTTCACCTACATGTGATTTACAAAACATGAACTTAAGATGAGAAAATACTAAATTTCTCAGAAAACAAATTCATGGGGTATGCAAGATTAGAGAGTTATGTTTGAAAATTTTGATTCTTAGCTCCCCAGTGTCTTTAGATGAATGGCATTTGTCTCTTTCATCCTTATAAATCTGATATAGCTCATTGAATTGAATGAATGCAGAAAGAGAGCAGTATTTGTATTTTTGGCTGACATTTTACAAATCTATTTAGGTATATCTGGAATGATGAATCTCAGACTTGCTAGTATTTGCACTAGTGCTTGGTGCCTTCTTCACCACTTCTCTATGTGTCAAGCTTGGCAATACAGACAAAGAAATAATATTTTGCTCTAAGGCTGTCACTGGCAATATTTGGTGACTCCATTGGCTTAGCTAAACTTGAATGCATAAAATAAGTTGGTTTTTTGTAGAAGATGAATAAATAACTTTATTCTTAGACCAAGTATCTCAGTGCAATCAGAAATCGAGCTTTTGTGTCTTGAGAAGCAAGAATCTGGATTCTAATCTTATGATTACTTCTTATTTTGCAGCGCTTATCAATCCGAAAGCCTGAAGACTCAACAGCCAAACAAAAAAAAGGAGACAATGTGAGGGAGAGGATCATCAAACGGGCTGCATTAGAGTTTGAGGATGGCATGTATGGTATCCTTCAGCTGTGCTGTAGGTGAAAGTGATTGCTGACTAGAATATGAAACCCATCTGGTTTGTTTAGAACAGTTTCATTAATGTGCTCATTGTCTTTACCAGACCCTGTGATTCTCTAATTTTATTAATACCCAATTGAAATAGAAGGGATGCTAAGACATAAAATACTGAGTTTTTATGTCTGGTGACTTTTTTAGCAGTTGAATGTGTTGCAAGAATCTCTTTCAAAAATTGGATAAGAAGCTTTATTTGCCCTGTCAATATTTTTATCATATATAGGATTTTACTGAATGCAATTAGACAGTCCAAATGGCAAAATAATTCATCACAAATATGAGGTATTTAAGCAAAACCAAAAGTGCTTGTGAAGGGAGCAGTTCTCATCTACTCATGGTATAGTAGTAATTTTTTTAATTTACTAGTTTGCAATAAGTGTTTCTGCCTTAACCACCTTTTTTCAGCTAATCTGGGTATTGGAATCCCACTGTTGGCCAGTAACTTCATCAGTCCAGACATAACTGTTCACTTACAGAGTGAAAATGGAGTCCTGGGTTTGGTAAGAATATATCTTGGTCAGTTATTATAGTGTTTTTATTTTGCTGTGGCTGGATTTTATTTCCTACCCGCCTCCAACTTGATTATTATATCACTAAAAATATATATGCTATATTATGTCATCATAAAATTCTCACTCTGCTGCAGAGAAATTTTCTAGGAAATGCTCATTTTATGATTATGGTGCTAGTTTGCTGAAGATGTCCTTAAGTTTCCGGACTCAAAACCATTAGGAATTTGCCAGACTAAGCATTGAAAACCTTAGCAAACATTATTTTAAATAAAGCTTAAAGTGAATATTTTTTTTTACTGTCATATGGCTTTATGAAGTTTCAGTTATGACCCTTTTCTGAAAGACATCTCTCACTTTGATTAAGAACAAAAAGAAACCCAAATCAAACAAGCCTCTTGCTTCATGATTGTTTAGTAATTCTAACATCCTTGAACAATATGTCCAACCGACCTGATATGTTACTTGATATAAATGTGGCTTGTAATGTCAGGATTTTTTTTCTGATAAAAAATAGAATTCTGATTTTAAAAGGTTAAAAAATGCATGTCTGCCATGATCTGGTTTTGGTAATAAGCATTAGAAATAATATGGCAATTATTAATTGTATTTTAAAGGTATTTTATTATAAAGTTTGACATACATCTGTATTGTTGTCAGGGTCCTTATCCACTTGAAAATGAAGTAGACCCAGATCTGATAAATGCAGGTAAATACTTTAATTAAATTTAATTAATGGAAAATGAATAACCATGTTAATTAAAAATTTTTCTTTTCATACAGTATTTGAACCTAGAGACCTTTTAAGTGACAGTCTTCTTCTTTGGGGAGAGACTCTATTCCAGGCCCATCAGTAAATGGTTAAATCCTTTTCAGAAGTGAAATTTTTTTTGAGCAGTCTTTAAGGGAATATGGGTTTGTTTTCCTGCAGCTTTTCCTTGAGTCTTCTAGAAAATGGTTTTCAATGATTTATGCTTGGGACATGTTTTAAAACATCCTGTGTATAATGGCTTGGTTTTTTCGCAGCCAGGAATATAACTCATTTGCATTCAGAGAGGGAGTGGTAGCCAAGGCAGGGGGAAAGATCTGCCCATCTGGGACCTGGCACACTGAGGGCACTGCTGTGGGCAGCTGCTTTTGCCACTTTTAGCAGGGAATGGCAATTCTTACATGCTGTTGTTGTGCAGCTGTTTTAGGGCATTTCACCTCAGAAGATGCTATTCAATGTAAAAATGTAAGTTTTTTATGATTTAGTGCACCCATCTGATTTCTATTTTTTTCATGGAAAAGTTGTGCCATTCTCTGTCTCCATGTAAAAATACACTTAAATATTGCACTGTGACAAACAGAAGTAGGCCTTGTGACTTTGTTATTGATATTAATGGTGTAGGTTATAGACCTGACATTTTAGACTTGTTTTTTCATGTGGAAAATACACACATTTTGTATTTTTTATTCAAAAATACAAATGCATACATACATGTATTTACATGTATGGGTGTCTACATATATATTTATACAGAGAATACCTTTCTCAATGGCTATTAGCAAGTATGATTAAACTCTGAAAAGTCAAAGGAGATAAAGCACTGACATAAAATAATTTTAATTTAATATCAGTCCAGCAATTGTTCACTGACTTGAAACATTTGCTGCTTGGCTCAGCTAAATGATGCTTATCATAGCGCTATGTAATTGCCTCTGTTACTGTATTTTTAATGTGGAGTTATTTGAGGCCATTTTCTGGTTTGAAATAAAAAATTATTTAAGAAATCGAGTCCAGCATTTCACCAGTATATATTTAATTGTTTCAAGAACTGCATGAAGGAATATGTCAGAGGAGTCACTGGAAGAAAAAAAAATATTTAGAAGAAAAAACTACTATGAGTGAAATTATATGCATGCACGTTAGAACGTAAGTTTTAATATAGGTGCATATAAAAAATTAACATATTAACAGAGTGACAGTGAAAAAAATATCCAAGAACTTAATAAATTCTCTGAAAAAATTGTGCTTTAACATGGAAATTGAGATGGTTTTGAATTGTTATTTATAGTTGATAAATATTTTTTAAGAGTTAATCTGGAAGACATGAAGGTAACATAACAGGTCAGAATGCAACAAGAAAATTAGATTATTGTACTATTGTTAATTCAATGTTAAGCAGCTTCACAGATCCCTCTGAAGCTGCAGTAAACAGGACATGGGAGAGACAAACATCAGACCTACCACCAAAATAATTATTTCTAATTGCTGAAACTTTCGCATGGCTGGATTAGGACCATTCTAGGTGCTTTCCAATCAAATTTGTAAAACCATGTGAAGAAAACAGAAGCTGAATGGCAGAGGAATAGAAATTAATGTTGTTCTCATTCATTAACTGGAATGATCCAATATCAGCCCCAAAGTCCAGTTTCAAGTTTTTAACACATATACCTGTTTTGGGCTTTTGCCAAATTTCTCTCTGCAAATCTAATTGTATTGCCCTGAAGTATGTATGAGTTTTTCTCATTGTCCCATTTTCTTAATGTCTCACATGAAGTATGTCTTGACTGCAGCTGAATGGTAGACTACTGTATGACAGCAGAAATATTTTAAAGTACTGACCTCCTGAGAGCATTTTAAGAAGTGGGTAATGTGGTGCTCTTTTTACATTATTCTGTGGTCCTAAGCCTATGTGTCTTTCTTCTCATCATTACCTTGTCAGTTTATCCTGGGCTTCTCTCTCCATGTTGCTGCCTGCAAACCTTGTTTTCTCTCTCACTACCATGGGTGGTTGCCCTGTAGGGAAAGATAATTCAGGCTGTCTAAGCAGGTCTGGGTGTTAGCATGGTGAATTCTTGAGAAGTGTGCAAGACCACTTGTATGACCTTAATTCTATACTATTCTATTTAATTTCCATACAAATGGCATAAAATATACCTCAGATGAGTTCAATAATTAAAGCACATATCTTTGATTTCTAATTTAAGTTTTATGCACTATTTCTTTCCCTTTTCCCATTCTCTTTGTCTTTTAATCTCATTGTCTTTTTTCCTCTGTTTTCTGGAAACTGTTTAACGATGCATTATTCCCCTTCCCCTTTGTTGTTGTAACAGTATGTCACATGTGGCTAAAATATTTTGGTTTGTTTTTTTTCTCTCAAGTTTACCATGCTTCTTTTATAATCTCATCTTCATCTGTGTTTCTTATGCCTTATCAGAGGCACCCTGTGTAAATGTTTGTTCCTTAGACTGATTCAAAGAGCAGGCAGAAGAGGAAGAAAAGGGCTCTGAACAGAGTCAAAATAAGACACTTCCAGGTGTGTTCCATTGCTTGACTCAAGCATTGCTCAGAGCACAGTACAGAACACAGAAGCACATTTTCTCGTGCCCTTAAAAAAAAAACAAGAATAGACTAGACCTTTTTTATTTTTTTTGTATTTTTCATCATTAGCACTGAACTATTCAATCTGATTTGCTTGCTTTTCTTTGCGACCTCTCTGTATCCTGAAGGCTTTATTTTCCTCTGTTTCAAAAGGCAGTTACTTCTCACTTTTTCTGTGAATGGAGCAGAAAGCTAAAGTCCATAGATATTTTGTACACTGGTGTTTGTGATGCTTGCCTGGAACTGCTGGTGGTCAAACAGCAGGCAATCCTATCATTTGAAGCTCTAACAAGCTGCTTCACAATTCAATAAGATTGATTAGGTTTACATGTGATGTCATAAGTGTAATCAGGTCTGTAGTTGTACTGAATCCAAAGGAATTTGATAAAAACCTCTTATTTCTTGGTAAATAGCTGTGACTTCATTTTTCAAAGAAACAAAATGCATACTATAGCTTATTTCTTTTACAGGTAAGGAGACAGTCACTGTTCTTCCAGGTTCTTCCTATTTCTCTAGCGATGAATCATTTGCAATGATAAGAGGGTATGTAACAGCACAAACTCTGATCTTTTTGAAATGAAGAGAATAAACTGTGTCAGTGGCAGAACTCATTAGTATTTCTTCCAGATGTGGTTAGCTTTTAACAACCTGTAAAATTATCATGGACTTAATCAGTGATGGTTTATGGAGGGTTAAGTCTAGCTATTGGAAATAAAAAACCACTGAACTAATACACACCATGGTGATGTTTGTGCTTACCACCACCTGGCCATCTATAAACACATTTATAATGACATTTTAACAACTATTTTTTGTCATTTCCAAGTATCTAATCTGTACTTGCACTCAGTATATTTTCTTTGCTCAGCTTGCAACTGTGATCCTCATTCCACCTCCTTAATGGAAATTCAACGTCTGCACCTGTTTTTTGTTTGTTTTTTGGAAAGGAGTTTGGATGCAAACAAACACTAAATCCTAATGGCTCTGAAAAGATAATGGGTGCATGGAAATACGTTAAGGAGTGCACTAAAAAGTACGAGTTCAGAGATGATTGACTGCACATGCAATTAACCAAACCAGACAAAAGTAGGAACATTTTTGAGGCTCAGTAGGCATAAAGAGAGACATTTGCATCAGTGATACATCTAGGGGGGAAAAAAACCCAACTACGTATGTGACAAACAGTTGCTACCTTTGTCATATGCCACCATTTTAAAATTGATGTAATGAGCATGAACAAAAAGCTTGTTAAGATTTGTGGGCTGTTACTTGAACATGATATGCTAATTACACACTTTCTGTTACCAGAGGCCATGTTGATTTGACAATGCTTGGAGCCATGCAGGTGTCTAAGTACGGTGACCTGGCCAACTGGATGATTCCTGTAAGTAGGTTTTTGAACTACTGTCAGTGTACGGTGTTTCGTATAACATAAATGTAGCTGAGGACCAGGCAAAGGAGAAAAGGGCAAAAGTAGAATGGGGGTTGTGAAGCTAAAAGTAGTAAAATAGAGGATATGTGTATTTTTTCCACATTCTGCTGGCACCAAGCAATCCATTATCAGAAGTCAGCTTTCTAAAATTAGGCTTGTGCATTGTGAAAAGCAAAACATTATTTATGCAAGCCTTTTGCCTGCCTTTTGTGGCCATGCCTTTCAAATGTCTCTTTTTTTTTGGCTGAGGACTGATGCTTTTACTTGACAGTGACGACTCTTGTATGGTTGTACCTGGAGCAGTAAGTTGGAGGAAAGTGCAAACCAGCATGTAGTTCATTATAAAATTATAAAAAGGGCCTGCATTATTTTTCTGTATTTCTGTCAAAAGATTGTAGCATTGCCCTTTCAAATACATTAAGGAAAAATCAATAATACTGTATTTAGTCAGAAAGACCTTCAGGTTTCAATTATAGAAATATAAGGTAATTCCAGCATTATTTAAGCAGCTGATAACATGAAGCCATTCTTTGAACTTTACGTTCTAACATTAAACATTAGTGACTTTCATACTGTTGACAAGTTTGATATTTTCAGTGGCTTTCAGTGTGGTACTTTCAGATGTGGTTTGTATCAGAGACGTCTAGAAGCAAACTTTTATATTAGCCTTGTTTAAAGTAATGAGACATATTTCTATCTGCCTAAGCTGTGTTAAAGACCTTGGGAAACTTAAAGATGATTAGAGATGGACAAAAACCCAAATGAATGTCCTAGTCTCATGGAGAAGCATTAGTTGAACCCAGAAGTCTGTGACTTCTACAGCAGGCCTTTGAGCCTGGAAGTCATGGAGCAGTGGTGGGAGCGTAAGGTGCTTTTATTGAGAAGGGACGGCGTCTGACATGGGGGCCCTACAGGCAGATGTGGGAGAAAGGGTTATGTGAAGGGCTAGTCCAGGTGACTGTGTGAGTAATTGTGGGGAGTGAGAATGGTTATGGCTAGGTTGAAATGTGCCTTTCAAGATCTGAACTATCAAAAGAAGAAGACAGCATTTTGTTCTGTTAAAAAGATTCATTTACATATGCATGTCTGAAACATTAAAGCTAAGATTGATTGTAATCTTTCTCAAAATGGTGCAGATTTACGTGTTCTTCCCTCAGTGCTTTATGTTCTCTAAAAGATAGTGATTTTAGTTTTGCATTTGTATATATCAAAAAGATTATTTTTTATATCTTGTATTGCTTATTTTACCAATGAAGTTGCCTCTCAGTTCCCAAATTTATGAACAACAGGTATGTTTTCAAAACAGGAAAGTATAAAATGCAACTTTCAATACTGTTTGACTTTTTGTTACCTTTGAGATGTACTTGTTATTACATACTACAGTATACATCAGGTGGGTCCTCTTGACTTTTTGCTGTCGTCATTTTCCACTCTTACTGATCTTTGGCTGTTTGGAAATTTGCTCTGCAGTGAGCTGTATTTACTGGTGAGTAACTATGTCAATGACACTTCATAAATCCAACCAGGAGCCTTTCCAAACAGCAATAATTTCTCTTTACTTTTATGGAGATCTGTTGGATGGATGATTCTTAATCTACTTTATTGATGTGTTACTACTATTCTACAGTACAGGTTTTAAAAATGGGATTAACCAGCCCTTAGATATACAGATCACCCTGCTTTTCCTGTAAATAAGATGATATATTATTGTCAGTTAAATTTAATTGTGAGCAAGACATGTTTCTTTTTTAGTCACAAGATTTGTGTGTGGATGATACAAAGATTGACTTTGCTGAAAACTCATAGTGTAAGGAAACTTCAAGCTGTATTTTGTTCTAACATTCTTCACTTCTTATTTAGTTTTGGTTAAATATTTCTTATACACTGTAGCTTTTGGATTCTTGTGTTGATGATATTTGCCATTATTTCAGAGGCAAATAATAGATCTATATGTTTTGAACAAGTACCATTATGAAGTAGTCCTTTCTGTCCCATAAGAGCTTGGTAACACTTGAGGCCTAGTGGGTGCATGTGTGTGTGTATGTGCACTTACTATTAGGAACTAAGCTGAGGAAGTCTCATTGCAGTAATTACAGCCTTTTCTTTGCTCTTATCTGCTGACTTTTAATGGAGAGAAAAATCCCGTGAGTAAAAGAAGAAGAGAGTGTGAATATTTTAAGCACATGCAGTAAACAATGCTGTTTGCTTAGGCAGAAGTTACTTCCTAAATACTGGCGTTTATTGGTAATTTTATTCCATTAAGCACTACTACTTAATGGCTTTTTGTCTTCCTCACTTTGGTATTTCTCCAACTAACAAGAGGGTTTCTGAGGAGGAAAAGGGGAAGGAGGCAAATTTCTGTGAATCCCCTGGGAACAGAATGTTGTTGAGAAGTTGGCCAAGAGTTTGAAGAGAAACACGGAGGTCATGATGATGAAGTAGGTCAGATAGGCCAGAGCAGATAACCCATGGCTGCTGGCTGATACTGGATGGAGCCACATTTCATTTCTTGAGTACAGGACACTTGTAACCTATCTGTGTGTCTCAAGTTAATATCAGAAATTGCTGCCAGCAGGGCAGCTTCCAGCATTTTCAGAGCAGCAGTTTTAGTGGTCTCACATGTGGTTTTAAAAGCTGTGGGATTGACTGCACATATTCCTGCATGAACTTGCTTCGTTTCAGTTCCTTTCAACTAGTGTCTTCTTGAAACCCTAAGAACAGAAGCATTTATGAAACAATTTCTGCTGCCCTTCTGCAAGGGCCAGGTTTACTACAAAGTATTGCAGCTGCAGCTTGCACAAAGTAGTGCTTTATTTTCCCCATCCTTCCTAAGAGAACACAAGTAACTATGGTTGTTGTTGAGACATGTATCAGAGGCTGGGAATAGGTCAAAACAGAACACCAGAACTTCTGCCATGTTCCCCTGTGACACCAAGGCCTCTGTCTTTTTAATACATGTTTCTGAACAGCCCATAAAATTAAACAACCCTAATATGACTACTGATACAGCTGACACACTGTAGCAGCAGAAAAAGTATTGAAACAATGGTGGAGGGTCCCTGCAGCTGGAAGTTGATGAATCTGAAAGCACAAAATGGATGAGATGTCCATGATGTCAGATTTCACTAGGCAGAAACTTCTTTCAGGGGAAAAGTATAACTATGCAGTAAATCTTTAATGAGAAGGTAGCATACTCAGGAGAACTACAAGAATGTCATGTGGTTATACAGGGAGAGTACCAGAAGGGCGAAAGTCCAACTTAATTTGGCTACTGCCATAGAAGAGAGTAAAAAGTGCTTCTATAAATACATCAATAACAAAAGGACTAAGGAAGTTGTCCATCCTTCATTGGAGGCAGGAGGAAACATAGTGACAAAAGACATGGAAAAGGTTGAAGTACCTAATAACTTCTTTGCCTTAGTCTTTTATGGTAAGACCAGTTGTTCCCCAGGTACTGAGCCCTCCGAGCTGGAAAACAAAGGACAGGGAACGGTATAAAGCCTACACACTTTGGGGGCACGGTCACCAACCTGCCACACTACTTGGACACACACAGGTTTATGGGACCAGATGGGAGCCACCCCAAGGTACTGAGGGAACTGGTGAATGTGCTCACTGAGACTTTCCATCATTTTCCAGCAGTCCTGATTAATCTGGGAGGTACCAGGTGACTGGAGATTTGTAGGTGCTGTCTACAGAAGGGCCAGAAGGAGGATCCAGTGTATTGCAGGTCTGTCAACGTGACCTCAGATAGGGAAGGTCATGGAATAGATCATCTTGAGTACCATCATGCAGGGCATACAGGACAACCAGGGGATCAGACAGATAGGTTTGGGAAAGGCAGTTCCTGCTTGAGAACCTGATCTTCTTTCATGACAGGGTGTCCAGCTTAGTGAATGGTGGAAAGGCCGTGTATGTTGTCTACCTGGACTTCACTAAAGCTTTTGACATCATTTCCCATAACATTCTTCTGGACAAGCTGGCTGCTCATGGCTTGGGTGGGTGGACACTTGGCTGGGTAAAGAACTGTGGGTGGCTGGATCCAGGAAGTGGTGCTGAATGGAGTTACATCCATCTGGGGCTGGTCACTGGTAGAGTTCCTCAAGGCTCAGTATTGGGGCCAGCCCTAATTAATATCTTTATTGATGATCTGGATGAGGGCATTGAGTGCACCCTCAGTCAGTTTGCAGGTGACACCAAGTTGGGCTGGAGTGTTGATCTGCTGGAGGGCAGGATGGCTCTGCAGAGGAATCTGGACAGGCTGCATTGATGGACTGAAGCCAATGCTGTGATGGACAAGGCCAAGTGCTGAGTCCTGCCCTTGGGTCACAACAGCCCCAGGCAGTGCCAGAGGCTGGGACAGAGTGGCTGGAAAGCTGTCCAGTTCTGGAAAGACTTTGCAATGCTGGAGCATGTCCAAAAAAGAGCAACAAAACTGGTAAAGGGGCTGGAGCACAAGGCTTGTGATGAACAGCTAAGGGAGTTGAGGGGTGTTCAGCCTGGAGGAAAGGAGGCTCAGGGAACACCTTACCACTCTCTACAATTCCCTGAAAAGAGGTTGTAGCCAGGTGAGGTCAGTCCCTTCTCCCAAAAACTGATAGTACAAGATGAAACAGCTTCAAGTTTTTTCAGGGCAGGTTTAGAATGGATATTAGGAACACTTTCCTCACCAAAAAGGCTGTCAAGCATTGGGCCAGATTCTCCAGGGCAGTGGAGTCAGCATCCCTGGAGGTATTTAGAAGATGTGTAGATATAGCACTTACTACCCACCGTCAAAGTGGATTGAAGAGTGGTAAATAGACTGGATTTGTGTAAATTCACAAGGGCAGACAGAATACATCCAAAGGTGCAAAAGAAGCCAGCCATTTCCTAAGGCAGCAGGCTCAAAGATGGTACAGGACCTGATGCTATTTAGCATCTCTATTCTCTACAAACAGTACAAACCAGGAAAATAAACTTTAGCTTTGTATATTCTTCAACTGGAAAATTCAAAATTCATTTTTAGATTGCTAAGGTAGTGCAGTTAATTAACACTAAGAGAAGAAGAGAGTGATGTAATTTGTGCAGGAGGTGAAGTTTGGATACGTAAATCTGTACCATTCTTTGGGAAAAAAAATCCTTAAATTTTAGATTCAGCAGCCTGAGATTTTAATGTTCTAACTTGGCCTAGCCAAACCTAAAGGATTAAAGCATTAAGAATGAAATAAAATTACAAAAAAAATGGCAAGCTTTATCAAAGAAGATTGTCTGAAAAGAAGAAATGAGGAAACCCATTCAAATTCAATAATAAATCCTTTAATTTACAGTCTGTAGAGGTTAGTATAACCTAAGGCATTAGGAGTATAATTTCATACGTTATTGGTAGCTTTTCTACAGAGCTTCAAAGTACATATTTTGCACAGTTTTGGACACTTTGACCTCATTAGTAAAGAGGTTTTTTCATGTAAATTGTCAGACACCAGCCAGCTCTGTGTCTACATGAGGGTTTTTTGGTTTTATTTTTGCCTTTAGCTATATGTTGTGCCAGACCTGGAGATAGAGGGCTCCACACCAAGTGTCTTTCTTATACAAAATTATCATTTTTAATGATAGAAGAAAATACACATATCCCTGAATGCATCCCTGAATGTCTGAGAGCATTGTAGGTCTTCTCTGAAGAGCCCTACTGCTGCTGCCTGTTCGTTGCTTTGCTTGGGTAGGAATGTCTTGCATAAGGCATATTTTAATTTTGAATCCAAACACATTTTCTAGTTACTCTCCTAGTTCTCCTAGTATATCTGTGTCACTGAATACATTAAACTCAGTGTTTTGTTTCAAGGTATACAGCATTGCAAGAAAAGTATTTTATCTATTAACTGTAAAATGTATGAAGGACTGAAAATGGGCTAAAATCCATATGAATAGAAAATATGCAGATTAAACATGCTCATTGATTGGGTTTCTCTCAATAATAATATAAAGTTGTCTGATGTCTAGGACATGAGTAGGGCTACATCAGTATTTCAGCAGAGGAGAAGGATGGGACTTGTAGTTAGCCAGAGACTTCTTGGAAATCTACTTTTCAATGGGACACTGGTTTAGTATGAAGATGTATTGCAGAAATTTAGTATGTAGATGGTTTTTGCAGACACACATCTTGAAATTATGCCTACAGTAATATACCAGCTTACTGCTTATCTCCCAACAAACATGTGCCTGAAAGCCCTGCAGAGCCTTTGCAACACAAAATTATCACTATTGCAAAAGTCCTGCAGCCAAAGAGGAGAAACAGAGTGTATTGTGTTGGCTCTACTTCTTTGACCTTTTTGATGGCTTTTTCTATCAATTTTCTTCATGTTTATTTCCCTTCAGACTGCATGGCAGGAATGTAGAAGCTCCCTATTGGTATTTTATTCATACTCTTAAATTTTCAGTGTGGGAAGTGGCAGCTCTGCTTTCTGTATAATGAGAGCAGCTGAAGAAATTCTGCCTGTCTCAAAAATACAAGCATATGTCAAAGGACTTTTGATCTGTGGGTTACTGGTGAGAACTGTTACTATGATATGGAACCATCACTTTCAAGTGAGACTAGTATTATATTGGCATAAAATTTAATTATTGCATGCTATGCTGTGTGTTTTGGAAATGGTATGCAAAGGTAAATGGACAGCTTAATTGTCCCATTACACTGAAATAACATTCATCACTGTAAAGCAAATCCATTTCAATGAAGCATGTCACAGACTGTTTTGCATTGCTCCTGAGATGCAGTTTCTCAGTGTATTAATTTGAATTTTACTCTGTCATTCAAATCTTGCCAATGGTTATTTCAAGTTAGGTTTATAGGAGAATGAAGGAATTAAATTTGCCCAACTTTCTTTGCATGTGTTTCATGCAGCCCTAATTTTCTGTTTATGGAAAATAAAAATTTAAATATAGTTAGTGCACATATTTGTGTATGTTAAATTTTAGGGTAGAGTTATTTTTACATATTGCCAAGAAAAATAAGTCATTCAAGAACTTATACTCCATTCTTTCAGAAATCAGACTTACTTTTTGATTTTGCTTTTCGCTATGTTTGTCTCTTTGTGTGTGTTAGGAGATACCTGGTTAACATTCTTCAAAACCATGCTATTTCTTGTATGGCTAAACCATACAACTAGGGTTTTTTTGTATCTTAAAAAAAAAAACCAACCAAACAAAAAAAAACCCCACAAAAAAAGCCGCTGTTGTGCATGTGGAGTGTGCTCAGTTTTGTTGTATTCTGCCAGTACTAACTTTTTGTTGTGTTGTTGCATTACCCACTCTTCTGAATGAAAAATCCTGTTAATGACTTCCCACTGTTTTTTGTTTTTTTTTTCTCAGAGTAAGATCTAATCTAGCTGTCCTAGTTGACACTATAATTACAATAATTCTGTAAGTGGAACATATGTAAGGACATAAAATCAGTGTAAAATAGAACAAGGAAGTATAGTTCAGAATATTTGAGCTTTATCCATCTTTTTTTGATACAATCTTCATCCAGTCTTTTTCACTGGAAAAATGGAAAGTGAGATCTGGAAGAGTTGTGACTTCCATTTGAGAATCAACTACAAATATACCCGTCCTTTAAATACAGGACAGGACTGTTACCAAGGGGCAAAGGAGACATACACATTTTTATGTAGTTAGAGTAGATTTGTGTATCTGTATTTTTTTAATATTACCTTCTGATTGTTTTGTGGTTTTTTTTCTAAAACAAAGTTTTGAGCTAATACATGCTTTCCCAAACCAACCAGGTGTAGCCCCACAGCTGATGAGATCGTTAGGTAGGGATCTGATGACCTCCTTCGCTGGGCTGTGCTGTTTGATGCTGACACATCTGTGCTGGCAGACAGTGTCTATACAGAGAGGGAGAGCTGTGTGACTGATGTGTGTTAGCAGTACTGCAGAGAGGGGCAGAGCAGAGATCTTTGAAGGGGCCTTCAATTTATCCTTTTGACTGCATCATTAGCACAATTGGTCGTTGTGATGGCAGTACCTTGTATGCACTGCATTACCTTAGCTTCTGCTTTTCTCTGTGAAGCTCATACTGTTCCAGGTGCTCTGAATTTAGTGTCTGTCCCTGGCATGATACAATAATTTCCTTTGATAAGAACACCTTCCATACCTTTTTTCCTTTCATACCTGACACCTCGTCTGTGTCTGTGTCCAGGAGAGGCAATGCTGACATCTTTAAATTCTTTGCTCTCTCCTCCTAGGCATCTTGTTCACAGTCTTCAGGGGGATGCCTGAAAATTGAGGTTAAATGGGAAGCTTGCAGTTTAAACTAGAAGCACTTGTTATCTTTTGTAAGACTTTTTGAAGCAGTAGTTTCACTAACTTTGAACATAGTATGAGGCATGTGCATTCTTTTACCTAATGGAAGAAAAGAGAAATTTCAGGCTCAATGTTATTTGTTTAATACAGTATTAGGGTAGCTGGGAACATGGGCAAGTACTCTTAGGAGGGAAGTGGCTTGATTCTTTTCCAGGCAGGGTTACATTTTCACCTTGCCTGTGCTTTGATGCTCAATTTTAAATGGAATTATTCAAGATGCATTTACCACTGACCAGTTTCCATTGTTTCTTGAACTCATTATTAGCATCTGCTCTGCTGTACTGTTGATGCAATACCTGTTTGTCTCAGAAGATCATGTTATTTTAACTTAAGCAAACAGTTCAGGTGCATTTTGTTGTACAGTGTTGGGTGTAGTTATAAAATTCAGTTACAGAAGAAAAGTCCTTCCCCTTGGGAGTACAGAGGAAGTTTTTAAGGCACCAGCATGGATTCAAGACCTTTATAGTGTTAGAAGCCTCCTGAATTTTTCTCTTTTTTCTCATCTATCTCTTCTTTATCTGTTTGGATATCTTTGGATTTTCTTATAGATCGTTTCCTGCTTGCTGTAGCACCTTTCTAACTTGCTTGAAATACCATTTAGGCAAAATTTCACATTCTTTTGAAAAATATCTTGACTGTCTGGCTCACATTTGGAGTACTCACAAGTTTCCACTGGAATGCCAGGTTGTCTTGGGTGCCATAGGTGATCAAACAAACATGAAGGTTCTTGTTTAGGAATTACTATTAGGCTAAATTAATTCCTCAGGCTCTTTCATGTTGTATTTTGACCACTCAAATAATGCTCATATGTAAATGCACTAGATGAGAAAATATGTATCTTTCTCTCATATTTCCTTAAACATGCCCCATTACCACAATAACAAAATAATTCATTTTGCAATAAGTAGGCATTGTAAGAAATTTCACTAATACTGTGTAGGTTTATGTAGGTCTGCACAAAGAAGCAGGACAGCTGATGATACCAATTAAGAAAACCCACAGTATCAGGTCCAAATTTTCCACTCTAGTATTATTTGGACTGAGACTTAAAGAAAACTGCTGATGAAAGCACAAGGGAAAAAGGAGAATTCCCAACTTGTGTTGTAACAGAGAAGGTGCAAGAAAATTGTCAGCTTGTGTCTGTTCTCTACCCAACTCTGTATAAATAACTGCCAATGCTAGACCTCCCAGAAGGGCATGGCTAATTCAAAAATCTTCTATTCTTACTTCAAGTTCTGGCTGATGAAATGGGTTTTATAACAGTGCTTCGAATTACCAGTGCTCTACCACAGCACTGTCTTTCCCTCTGAAAGGTTTCTTAAGTTAGCAGCAGCATTGTAATTAAGAACTAACAAAAATCATCTTAAATAAATAAATGAAGGGAGCAGGTAGGGCAGAAATGAGTGAAGTGTCTTGTTGGAATCACCTTTTAGTCTTGAATATTTTAATTCAAATTTAGCATGCAGCTGTCCCAGTATGGTATGGGGAAAAATGGGGGAAAAATGCAAGTTGTGATAGCTTGGTAGGTACACTGAGAGGAATGTAAGTCTCTTATGCTTTGGATATTCCTCAAAATAAAAACATGTAATTACTTGGCTAGTTGCATTTAATACTGAATTGATTTGCTTTACTAGGCACCACCCTATAGTGATGAATATGTTTTTCTAAAGAGGAAGAGCAGATGAAGCAATTTAAAATCCCTAAGTCCTTCTCTTCAGCTTGCATTTTCTTCTTTTCTCGCACACAAAGGGATGATGTCTCTTCTCTCAGTTCTGTTTGACAGCTTCTTCAGCAGTACATTTGTTGTTGACCTTCATCAGCACTTAGTTCCTCAGGAATTTACTTGTCGCTGTAGGTCTTTTGTAGTTAATAGAACGGAAAGACCTGGAAAATGAGCTAATGGATAGATGTATTGATAGCCTGATCCTCAATGCAAACATATTCCGAGTTACTGTGGCGATAATATGTAATCTTCAGCTACTCTGCATTATCTTGTCATGGAGTTTCTGGCAGGCAGGTTAGAGGTCACTCCAGTCTCTGCAAGAGCTATGTTTTTCCAGGCAGGATGTAGAATGATCTGAGCAGTACCAGGAAGATAAGGACAGAGATAAATCTTTTTCAGATTTCTGTTTGCAAAGAAATATTTAGTAGTAATGATAATTTATGTGATAAATATTAAATATTAATCTGACTGAACAGTGCCAAAGGGCTTGTTTATAGATTTAGGAAGATGCATTTTTTTCTTCACTGTGCCAACAGTAGGAAAATAGGAATATTTGTGTGTGTGCATGTGTGTGTGCATGTGTGTGTGAATACTGCTGGTGTAGTTTGATGCTGGCCCAACATCAGGCATCCATGAGAGTCGCTCGCTCACCCTCCCCTGCCATAGCTGGGCAAGGAGGGAAAAGGGGAAAAGAATGAACGAAGGCTTCAGGAGTCAGACAAGGACTGGGGGAAATATTTCAAGGGCAAAACAGGCTCACCTTTAGTTGAGAAGTGAAATTGATTACTATTATTAACAAATCAGTGGAGGATAATGAGAAG
Organism: Urocynchramus pylzowi; assembly: GCA_013397555.1. Classification (NCBI taxonomy): domain Eukaryota; kingdom Metazoa; phylum Chordata; class Aves; order Passeriformes; family Fringillidae; genus Urocynchramus; species Urocynchramus pylzowi. The sequence goes on from VZRH01006249.1 coordinate 110,452, forward strand.
TAAAATAAGCCCTTAAAACAGCATTTCCCCCCAGCCCCTCCCTCCTTCCCACTGACAGTGCAGGGGACAGGGCGTGGGAGTTTTGGTCAGTTCATCACCAAGATTTTCTTACACTGCTCCGGGAGGAATCCTTCCCCTGTGAGGCCGTGGAGTCCCTCCCACAGGAAGAGTTCTCTGTGAACTTCTCCAGTGTGGGTTCACTCTCACGAGCAGCAGCCATGCTGCACCTGCTGCAATGTGAGTCCCTCCCATGGGCAGACACTCCTCCCAAAACTGCTGTGGCACGGGTCCCTCTTCCACGGGTGCAGCCCTCCAAGGACAGGCTGCTCCAGCCTGGAAGCTGGGCCCCCTCTCTCCACCAGGTCTCTCACTGGATCACAGCCTCCTCCAGGCATCCACCTGCTCTGGCATGGGCTGTGGGTGGATCTCTGTGTTCCCTGTGGGATCCCCATGGGCTGTGGGTGGATCTCTGCATCCTTTATGGATCCCCATGGGCGGATCTCTGCATCCCTTATGGATCCCCATGGGCTGTGGGCAATCTCTGCATCCCCCATGGATCCCCAAGGGCTGTGGGTGGATCTCTGCATCCCCCGTGGATCCCCACGGGCTGCAGGGCACAGCTGCTTCTCCATGGTCTCACCACGGCCTGCAGAGGAATCTCGGCACCTCCTTCTCCTCCTTCTCCACTGACCTTGGTGTTTTCCGTGTTGTTTCCCTCACATGTTCTCACCTCCTCCTCCTCTCTGACTAGAAGCTGAAACCTTATGAATTTGTTTTGATTTTCTTCTTAAATATGTCATCACAGAGGTGTTACCAGCCTCTCTCATTGGCCCAGTTTTGGCCATCAGCAGGTCTGTCTTCAGGGCCATGAGGGTTTGGCTCTGCTGAACACAGTGGAAGCTTCCAGCAGCTTCTCACAGGAATCTTTGTGGACTCCCTGCTACCAAAAAACCAGGCCATGCCAAACCAATACTGCCTTCATTACATAAAAGACCATAATGATCTAGAGACTAACAAGTAGCTGACCTGGCAATTTAGTGAGACAAGTCCCTTCCATATGTTTTTTATCATGGACCATCGGTACTGATACTTGAAAGGTATTGAATCACATAGCTGATAAAAGGAAGCATGAGAGAAAACTTCTGTACTTTGTACTTCCTTGCACTAAGAAGTTTTCCAGATGTTTAATCATAAAATTTTAGTAACAGTAAGTATTACTGTCCATATAACCACTCAAAAGCAAATGCAAACCATTTGAGGCAGAACTTAATTTATTTTAATCTGTAAAATTGATAGAATCACAGAATTAGAATATTCTGAGTTCAAAGGGACCCACAAGGATCATCAAAGTCCAACTCCTGGCCCTGCACAGCACCATCCCCAGGAGTCACACCATGTGCCTGAGAGCATTGTTCAAACTCTTCTTGAACCCTGCCAGACTTGGTGCTGTGACCACTTCCTTGGGAGTCTGTTCCAGTGCCCTGGGTGAAAACCACCCTCTGGGTGAGCAACCCTTTTCTGATCTCCAACCTGAACCTCCCCTGACACAGCTTCAGGCCATTCCCTCGCATGCTGTCACAGGTCACCACAGAGAAGAGATCAGTGCCTGCTCTTCCTCTATAGAAGAAGTTGTAACTGCAATGTGGTCTTCTCTCCTATTCTCCAGGCTGATCTGATCTCAGCTATTCTTCATATGGCTTCTCCTCAAGGCCCTTCACCATCCTGGTTGCCCTCCTTGTGTCATGTTTCCTACTAGCCCCCTCTTGCACTCCCCTGTCTTTCCTCCTTGAGAATTCTGGGTTGGTATGTGAGGTTGTTGCTGTCTTTAGTTGTTGGGGCCTAGTGCTTGTTCAAAAATGATTGCTCCGCTCATACTCACAGAACTTTGTACTTCTGATCATTTCCTGTCAGTAGTGGGTCAGGTCTGGACCTCATTACCTTCCCACATCAGATGCATCCAGTTTAAGGTAATGGAAGCAGGCAGGATTGAATGCCATAGCATTACGGAAAGTAAGAATAGAGGTAGCTGAACACCAAGCCACAAGACATCTGCTGTCTTGTGACACTTAAAGAGAAGAGTGAGTCCAGAGGCTGAAAGCATTGCTTGTTTTGAGGGACAAAGAGAAGTGAATACTGAGCCACATTTATATATTCGCCCATACTCTGAAATTACCTCTATAGACATCTGGAATAGAACAAAAACAATTGGTTTCTACTGATACCGTGATACAAAGCATGGCTTTCTGAAGTGGCAAGAGACTTTGTAAGCTGTCAGGTGGATGTACAGTGTTCAGATGTTCTTGTTGCTGCATTTCTAAGTAGAGATTTCTTTTAAGGAAGCAGTGACATTTCCATCAACTGGAAGATGTACACTTTGCTTTTCAAGGGACAAAGCCATTGGAACGAAATTCTTTGCTCCTCAGTGTCAGTGCTTCCACTAAGCCAATGATACTACTCAGATTTCAGTTATACCCCAGGGAAAGTGCCATGGCAGTGGCTCTACTTATTCTACTCATCACTCTTCTCCTATTTGCATCATATGGAGCCAAGAATGAGACAGCTCTTTTCCCTCTGTTGGTGTTTGAATACTGTGGTTACAGAACATGTGGGCTTTCAATGCAGGAAAAGTTGACTATCTTGTGCTGTCACTTGCAGCTACAATATTACCTTTTTTAAAAATAATAATAATAATTATTATAATGAATAATATTACATTTCCACTAAAAATTTCATTTTAGGGTAAGATGGTTAAAGGAATGGGAGGTGCAATGGACCTGGTATCCAGTGCACAGACCAAAGTGGTTGTCACCATGGAGCACTCAGCCAAGGTAAGGCTCTGCCACTTTCTAAATCAGTGTTTTGTGCTGCAAAAAAAGACAGAAAATAAAGAGGAAAAAAGGAACGTATTCATTCTGCTACTTTGTGAGGATTTGTCAGTTTTGCTGTTGGTTATTATGGTGATGCAACTGAAGAGTAGGTTAATATGGGTCCTTTCCTCTAGTAAGTGAATCATTCACCATGGAAAAAAAAATTAAATATTAACTTCACGTTTAAAAGCTGCACACATTTTTTTAGCTACTTCATGCAAATTTAATGGGGGTGGCCCTTGCCAAAGCTATAGTAGATGCTACTCTGCTCTTTGCCACAGAATAATTTGAAAAATGAGATTTCCCATGGTTAAATACTTGTTATGATGGAAAGATATTTACCTTTGAAGTTGCCAGTCAAATTGGTACTGACAGCTTAATAGAATATATTTTTTTTTGTATGATGAGATGCAGGCTGCCTTATATCATTATGTGTAAGTGGTTAATCTAGAGACTTCTTTGTGAGGGCATTGATAGAGGTATATGCTACAGACAGAAGTCCTCCCCAAAAAGATCATAAGAAACTTTGCATTTGAAACTTCTAACAGAGGAGAAAAAATGTACTGAAGAAGAAAAATCTCTATCCCAAATGTTTAACAATTTACTTTTTAAAAAATTATTGTGTTTCTGTTATTCCAAATTTATTATATGTCTGCAACAGGAATTAGTTTTGTATTTTCCAAAGGAATATCTCTTGTCAGAATTTGCATGGTAAACTGTTGTAAATATGTAAATGTGATAGTAAATATATTAACAGTTGTGTGTGTTTTTAAATGAGATTTGGAAAATTAATTTTTACTTGAAAATAAAAGCAAATATATATTGTAAAATATCGTAGTTTCACAATTAATACTAAATGGTGATCTCAAGGGGCACATTTTGAGTGTGGGCTGAGTTTAACCTGGTAGTTGTCAAGTTCATATGCATAAATAAGTAAATGAAAGTAATAAATTAATTCATCTTCCTGGCTTGCATCACTATCACACAGCCTCCCAAAAACTTACGTAGTAAGTTTTAACATAAGTAGTAAGTAGTAACATAAGGAGTTATCCATTTGCTCAGACACACACTTTAGGTATTCATGTGATCGGAATAAATGTTTATGCTAAATGTCTACTTACTGTGGAATTTGTTAAGGCTTGGAGTCCTCACACAATATAATCAAACCAGTTTTTCTTCTAAAGGTACTATTGCTAAAATATTTTTCCAAAACAGTGTTTAGAAATTGTTCGCTGGGTTGATTTTGTTTTGTCTGTAGGAGTACTGAGACAGGAAAAGAAGGAAAACAGAGATAGATTCACTGTTATGAGCAGGTCAGGCATAGAATCATTTATTTTGGGGTATGTATACCTGCTTTGTCCACGTTTGTGCACGGTGTGCCTGGTGTGCACTTCTGCAGTTACAGGTTTTCATAAATCATTTCTTCTGCTTTTGTGCAAAGGCACTGCCAAATTAACAACATGCAATATTTTTATTTTATTCTTATTTTAAAATGGCACTTTTTCCTCCTACCTAGCCACTTTCTGTGGTCTTCATATTGATGCTTCTTGCTTGCTCAAATGTGAAGATTATGTCCTAAAGAAATCTAGTATTTAGAGATCAAAACTGATCTTTTTTTTTTTTTTTTTTTTTTTTTTTTTTTTTGAATAGTCAAATAAATATAGCACCCATGAGGCCAGTTCTGAAAGTCAGAAGCCTTTTATCGGGCGTGACTCCGTCTTCCAGAGCTGATTTTCTACTCATGGCTTTTCAATTCTTTACACGCAATATTTTATCAAAAACTTACTGCATGTGAATGTCTGCATCAGAGGAGCAATTCTTCATCCTGCTTGAAGTCCAATGTGCTACTGAGTGAAAGAGCAGTCTGCATGTACTGAGACAGTCTCTTGTGACTCTGGCTCTTTAGTAAAGGGACATTTCTGTAATCTTATTCTCCAAATAAATAAGAACTCTACCATCAGACATGAAAATTTCCTGTAAATCGACAGCAGTCAAGATTTGATGAATGGAAGTGTAGTGGAAGACAGGGCAGTGCCTTCAATGAACATGTTCAAGAGGTACTGCAAGAAGTAGGTTTTGTGCTAGTTTTTTCTGATTTATGATCTTGTAAAGGATCTTCTAATCTTTTTCAAGTTTGGTTGTTTGTTTTCTTTTAACAATAGTGATGACTTGTTAAACATTAAAGTAAGTTTTTAAAGAGTTTAATAGCCCTTCTCCTTCAGTACACATATTGCAGTTTTTAAACATAAAAATAGGCTGAGTCTTTGCAGCACAGGCAGAGTATAATTTACACTAAATTATGACGGTGGAACTGGTCACTGTCTTACCACTCAAATAAATACTCAAGGAATTTTACTCTTATAAAACTCTGATATGCAGTATGTTACAAATACAAACAATTATGCTCAATCCCAAGTTAATTACATTCTAAATTACTTAAGTTTTTACATGTAATGAAAACCAAAATGTACAGAAGATAGATGAGACAACATGAAATCAGCATTACAGAAGAATCATCAGCTTAAGAACTGCTGTTGAGGAAGGGTAACAGACAAGTACACAAAATGATGAGAGAATGGAGTAGGTAGATGCAGAATTGCCTCCCTCATAACCAAAGTAGAGATAACTGATTAAAATTAGTTGAAACAAGAAGAAACACATTCCACAGCCAGCTAATAAAATTGTGGATGTTAGCAGAATGATGCAAAAATCTCAAGGAATTAAGTCTATATAGAAGGGACTAAACTATTTTATGAGGTTGAGTTCATCAATGACAATTAAGTACCACTGCCTGGAAACAGTCTATAACTCAGAAAATCTGTGTATTTCAACATTGTCAGGAACCAAGAGGGCATATTCGCAAAAGGATATTTCAATTTTTGCTCTATATGCTTAGGCCACTGAGAGACACTTGGCAAATGGAACCTTATGTCAAATTCATTAGTTTTTCTTAATATATTTTTTTCTAAGTTACCTCTTCTTTCGTAGCCACAAAGAAAAGAATATTATAATATAAGCTTGTTATTTAATGTCTAAACAGTCCCTGTGCATTTGTGTCTAATTTGCTAAATACTGCCTGAGAGAATTAGAAGTCAATTTCTTAGCCCCATACCATCATTGACATGTTTTGCAAAACACAGTAATGTAAGGGCTGGTCGTTGTTCTATGTTGTGAAATGAGTTGCCTACATTGTTCAGAAAAACAGAATGGAGACTGGTTTTAAACACTTGATTTGGGCATGGCTGAAACATGGAACACTGAATTGAATATTCCTTTCTCATACTGTGAAAAGTTCTGATTTAATGTGTTGTGGAAGACTAAGGACATTTTTGTTCTTCAACAACAGAATTTTTTATTTAAAGCAGACTGGAACACCTAAGGTTTTATGTATCTACACAATAGTCTTTTCCTTTATCTGAACAAATCCTGAATAAATCTGAATAAATTCAGATGGTAAATACCATGCGGTTCCATTTAAATTGTTCTTCTTACAGTGCCCTGATAGATGTCTTCCAAAAGTCACAGAATCATTTAGGTTGAGAAAGACCTCTAAAATCATTGAGTCTAACCTTCGAAAAGATCAGGAAATGCATTTCATCTTTAAGGCTAGCTGGTGATACAATAATCTTCAGCTCAAGTGTGAAGAAGCTCAAATGTATCAGTTCTCAGGGTCACAGGAGCCATTCAGGCTGTCACCTCTGTAAATCCATGCCTTTCAATTTCAGTTAGGTACCACGAAGAGACACTTCATTTCACATGGCTGAAAAGTGTATCTGATATGTTACTGAAGATAGCACAGATTCATCTTGGCTCTTAGGCAAATTGCAAAAGGACGTTCTCAAGATGGTCAGGATATAAAAGTAGATCAATTGAAAGTAATGAAGAAATAGTTCCTCACAGAAAAAGATAAATTCAAAAGTTTTTTTGCTCATTGTGTTATCACTCAGGAGTCAAACTGGCTGTGAGATGGCCCCTGATTAAGCCTTAAGGTAAACTGATGATTCTAAATGGTTAAATGAGACCTGTTATACTCTGAGAGTTTTGAAATGCATAACTGAAAATTGATAATTAGACAAAAAATGAAAAGCATGGGGTAATGGGAGAAGTGTGCACTTAATGCTGCTTCTGTAAAACACTTACAAATACTGACCATAAAAGTAATGATCCATCTGCCTTATATCCATTCATAGCTCTTGCAGTCTACATTAACTTGGTATGATATAGGGGCATTTTTTTTAACTATTATTTTTTTAAAATGAAGAAGAAGAAGTGAAAAAAAGACAAGGACTTTCCCAGAGACAATATGGGTAAATAAACTGGATTTACTGTTTTGAGAGCATGACTGTGCATTTGAACTCTGGGGATCTGAAGTTCCTCTGTGTGTGGCTGATCCTGTACATTCCATTTATGATAAAGGATAAGACAGGGAAATACGTTGCCCATAGTGGTGTTCCCTAATTTTTGTCCTCACATCAGTGAGGTTCTGTATATGTCTTGTCCTCACATTGTAGCAGGAAGGGCAGATTGTTAAGCAGCAGTGTGCAGGACTTCTAAACTCAGGAGTCCACTCAGTGGTACAGTAAGATTCTTACTAGTCAGCCTTTGAAGTGAATTTGAAGAGTGTTCTGAGCACATTGAATATTTAAATAACAATGAATGGCTACAGCTGTGATTTTCATGAACATATTTGAGGGGTTTTTTTTAAAAACTGTATTTGTATATTTTTAAACACAGGGAAATGTCCATAAAATCTTGGAAAAATGCAGTTTACCACTTACTGGGAAACAATGTGTTGACCGCATCATTACAGAAAAGGTAAAGTACTTTTCTTGACTCCTTGTTAATAATTTCCTCCTTTATCCCTAATAACAATAGTAAAGCTTAGCAAAAATGAAGAATATATTTAGTATCTGTTGCCACTGAAGGGAAAAGATGGCCTTGGAGTTCAGGTCCAGATGTCTTGGGGCTCATACTTTTCCTTTTAAAGTTTTGACATCTAGCATACTGAACTGTACCCTTAGAGGCCTTCAGAACAAAGATGCCACATATGACAGGCATGAAAAGTGTGTATCTCCTTGTTTTCCCCCAAAGTATTTCTGAAAATTTACTGTGACATGCCAATTTTCTAATATGACTGCCATCACAGCTTGGGAGGCAAAGGGGCATTATTGTTTGCTTTTGTTAGGGAGTTTTTTGTTTGTTTTTGTCCTTTTGTTTTGTTTGGGTTTTTGGTTTTTTTTTTCCCAGCAGAGCACACATAGGTTGGACAACTGGCATCTTCTTTCATGTATTCTACATATTGTTTCAGAGAAACCTGTGGCTGTAGCAGAGCTTTAGTTCTTTTGTCCTTACTTGATTCCATTTGTGAAGCAATTTATTCTCCAGTGGAAGTACATGTGAGCATCTCATACTGGTGCTGCTCAAAGTACATTAGTGGATCTTTTCAGCAAAGGATAAGTGACTTAAGATTTTTTGCTGTAATCATACTCCTTTTATTTTTGGTGTTTACATTTTTAAGGACTTAGAGTAGTCCCTCTGTGAGCCATCTATCATGCCAAGTAGAATGCATCAAAGGTGCTGATGAAGAATTTGATTTCTCATGTTGGGATATTGCTACATCTAAAGGCTTTTTCTTCACAAAGTAAGGGAAAATATATTAAAATATGGAAGTTTTCTTTTTTTTTTTTTTGGTTAGCCTTCTACGAGCTGGTCACACACAAATGTAAGGTACAAAGAAAATGAGAGGGAACAAGGACTAATAGAAAATAAACAAGTAGAAATGTCTTTAATATTTATCACTGAAGTGATCTGGTGGCTTTATTAGGAAATGATACAAATGTGCAACAACATTTGGATAGTGTTGCAAATTTTGTTTCCACACTAGCATCCTGGAATGTCTCTTATGCCCGGCTTCTCTTTTAAGACTTAAAGAAGCTGTCCTTTTCCAGTCCCACGAAAAGCAGTTTCATGTGCCCAGAGGACAGCTAGGCTTCAGGACACTTCTGTGACAAGCTTAATGACTTCACTTTTATTTTAAGTTCAAGCTTCGCTGCTCTTTTGCTACTAAACTTTTATTTTTAAGGAAAATTACTTTAGACCTTATGGTTACCCTGGCAACTAGATTGCAACCTGTGTATCTCCCTCTGGTAGGCACTATTAAAGTGTACATTGTTTTACAGGTATTTTTATTTGATGCACTTGTAAGTCTCAGAGGTGGAGTGCATATCTTACAAAGACATCAGACAGAACAGCCTTTGCTCCTTCAGCCTCTTTCTCTCAGGCTTTCTTTTAAAAAAACTGCAGGAAATCTTGTCTTTCACTGCTAGCTTCTAAAAATTTTAGCATTTGCATTGGGTATGCAATAGCTGTTGGAGAAACTTATAGTCAGCCAAAGATGATCTCTCTACTGGCCATGAAATGAAATAAAAGAATAGGGAGACATTCTCTTCCCCTTTTTCTTTTGTGGTCTCTTTGTGGATGTTGTCTTGCAGCAAAGAACATCTCAGCCCTTTTCTTTGAACCTCCCGTTCTCACCAGATTGGAGCAGCAGGCATCGTCCACATTTCCTGCAGTGATGAACAGTTGCACTTTTCCCCCATGAAACTAACACATACTAGATTCTAGATATTCTAACACATTCTAGATTCTCTTTCTCAGTACAAATAAATGTGGCAGAAACCTGTATTAGTCAGTCATGAAAGTGAAAAGTGGCATCTTATGTTACTGAAGGAATGCTATCTACTTCAGCACACCATTTTGTACAGTGTTACTGCATTTACATAGTCATTTTCTCTTTTAATAATAAAAAAATAATTATGTGCTTTTTGAACTTAATAGGCAGTGTTTGATGTGGACAAGAAGAAGGGATTGACCCTCATAGAAATATGGGAAGGACTGACAGTAGATGATATCAAGAAAAGCACTGGCTGTGACTTTGCAGTAAGTAATTTTACAAACCAGTACAGTTCGGAGTCAGAACAAATATTCTCCACAAATACTTATCACATGAAGGCTTGTAGTTGAAGTAAGTTTCATCTTTATAGGTGAGGACTAAATAGATTACATGTGGGATTTACAATGAAAGATAATTTGGAGCTAATATAGTGTGATGATTTTGGAAGCATTAGAAGCTAGGAAAAACAGGAGAGATCAAGAAATTACTTAGAGTAAAAAGACAAGTGGAAAGGAAACTTCTATGCTTTGAAGATGATTGATCTCTAAGAAATGGATAAATATTTTTTTTTCACTGTATAAGCTAGTTTATCTGCTAAGTTTCCATGCTATCTTTAGGTGGAGTTGTGAGTCTACTTGACAGGAGTGACTACAGTTGTACTCTCTGTGTTAGTAGTGCCAATCAATGAACTGCTCTAAGACTGCCTTGTACAAATTGAACTTATGCTCTGCATTAATCCAGGAAGCCCCTGCCTTTTGACATTCACATTCATTCTTAGGTCTCACTTAATGCAAACACAAAACTGCATATTTAATGGAAAGCTGTACCCCTCTAGAGTGTAACTGGATGCATGTGCGGTTGATAATATAGTTTCTTCTTGGCCTGTCTCTATATCAACATTTCAAAATCTTTTCTTCTGTGTTGTGAAGTCTTTTGGGGCAGTTCAAACCTCGTTTGGCAAGGGCAGCAAGTATGTCAGTGTAAAAATTGTGCTGTAAAAATAGTTCAGACATATTTAGTAATGAAGTAAAATACTCCTTTTTGCAGAGTTTCATGGCATGGCTATGTCACCTAATTGACAGACTGCAGAGCATTTAGTATGTGCAAGGGTTTTTTATTATGGCTTTGAGCATATTCTTGGTAGTAAGGAAACTTCCTGAGCCATGAACCTGTGAAATTTCATTTATTTCCTGTGTCCATGAGACAGTATTTCTGATAACTAAATATGATTACGTATGTTTCTCCTTAGATATTTTAAATAAAAGTCTCTTAACTGCTGAAAGTACCTTTAATTATCTGAGAAAAAGATGTTGGATTTAAGCCTAGTAGCCTGTAACTGCAGAGTGCAGTTAGTTACCTAACTATGCTGGGTTACTAACTTTCTATGTAATATTTTAGGGAAGTCATTATTATTTTTAATTTAAAGTGGGAGCAACCTTCCACATACAGCAGTTCTGTGTGGAAATGAAAGGATTCATTCAGCTTCTGATTTTGATCTAGTAAAAAATTATCAATTTTTTAGAACTTTGATAATGTCAGGACTTCTTTTTCTTGGGCTGATCTGTCTGTCAAGCAGCTAGCATCCAGAAGTAAAGCATAAAAATGATCTTTATAGGTTTGTATCTATCACAGTCAGTCACTTTGTTTTGTTCTTTTGGATTTAATTTTGGGAGTAACTTCATGATGAATTTGAAGGTGCAATGTTTAGTAAGCATTTAAATAGATGTAAACTAAGCAAAGGACTTCAGTTTTGAGAAGACATTGAAAACACTCCTTACTTGTTTCAAACCTGCTGGTTTGAAAGGACCTGGGTTGTTTTTGGTTGAGATGACCAAGAGGTACCTATTCAATTAAGTGGTGTTTCCCAAAGTAAAGGCCAGCTGCCTATGCTCAAGGCAGTGAAAGCAGAAGCAAAGAAAAAATTCAGAGAAATAAGTGGTAAGGTTAAAATGATGGGCTATGAGATTAAGCTTTGCAGCAAGTATGACAGAGCAAGGCAATTAGGTCCAAAGGAAAGATTAATACCACCCACTGTTCCTTGGTGCTTTCCTGGAAGTGTTACAAAGGAGTGATATAAACTTTAAATCTTTAGTGTAGCCTGAAGTTAGGAGTTGATGAGAGGTATTGGAACGATTCACTGTCTGGCTCCCTGGGATATGTCTCTCTAAGATCAGGAAGGGACCTTTCACAGGCATCGTTTCTGAGTTCTCCAGAAAGCAAACTCCAGTATAGCCTGCTTTGTTCGGCTGCTGCAGTCATGCATGAAAACATGAGCTGTGGGCACGAAAAACGTGGATGCTTCTTGGTTTATGCATTTACATGTACTTACCTTGAAAGCAATGGCTTGCATAAATGCTTGCAAAGCAATGCTTGTTTGCAAAGTGTGTACCTCTACCAGCACACATGCAGGTGTTGGTGTGATGTACTTATGGCGCCTTACAAAAGTGGCCACAGTCCCTACAGCACTGCAGATTGAAAGCATGGCATGAACCTCAGTTATTTGTTTATTAAACCTGTGGCATGGAAGTGCACTAGCTCTTTCTTTCTTTTTTTCCCCCACATCCAAGAATGTTTCATGTAAAGAATTCATGTAAAGAATGTTTCCAGGCCATAGTGTCCCAGTCCTTCTGTCATTGAAATCCTTACCAAATCTTCTGTGGAGATCTTTGACAGCAAGGCTGGGTTGCTGTTGTCTAATATTGGACCCTTCATGGCCTGAATTGCAACTACAGGTTCTTTGCTTAGTTTTGAATTTCAGAAAATAGGAATTTGAGCATAGTGATAGGCAGTTATTCAGGCTGCAGCATCCTTGGTCCTTTTTTTTTTTCACATTTCAAAACTCTGCCTCAGGCTTTCTTGCAAGAGTAACAGTTGTGCTTGTGATTATTTATGTTCACTGAATGAGACATCTTGGGTTTATTTATATCGGTGACAGGAGCTTTAGTGATACCACAGTAAAAGCAAGATCATATATTTTCCTAGTTTGAAACAGAACTAATCAGGGGTAAATGAGGAGCTGATCCCTTTTTCTAGTAGCTTTTTTTTTCAGTAGATGCAGTGTATGATCTGAACTAAAACAAATGTCTCTCTGAGTTCACTAGAAATGAGATTTTAAGAGATGGCTATATCTTTATATGTAACTGCCTCACCCCATGTAGACTATTCCTGTTTGGAGAGGAGAAATTCATAGTCTGTATGGCTATATTTGAGACACATTTGACTATACAGTTCCATTTCACAGCCTGCTTACTTACTTGGAAAAACATCTCCTGAAGAACATTTGCAAAACAAAATGTCAAAGGAAACATGATTTAGAGTCAACAATCTTCATTATAGACTGGCATAATTTAAAAAATAAACAATTTGCCCTCGAATTTACTATGCTGTGAAGACAAAATGTTGGCTTATCTTGCATGCTTAAATAAGATTTGCTGTAGCCTGGCATATAGATCACCTTGGCAGGCAATCTGTTTGGGCTTGTACTGCCTTTTACCATTGATGGGACCATGACAGAACATACTTTTGCAGATGTATTTAATTATAAAAATAATCAGGATCAGTCACAAATCTCAATCACAACCTTTTTTTTCCCCTTAATCTTAAAGCTTGTTTTTTCAAAATGTTCAAAGATAACACAGTGTATAGAAAAAGCATCTGCCAAGGCTAGCGTATGTTTAAAAAGAAATTGTCTGTCCAAGATCAACCACTGAGTTCAAAATTATACAGGATATAGATTTTATTTTCTGGAAGTATATTTTTCTTTGAGGAACGTTTTCTTCTGAGGCTGTTGCAAGATTGAGTTGATTATTACATGGATGTTGTGGGGTTTTTTCCTGTGATCAGTCACCCCTGCTGCAAAAACCATTAAGAAGAGATTTTTGTATCATATATATACACATATATATTTGATGTTAGAATTGTGGTTTGCATTTCTCTGAAATGAAAAAATAGGTGTTAATAAGAGATAAACAACTTTTATTAATTTAACAAATAGACACTTTTTTTTTTTTTTTTGAAGGGTTCATTTTAAATTTTTGAACACTAACTTGCTGTTGCTTCATTGTTAAGGCCAGTGGAACTTAACAGATTTCAACCTTATTCAGAATCAGAACCTGAAGGAAGGCTTGCTTCATAGAAATTCAATGAAATAAGCATAGAGCTGTTTGTGTCACTGAAAAGGTATTTTAAGGCTGGAAATCAGAGATTCAGCAGGCTTGGACTGAAACAAGCCCCAGAGCCCATGTGTCTTCTTAGCAGTTGAGAGGCCATGTACTGGACTGCACAGGCAAGCTTCTCCCAGAACATCTACCTGTCCAACATTAGCAAAGTATTTGAAGCTTCCAAGATCAGGTGTTCTTCCTGTAAGTGAAATAATATTAAGACTGTGCTGCTTAGGAGGTACCGTAGAAAGTTGCAGCTCTGAAGCTGTGCCCTGTGAACACAGTCTACATCAAGCCCCTTCAGCCCTTACTAAATGCTGTGCTCTTAGCACAGGGTGATACTGGACTGTCTCTAGTGGGCTCAGGGAGTCCTGAAATGCTTTCTACATTTCAGACTTGATTACTCCTTGTTTTCCAAGCACAAACCATCCCTTTTGTTACACTGGCATTTTTCCACTTATTTAATCACATTTTAGTTAGAGCAAAATTTGCATTTGGGTCCAGTTCTGAGTGGTGCTGGGCTCTCACCACCTTCCTTATCCTGAGCAGACATTACGGCACATCAGATTCACAGGCATCAGACCCATCTGAAGTGGATACTGGTACACACAAATGACAGCTGCTAGCATTAGATGTGCAGACACCACATTTAATGTAATATTCTTATCAAATGTAAAACATTTGATGTTTTGATGGTACTGAAATGAACAACATCAGAAAGAATAGAAATCTCTCCAGTAATTGCCTTTGTTGTTGTTTGCAGAATACAAATTTTAGTGCTTCTATCTTCATCCTCCAGTGTTTAGCTTTACTTCAATGGAACCATCCCTGTCTGTGGTACAAATATGCCCAAATAAAGTGAGGCACATAGTAACTTGGACTCTGAAATGTCGAAACATTTCTGGAACTAATCCAGGAATGCTGATGCATTGTACCTATTACATCTATTTATTATCCTAGTTCACACACAACTTTGAAAAAATCAATGAATTGTTGCTATCCATTGAAAACATTTCATTAGCATTTGATACAGTAAACACATTCTTCATGAACTAAGTTTTCCTCAGTGGCTAGTCTCATAAGGTTATAAATGATGATACATAGTGGCTGGAGGAAAGATCACATAGAAATCTAAGTGGTACAGAAAATGCAGCCCTGTACCTCTAAAAGAAAGAGGCATTAATGCTTGAAAAGGCACTTATATATTATTCTTTCATGAGTTAGTTTCTTGAGTACTGTTAGCTGAAAAAGATGGGTTAAGGAGGCAGGAGGATGCAGTAGGTGATGCTTCCATGGGGCATATTAATCAACTAGGAGCCAGATTATCCACAGAACTGTTTTTCATCCTGAAAAAATAAAATCACATGAGTTATTTCTGATCTTCATCCTGGGGCATCAGACTGGGAACAGAAGATAATTAAAGAGGCTTGGATATTCGGTGGAGACCTATTCCTCAGGGGTTTTGTGTAGACCTGAGTGAGAGTCCAAGCAAATGTTAACCACTGCTGCTATACAAAGTCTTCTCTGTATTGTTCCTAGTTACACCTTCTTTCCTCATCTGCCTTCTTATTTAGGCTTATTGTGTTTTATTTTTGGTCTGCTGTACATCTTATAATATCACTAATTGAATTTTTGTGAGTAAATGAATTAAAATAATAGAATGCATAAATGTGTTCTTATACAAAAAAATTAATGTGAATGGGAAAATGCAAGGTTTTTTAAAAAAAGCAAAATTTGAATTAATTAACTATATAATCATTAAACAAATAAAAATGAATGTCAGTGGAAGAAAGACATTTAAAAATAGGAAATATAAATTTGATATTGTATTATATCATCATCAAACAAATAATCCCATCACATGTATCCTTATACAATAGTTGCAGAGTGTTTATTGTAAATGTATACCTTTGTTTGCATATCCCCTGCTCTTTGGAAGACATGTGTCTTCCAAAACTCAGTTACTGCACAGAAGACTGTGCACAGGGCAAGTACAGGTTCATCTGCCCAAGTTTAATATGCTTGCATTCTTCCACCAATAACCTATCTCAAAATAATGCAGCTGAGAGTCTGGGTACTAGCACCACACATATCTTGTATTCTTGCATCAGAAAATTTAGTTGTGATATTGTTTTTCTCTGACATCCTGCAAATATGGCAGGTTAAATAAGTACAGTGTCTCTTGTCTTCAGTGGTACATAGTAGATACAGGTGGAAGTGAATGGTGGGTTGTACTGCTAGAACTTATCTGTATAACAACTTTTGTGGGTTTTTTTCCCTTCTTTTTGCTAGGTTTCACCGAAGCTAATACCAATGAGGCAGATTTAACTGCGCATTACAGACTGGGCTTAATTCACAAGAAGGCTTGTTTCCAAATGGAAGAAATTGATGACAGTCTTGCAATGTTACTTTTTTATTAATTTTCTTTTTTTTTTTTTTTAAGGGCTCTCTAAGTAGTTTCCAGATAGTTAAACTGAGGCTGTGACTATAAGCCTAATTGTATTCTGCTTTCATAACATTATCAGCTTTAATGAAATGGTGAATATATTCTCCAAGTTTTGAGTCATGTTATAGTAAAATGTTAATGATCATTGTTAAAAAAAAAAAAAAAAAAAAGCCTTGTAGTGTAGTCTCTCTGCCAAATATTACATTTTTTTTACACAGAATTAGAAAAAATTATGCAAAACTTATGATTGCCTCTATGTTTGCTGATATCTGTTGCTCTGGAACTATAGCACTTATCATATCCATTCTCCTGTAAAGGTGTTGGTCTTTCTTTTCTGGAGTGGTCTACAACAAATATATGTATCTGTAGAGAGATATTGGGAATATGGACGTTCCTTTTCCTGAACATTTTCACCAGTCTGTAACAAAATTGTTTAAACCAGTGGAAATAATTGGGACCTAAATATATCTGCTGTTTCCACAGTATGTGTCTGTTGGTATTGAGAGGCCTACACCTCCCAAAGTCCAACTGTGACCCTTCATATTTCAGTCATACAAACTAGAATGGGGCTAGTGTGAAGGAGGAGGATGAAAAAGTGTCTGTCCTCATGCAGACAACTGGTAGCTGCACAATTTCCCACATGATCTGTTCTTATTCTCCAGATATAATGCTTCTCCTCAGCTCCCAGTCAAAGGCAAATGAATATTGTTTCTGGAGTCAGGTCTGTCCTTCCAGTGTCTCATAGAGAAACAGGGGAAGAGAAGGTTGTGGATACTTTGAAGAGTCTTCTGAAGAGAATACAGATGGTTAAGGGTAAAAGCAATACGTAACACTTGTCAATCAAGGCACCAGCAAAATCTAAAGAGTTTGGAACCCAATTCCATCATAACTTGAGACAATCAAAATGAAAAGACATTAACTCAGAGTCATTTTGATGAAGGCCTGATTTTCCTGTTAATTGCAAAATCAGTACAATATGTCTTTATTATACAGAGCATGAATTGACTGGAAATCAACATTTACTAAAATATAACATTCTCTTCAATATAATGGTTTCTGTCATTTCTGTCATTTGTATAAATAGGAACATGTAAAACACTTCTGTTAAAATTATTTCTGACATAATGTGTGACATCAGGACTGGAGCATATTAAGTGACTGAAAAAGAAGTAAAATGTAGATGCACAAGAAGAAATTTACATAATGCCTATTATACATTAATAAGCATGTTTAGCACATGACATAGAAAGACATTCTAATACTAAATAAATAAGGGATTCACCATAGTCAATGTGTGTTGTGGAAGGAATGTAACACATTTTTCAGGCAACCAGACAGAAAAATTGTGCAATATTTAGCTTTTGTACTAGCCTTTGTACAGCATTTTTCCATTCTAAAATACGAAATGCTTCTCTTTCATGGAAACAGCTACAAAATTTGTCTTGCTCCACACATGGGTTTTACAACTGTAAAACTGCTTTGGCTGGAGTTATTATATTGTATAGTTGCACTTACCCTAAACAGTTCTTCGGTAATCTCTTGTCAATACCACAACAAGCTACCCTTCATCCCAGAAAGAAATAATCAAAATGCCTTAGTAAACACTGTTATGCCAGTACAAAAGTATTCCCATAATACTAAACTGTGACTTGAACTTGTGGCTGCTAGTGGGTGATAGGCCATTGTGTAGCCTGAATCTGTAGGCAAGACCTGATGCTGAGCCTGTGGGAAAGAAATGTGTGGTACAAAGACCAGTGCTAATTTCATGATTAATGTACACAAGGGATTTGGTTGATCGGTAATTTTCATCAAAGACTTAAAACTACATTTATTGTAGTGCTCCAGGATATCTTAATACAGCATGTTAATTTTCACATGTTTTCTCTATTTAGGCTATTTAGATGAATTCCCTGTGTTACTCATTCCACACAAGTTTAGTCTGACGATTATTTTCTGTGGAGGTAGACTCAAGTTCTGCTTACAGAGGTTTTGAAGATAAAAAATCTGTATGTAATAAAACCTGTCTATTTTAGCTCACTGTAAACAGTTTCACTTTTGAATAGAGCAGCCCAGAAGCCTCTTCCCTAATCAATGAAGACACTTCAGTGACAATTCTGACCCTCATGGTGGTATACACAGCAAAAGGTGCCTGTCTTTACCTTCTGAAGAGCTACTCTGAGGGAATGGGTGTAGGCCCTGAAAGCGTTTTGTTCATCTTCACTCAAAGCTCTTGTATAGAGTACCAAAATGGGTGATGGTTTTAGAGGAGAATTATAAAAACTATTGTACAGGGGAAGGCAGTTACTGTCAACTTATCCAGAGGAAAATAACCCCACAAAACCATAAAGACCAAAGAACACAAACATTTAAATAGATGGGCAAGTCTTAAAGAAATCTATAAATGAAAATGTCGACCTATTGCAATTACCTATGCTACATTAGTTGTAGGACTGATTAGTTAATTACTGTGAACATTTGCACATCTGTGAAGTACAGGAGGAGTGTCTGAGGGCAGGATCAGCTGTACACTGCTTCTACCATAGAACTTCACTTTGCTGGTACACGCACAGAAGCTATTGTTGTCATTAATACATGGCTATAAAAAGACTAATGACCTGTTAATGTCTGGGAGTTTAGCACCTTGGTTTCTGAATCAAAGAATTAGGACCCAAGAACTCCTGATTTTCAGCTTTTCTGATTCTCCAATTACTGCCTTGTGGAATGACAGCTGTGTTCTCTGCCTTGTCTCCTGTTGCTGGAAAAGGGGATGTTTTTCTTCCTACCTCACAGGGATGTTGTGAGGAATAAGAAGCTAAGGTCTGTGCAAGAGGTTATTTGTTTATCTTCAGCTTGGGGATCACACTTGATCAAGAGTGTGGAAGAGTACTTGAAGACTGTCATACGTGCTGTACATTTGATTTCTGTGTCTTATTTGTGTCAGTGTTAATGCAAGAGAGCAAAAGTACATGGTGCTGAAAATTGGGGATAAAAGGAGAACAGGCTCTCTCCATATACAGCAATGATGCTGTAGCAACAGGAGACAAGATATGTATGTCACTCGTGAATTTTTGTATCTTGAAGACAAAAGATTGTGGTAAAATATTGGTATTGTTATGAAAATGTCATGAGTCCGCACAAGATAATTGCAACAAGCTTTGAGTCCACTTTTTAAATTAATTTGTTAAGCAAAATAAAAATTAAAGCACTCCTAAGTATTTCCTTCTCTGTGGGCACAAGTGTGGTTCTCAGGTAAGGTATACTCTGAGTAGTTGCTATAGTTGGTATTGCAGGGATTAAGGTTTATTGGGACTGAAATCATTCCCTGCTTGACAGCACTTCACACACAAGGACAGTTGATACTCTTTGTCCTGAAGAAGATGATGATTCTACTATATTATCACATTGGATTTCACTTTATATTTTATTGATTTATTTGTCCCTAAAAAAGAAAAAAACTTAGAAAACACAGGTGTGCTGTAAACTCTGCAAACTAAACATCAAAGTCCTTCCTATGTATTTGCAAAACAATCAATAAAGTAAAGATTTGAAATCGCAGGTTTTGCCTATTAATTTGTCTGTTACCATTTTTTGTGGTATTCTGTTCTGCTTTTGGTAGAAGTAAAAGTTTAGCTTGTGTTCACACCAGCATATCACACCTCAGCACATGGCAAAACCTCAAGGTCTTGTCTGAATGTGTGTGGGTTTGATAAACAGAAATAATGAAGCTCAAAAATCAGTTAACAGCTGGATTCTACATGTTCTCTCTTCTCACTGATGTCTCTGTTGGGTCAATCTCAAACATAATTATCACATTCATTTTCGAAATGACTTGTTTTTCAATCAAGTTAAATAATGGACTGCATATGTAGTCCTTAGAGAAGAGATTTTTTACCTTTTGATTAAAACTGCTGTAGAACTGATCACATTTGAGATGTTAATCATCGATGTTAGTGTGTGGCTGCACTCTGAAAATTGTACTAGATGACACATAAAGACAAATTCCATTAACCACCTACTGAATGATAAAGTAGATGATTGCAAAGGGATGAAAATGTCTGTGTGTAGTGGGGTCATCCTTCCATACCTGTCATAAGGTCATGCATAAATGTGTCATAGAATCGCTTTCTCTTCAGTATCATCAGAAAGCAGGTTGATAAATGTGAAGAAAAATGTTTAGAGTCATTTAAAAAAACCCTGATGTTTTTCTCTGAAATGAAACTCTTCAGTAATTTATACGTCGGTCAAAATCCAACATCCCTGTGAAGGGCGCTACAAGGTAAGTGCCAAGCCTCTGGAGATAATACAGCAATCTTTCAGCTCTGAAATCCACTCATACAAATGTGGAAGGTTATGTTTTCCTCTGACAAGAGGAGAAAGTTAGTTACAGACATATCTGAGAAGTTTTGTGGTACCTTGTATGTCTCCTGTTTTGCCTATTGTGCTGGTTTGGGTTTGGGTCAATTTTCTTCACAATAGCTGGTATTGGGCTTTATTTTGCATTTGTGCTGAACACAGGGTTGGTAACTCAGGGATGTGTCCCTTATCCTGAGCAGTGCTTGCTCAGAGTCAAGGCTTTTTCTGCTCCTCATCCCACCCGACCAGTGAGGAGGCTGGGGATTACAGGAGTTGGGAGGGGACTTGGCCAGGACATAATTTCTTTGCAGCCCAGCAGTAGTCTTCTGAGAGCAGAACCCCTCTTCTGCACAGAGCCGTCTGCTTCTGGAGACCAGGGATCTTAACATAACCATTCCACAGTGTGTTTGGCAGCTTCAAACGAAAGAATTTCAAAGAACAACAAGATGGGGAAAGAATTCCTTTTCTGAATGTATTTACATAACATCAGGTGTTGAGGCTCCAGCAAAGATAAAAGTCGCTATTGTGTTTGTGTTATGAAAACTTGCTGTGTCTGGTTTACATGTTTATGCACACATTTAGAAGAAGTAAGGGCATGGGAGAAATCCTTGCCTTCAAGGTGATGGGGTTCTCCATCTGCCTCCCATGATACTTTCTATTGATTGTATTTTGTTGGTGTAATGGCTTGCAGAAGCAAGCAGAACATGACTTATTTGTGGGAGCAGTAGAGTCTAAAACTAGAACTTATATTTCCATTTTCTTAAAACTGTCCCCTGAGCATGTAATCCAAAGAAAAACTGTTCCATTTGCGTAAATCTTGGATAGATAATTAGACTGCAGCTGCTGTAGTGCTTTTGGGCATTGCCCCTGGGGCTGTTGCACAGGTGAGAAATGCTGCCCTTGGTGCAGTGCAGATCATCATGCTTCTCTCAAACCTGTGCCTGTATGAGGTTCACAAGCCAGTGTCCACCCACCTGGCTGCTAAAGGGTCTCACCTTGTATATAGATTTGTGCTGTTTTCAACATAGAATTGGCACAGCCCCAGCTCCTTTGAAAAATTGTGATGATGTTTCTTTCCCTGTATTAACTCAGCAGGGAGAGTTTTTGCAAAGGTTCAGCTCCTAACCCTGACCAGTAGGATTCAAAGTACATCTTTCTTGTCCCAGGAAAACACCTAACCAGCCATGCTGCTCGGGGAGCTGGATGAGAGAGCTGCTCCATGTCTTCTTTAGCAGAAAGGACAGCGAAAGCCACAAGGCTGTGAAAGAAGTCAAGAAGGAGCAGGAGATGCTCACGTATTGTGTATTCACTGAGCAGTGGCAAGACTTGAACTGTCCTTCAGAGGATGGCTCTTCTCTTAATAACATGTGCTTTCAAATGTGTAAGCAATTGACTTCCCCTCCTTTCTGTCTGTCCCATGTGTAGGCACCTACCTGCAAGGTGTTTCAGGGCAAGCAACAAAACTGGGAAGTCTCTTAAAGTACAGGCAGGTCAAGCAATATACTGCTATGGCACCTCAGCACAGTACACAGAGGGATTTTCCCTTTTAAGATTGGTTTGTCTAAATCAATCAAATTTGTTTGTAGATGCCCATGCTAATTACTTTTATGATTTGACTAAATTCCTAAATATGCCCTTTGGTTCTGTAGCTGGAAACTACATACTACACAGGTAGAAAAGGGAACTGAAAACTTCTCTAAATGCAGGCAAAACCTGTCTCAAGAACAGCAAAAACTGCAGCCAGGAGGAGAATTAGTTTGCAGAAACTGAACAAAAACAACATGAAAAGCAAACTTACATGTTACCACCCAAAAAGCAAAGGCAAGCCACAGAAGCAACACATTCATGCCACTTAAGAAAATATACTCTAATGTAATACAAATTCAATCTCATCTGTTTAAGCAATGAGTGAATAAAGACTATGAATTGGATCTGATGCCTATATCCTGGAAAATCACATTTCCCCCACCTGTCTCAAAAATTCGGCTGTATGAGCAATTAACACTATCGCTCAGGTTTGTCCAAAAAACAAGGCAAGCTATGTGATGCTATAGCAGGCAAGGCTGTCATGTCCAATAATATCCCTAAAAATATAAACTTTAATCAGTCACTCTAGCTTGCCACTCATTTTTGTTTAATTCCATCTTGCATTTGCTCCAATAAAACCCATCACCCATGCTTTCCTCTTTCCGGCACCCTACTAATCCTAAACAAGTAGCTCCCTCTGCTCAAGGAAGACTGCTCAAATTTCATCAGTTTTCCTGCTTGCCTGGACTTGTTCTTAGGGGGAGGAGAGGAAGTAGTAGTGCGTGTGCCCGTGTTCTGCTGAGCCATGCCAGCAGGGGAGCTGAGACCAGAATAGCAGAGCGGACATCACAGGCAGAGATGGTGCTGGGGAATGGTGTTAGAGAGCCACTGCTGAGCATCAGCACCTCTGGTGTTCTGGCCAGTTTCTAATGCACTGCCACTCACACATCTCCTGTCAGAAAAAAACCCAGATGCATGGTAAGTTCTTCTCTCTGTTTTAAATTTTATTTCAACTTGGAGATCACTTGGCTGCTCTGTTTGCAAAATTAAAGTAATGAACTCCAAGGAAGAGGATGAATCTGAGCAAAGAGCCAGGGGCTTGGCCCTGGGCGTTTTCCTGATTGCAGTGCCCACAGGGGCAAGAAGGAAGACATCAGGCTTGGACATGGCTCTTCTCAGATCATAGATGCTTGTCCTGTGGGCTGTGCTTATACAGAGGTGGAAGTCAGGGCAGGGAAAGGCTCAGGACTTCTTTGGAACAGAAGGCAGGAGCTGAGATCTGGGACTGAAATGGCACAAACCCATTTTTCTGTCCCGCATGGCGGAACCACTGCTGGAGCTCTCAGTTTCACCAGGGGATGCTTCTCATTGTAGTGCTAATACTTCTTCAGGATTACCGGCTGGTATGCTGATTTTCTGCTGCTGTATTGATTAATACCAACATTTTCAGATTCCTGTCTTCTCCAGACAACCTTTGGCCTGGAAAAGGAGAAAAATAAAAAAGCCAACTGCATAAATCTGCTAGCTATAAAACTGAATGATGGTGAAATTATTCTGCAACAGCATATCCATATTCTCATTAGAGCAATTCAGCATTTTTAGGACATGTTAACTGCTGCAGCAAGAAGAAGAAGCTGCAGATCAATATAAAATAAACCACAGCTTCACAAAAGCCAATTTATAATTTCCAAAGTACTTTTCCTCTGTTGTGCAGGAAAGTCATCCCTGGTACACCAGTGGGACAAAGTTACAAAGCAAGCCTTGGACCACTTTGGATGTGGAGTTGCAAAACTCATCCAGTCTGAAAAAAACATCACCATATTGTAATGACAAAAACCTGGAGGTAACCTGTCACAGAGAAACTGAGAAAGGGGTATGACCACTGATAACTTCACTTGAAAAGTGGAGAGGTCACGGCTGGTAATTAATTATCCAATCACTCCTGAGTATATCTCTTCCAAACAAGCTATCTGACCTATTGCAAAACAATCTCTCTGAGAAAGCAACATGAGGCCTTTTCTCCACAGGGATTTTAGCTTTGCAACAGATTATTTTCACAGTGAAAGGGGCAGAGAGACCAGGGAGCAGCACCATCACATCATGGCACTGCTGGTCCTGGGGCAGCAAACCCACCCACCAAGGTCATGATTCCTGGCTCTTGATTTGGATGGGATCCTCCTCTTTGGGGCGATCTTTACAAATGCATGTGCTGTTTAAACATATCTTCAAATTTAATCAGATTTAAGTGTGCACTTGTGGGCCTCCAGGAGCACCTCGAGGAGTGTGAGCTTAGAGGTGAAGGTCAGAGGAAGTCAGACAACAGGCATTATGACCTGAGGGGGCTTTTTGGCTCCAGCAGGGCACGGGCAGGCAGGACCCACCAGCAGATGGGGAATCTGCAGTGTGTGCAGGACACAGTGCTCTCCCAGGGAAGGTGGGAGGGGAAAGGTGGGGAGTGCTGTGCAATGCAGGTCTCTCCATGCTGCCAATTCCCATCTTGAGTCTGGTCGAGGCCGTGCAAAGCCACGTGACATGGGCAGACCCTTCTGCTTTGTAGAGATTTCATATCTTTTCCCAGGGATGCTGAGTGCTGAGCCCTGGCTTAGATGGACACATATGAAGGCTTTCTGTATACAGAATAGTGCTTCTGAAATGACAAATTTTGGCAGTACCTGACAATTTTAGCCCAAAGGCAGCCCAGTTCTTAGTACAAGACAATATGCATAGCATGATGCTTTGTCTGGGGCAGGTGCATGGGGAAAGCGTGGGGAAGTGGAGGTTGCCCAGAGCAATTTTAGCTACTTAAACATTAACTACTAAATGTGTATTAAGTTAGTGATATTGTGGCCTAAGGATCCCAGGATTACTGATCCACAGTGTGGACTTTCATCTTTGAGTACACAAAATATTTAAAGTACTTGGCTTTCAAGTATTAGGAAGGGTTGCACTAAAATCTAGAAATAATCTAATAATAACAATATTATATACAGATTTAATGTAACAGGTTCTGTAAAAATCTAGTAAATGAAGAGGGTAGGAAGAGAATGGCTTTCCTGTGAATTTCTTGTCGCTCATCACTCCAAATTTTGTATATTCACATAGTGTTTCACAGTTTAAGGGATCTTTGTCAAATCAAACACAGCAGCAGACATTCATCTTCATAATTACTGGGGCCAGAGAAGAGGAAGCAAGCTCTAATTTACCACCACTATCCACAGGTGAAGGCTTCAGTAATAAAAATGAATACAGCTGGAGTCCCACTAGTTACACAGAATCTTTAAGGTGGGAAATGAAAAAAGATAACTGGGTTTGCTGGATAAATCAGCACTGCCATCCCTGCTAGGGAATGTGGTGACGTGTGTCACAGCAGGAGGAGGTCAGCGTCCTGCGCTCAGGCTCTGTGCAATTACCCACAGGGGGAGTGGCGAGGGTGCAGCTGGAAATGGTGCACTCAGCACATCCTCATCCACAGAAGGATAACACCCAAATGCACTGAAATGACAGGAGGAAAGGTCAATTCTTAACTGGTTTCTGGCACTAAACTGCAGAGTACTGCAGAGAAGGAAAGCTGCTATGTTCTCTTAGGTGAGTTAAGCTGGTGGTCTAACACGAGCATTAATTCCTCTCCAAAGCATGATTTGCTGGGGTGATGTGAGCCCCAGGGTTTGACTGCTGCCTCAGCTGTGAGGCTCTGGCCACTAGCACCTTCTGCCAGCTTTGTTGCTATTACTAATTTTTAAGGCATCACAAAACATTAGAGGTCCTTAAGCATGACATGGAGCTGTGGCTGAGATATTATTCAAAGAAAAGAACTCTTATTGCTATTTGAGTGTTCACAGTAAGATTGCACAGGTATTTGCTAACCCTAGTAAACAAAAAATCCCTGCAGCTAAGAACCATCTCCAGAAAGCACAGGCAGGGTTGTCTCTCCCACGTTGTTCTTCCACTGTTTTTCTTTCCCCCCAGTCATGTACAAACATGGTATTTTTCACCCTTTTCCCTGTGTGGGGAAAAAAATTAAATATTTTTCTTATAACAAGTTTTTTTTAAAATACCTCTTCTTCCACATGATCCTAACAGGATCCTCGTGCACATCTGTGTGAGTGCAAGTTAAAGGGGGAGAAAATGGTAGGCAAACATGTTACAGTGATATTGAGTGGCATGGGACTAGAAATGCCATGGGATCATTTAAGGATAATTTAAACCCTCTTTGGCCAAGTCACCATCTTGTTGCCTGTCCTGGAAAAGCCACTGTGCATCTTATAAAAAGCTGTAGTGCCTGAAAATCCTGTGGCCACTTTAAATGAGAGAAGAGTGAGACAGCAAATAGGTGAAAGTTCAGCTTTCAGAATCTGAGAGCTTTTTAGAGTACTGAAGAGCATACAGTTTACCAATTTGTATTTTGGACAGTGTTAGAACTGACAAAGCTGATGAAGTGCTGGCAGGGCACCAGTAGTGCAGATCAGTAGTGGAGATGTGTATTACTTCCTGTGGATTATCCTTGGACAGGTGGAAACAAGTTTCTCTGATTACAAAATGGGAGATGTGTGTGATGCCACAGCCAGGGTACTGATGTGAGCCTGAGGCCACTGCTGCCCTTGGGGCAGCTGAGCCTCCAGGCAAGAACCTGCTGGGGGCCAGGGCTTGGGACAAGGGTGCTCTGTGTGTGCTCAGTTTGGACTCTGGCTTTAAATCAGGCCCTGGAATAGTCCCCAGAGGACCTTGGTACAATGGAAGACAAAGGAACAGATAAGACTATCTAGAAGAACCAGTTTGTTTCAAAATTAACAAGTTTTGGAGAGGAGCAGTTGCTGTTTTCCCAAGCACAGGAGAAGAATTTGATTCTTGTCTATGCCCATGGCTGGGAAAAGTCTTGTAAAACTTGTTTTAAACAGAAACTTTTGGCCAATAGTGGTAGTTTTCTTCTCACCAGAAAAGTTGTTATTTTTCCTGCCATCTGACAGCATCATTAGAAGCTCACCCTTTCCCTTAACCTTCACATCAGCTGTTACTGAGTATAAAGTAGGTTTGACCACCTGTACTTTCCCCTTATTAAATACCCTTTTCAATAACTCTCCCAGGGTGGAAAGTCTGGCAAATTATGGTGTATTCCAATGCAAACATTCTTTTGATGAGGGTTAACCTACTCCAAGAGAGCAGGCACACGGGACAGTGCAACCTCCACCCACGTCCCTACAACGAGGTCGTTTCTCTGACATTTGTGGCTAAAGGGACTTACAGGGTACTGTTGTTCAAGGCAGTTTCCCAGGTTGCTCATAACGGAAGTCCTCAAGTAACCCTAGAAAAAGATGAGGATATTACATGACTATTTATTGGGAGTTATCATGCTGTGTAGAGTATTGCAGGGCCAGAGGGAAGTGCTGCATGGAACACGGGGAGAGGTGTGTGTTTCTGAGCTATCAGCAGGGCAGGTTTCCTGCTCTGCCACAAGATAACACAAGAGGAAAGTGCTTTAGACTGGCAAAAGAGACTGCTCTCAGCAGGAAATGCAAAAAAATCACGATTTTTTTCCTTTTATCAAAGCTGAAATCTTTGCTGCTGAAGCTGTGCTGCCTGGTTTTGGGTACCCACCCACCTCAGCATGCCTGGGGCCCCTCCACCCTGGCATCTCATGCCACTCCAGCCAACACTTCTGCAAAAGAAATGTTTCCCCTCAGGGGAACTGCAACACTGGCAAAAGCCTGGGAACAAGAACTGAAGGCAAACAAATGGGATTTCAGACTGGTTTTTTTCCCTTTAAGTAAGGGTCACTGGAGTGGCTGAGCACCCTCCCACCAGCTTTCAGAGCAGCTGGTCCAGGACCCTCCTCCATCACCCTCAGCAGGGCTTCACCCCTCTTCACTTCCGCCGTCGTGCCACAATGGTGCTGGTTTCAATTTTTTCTCTTGGCAGCCTTTCATGAAATTATATTATTTATAGTCCTGTGTCCATTCACATCATCATTACTCTCTAACAATAAACTTAATAATGCCTTTGCAAGCCTTTGTTATTTGCTGAATGCTGTGGGGTGCTGTGTTTCGGAGCTATCATGCACTTTACAGAGCCTGTGATTTGTCTCTCGGGTATGTTATCTTGCTATTAGCTGTAAATAGGGATCTAGATAATGTTTTACATCTGTACCATTAAGAAGCAACAAATTAGACTCTTCCCTAGCCTCTTCTGCTAGCTCACTAATCTTCGTTAACTTCAGGAAAAATGGGGGTGAAAAAAAACCACTGTTTGTAAAGATACTGAGAAAGCTCCACAACTCATATGCTTGAGACCACAACAATTGAGATTTTTTAACCAGATCTGGTTGAAATTCAACACTCCTTTTCTGGGAAAGCCACAGATTGTTGCTATTTGTTTTCACAGCAAAATGAAAAGGAAGCTCAAAGCGTGAAATTTCCTTCACAAAATGAGATAAATATTAATTTCAAATCCACTATTCAGAACATTTTGTTTCAATGAAATGCAAAATAAAACAGTTCAGAATAAAAATCCACTTAAAAAAGAAATATATAAAAATATTCCTTCTTAGTGCAACAGAAGCATTTATTTTCAATGTATTTGCAAAATAAAATAAGCAGCTTCTAGATGTTCTCTGGGAAGTTGTTTTCAAGGCTGACCAGACAGCAGCTTTCAAGATGCAGATAACTGAGCAAAAAATGTTGAAGTTATCCATCTCCAGTGCTGGTGAGGTTTTGAGCAACTCCTGCAAGGCAGGGGAACAAATACTTTTTCAAAGTTTCTTTCCATATTGACAAAGAATCAGCCTTTTGGGTTTTTGAAAGTAATGATTCAGTAGCTGAGGTTTTGAAGTTTAAAGAGCAGCTTAGTTTTGGACAAAGGGGCTTTCCAGATGGACAGCCTGTGCTGGACAGTGGAGGAGATGGTAGGACAGACAAACTGCTTGGGTCCCTGTTGGCCCCTTGCTCTCCTGCGTGCTTTGCCTGGGCTCTCCTTAAGGATGCATCCCACTCAGCACAACATTTCCAAAAGTGATGTGTTAGAGGTTTGAGGTCTTGGCTGAACACTCTGGAACAGTTTAAACACTTTGGATAGTGTTTAGACACCCAAAGGGGTCAACATCACATCATTGCCTGGACACCAGGAAACACTCCACAGGCAGGTTTTTGTCTTTTTCTTACACACTCAATATGTCATCTTGAGTTTTTCCTTCCTGGGAGCACTGTCAGCACCTGACACTAATGGAACAGAGCTAGGGAATTCACTGCCAACCCAAATGCGTGAGGAGACCATTGGAGTGCACAAGAGCTGGTTTCTTCACCAAACTCATGTTTTTCTGCCTCTTAACATGTTAACCAGCCTCACGAGCCAGCCTCTCTGCTTACAGAAACAGAGTGATTTGTTTTGTTGGAAACTATAACCGGGATGGAGAGAGGACCTGTCCACAGCTGAGCAGACAGTGATGCCTGGTGGTGTTTGGAATAAAGGGAAACCTTTTTATAACAGGATCAGTGAAGTAATATGAGCAGGGCTGTGATTGCCTGATGAAGCTTAGTGCACTTTCACGAGATCAAAGTAGCACAGCTTAAGACTTGGAGAAGCATGGAGTTTGGGAGGGATGTAGCTGCTGATGGGCACCACAGGATGTAAAACTCTGCCAACACAGTTCTCCTGATTACTCATGTGAAGGTATATGGGGTTCAGCACAGCTTGTCAGCACCTCACGGTGGTAGGCACTGTCCTACAGAAATGCATGTTTCAGAGAGAGCACAAAAAACATCTTCTGGTGTCGTGTAGGATGGCATCCACTGTAACAATGACTGATGGAAGCAAATCAAATGTTTATGGAATATTCATGGCTGTCTTAGCTGCTCCCTTTCTACCTTGATGCACAGGGCTAATTTTGCAGTGTTGGCTTCACTGCCTTCCAGTTTTCACTGCTGAATTTCACCTGCTCTTCTCTCTCTGACTCCACAGCTGGGCAGTGATCCAGGCCCCAGGATACAACATCCCAGGCATCTGGTGAAGGTAAATGGCTGCTTCTCTCTGAATACTTGCTAAGGGAGACTCGCCCCCTCTTCTTTAAAGTCTCAATCTTCATTTGTCTCTGATGGGTGATTTTTACTACTTGATTTTCAGTTCATAAAAGCCAGCCATTGGAAGGGTTATCTGTGATTTCACTAATTTTATGTGCTCAAAAATGTTTCTAAGAGAAGCAAGCTAACATTGTAGTGTTAGATATCTGCAGCAATAAGAAAAAGAAATTTTTCTTATTTTTCTTCACAGAAATATGGCTCATAAAGATCCACAAGGTGAGTTACTGCACAGTAAGAGACTTGTGGAACCAGGTTTGCAAATGTGGAAACCAAAACCATAAGTTTTAGATCCTAGAGAAACTCAGCCCCAGCTCTGGATGTCAGCCTGTAATTGCTGGATGTGTCAGAGCAGGATGGACTGGGCAAATACTTCCTTTATTTTAGTACATCCAAATAGCCTTCTTCAAAGGGAAACCATAGAACATCCCTGAGGGAAACAGGACAGGTACATTAATAACTTGCTGGTCAAGTACCAGGCCTTGTCCTGGTATATTCAGATTAAGAGACATAAATTCTTTTTGCCCTTTGTCTCTTTTTGTGTCACCCCCTGCAACTGCTACTCTTCATCCCACCTGGTAAGAAATTAAAGCATCCCTGGAACATCAGGGAGCAAGTAAAACCACAGCAAAGGTTAAGGCTTCAGCTGGAGGCTGAACTGGGATCTAATAAAGGTGCTGGGCCTGCCCCAGCCTCAGTGGCCTGTGAAGAAAGAGGAAAACTGTCCCAGATTTTACTGCTCCCAACCAGCCTCTACCCCCCAGTCCCTGGAAGGGACTGCTTGGCACACCAAAACATCAGGAGCTGCATCAGGGAAACTGATATTTCCAGTTCTTGCAGGGGTCCCTTGCAGAAGACATCTGCTGTCCTCTGTGTCAGGCAGAAAAAAGATCCTTCTTTAAACTTAGACCTAAACCTCATCAACTTTATTATTCAAATCAGGAGTTGCATATCCTGCACATCCAGGAATGGTGAAACAGCAAGGAGATGGTGCTGTTCCCAGGTGTACTCCTAAAGGGACTCAGAGGTGCACCCAGGCAGTTAGTGTTATTAGTGAAATAAATGAACCCCAAAGGGGATTTCAAGCAGAGCAGCTGTAAAACATGAGGCTACCCTCATGTGATGACACTGAGTGGGTGCAGTAGGGCTGATTTAGAGTGACCCCGGGGGAGGAGAAAGATGAATGGGTCAAGCCCTGCTGTACTTCCTGCAAGCATTCCTTCATCTGCAGGTAAAAAGCCAAGGGAAGGGAAGCAAAGACTAACCAAAACTCACCGTGTGGGGGGCCTGCCTTTACTGCACAGCACACATTGCCAGGGCCATGCCCAGGCCGTGCACTGACATCCAGCTGCAAACTTCCCAGACTGCACCATCCAAGCAGCTGCTCCCAAGGGCTGAGCTGACTGGTAGGAATGGGGCACAATGGCAGGCACCTGCTGGGAACAGTGTTAGATGCCTTTCCCAGTGTTTGGGAGAATGCTGCTGCAGCAAACTCTGAAATCTCAGCCAGTGGTTCCCCATGGGGCTGCTCTGTGTGGCACCAGGGACAGTGGGCTGCTGTGGGGAAGCTCACAGGCTTTGTTCCACTGCTGCCACAGGTTTATTGGGGAGGAAAATGAGGCTGCAGCCATCAAGAACACTGCCAGTAATGGCAATAGAATGGAATAGTGCTTGTGTTCCTGCTAGCCCCTGGGGTGGAAAGACACCCTACAGAGGAGGTCAGCTGGTTCCCCTTGCTTGGTATCATGACACATGTTTGCTGGCATTGAAGTCTCATTGTTAGATAATTCGCAGAGGCAGTAATATTTGGACAGGGCAAGCTTGAGAAAAAGACAAGGTGTTGTGTGTACAGTCTGCTAATAAACCTACAGCCAGAATCTCAGCTGGTCAGGATGACATGCTCAGGCACTGCAGAGCCTGCATAGGCAAAGGCAGCCTTCTCTACTTGCTCTGGGTCCTGGCACAGGCATCAAATGCTGCTGAAAGTACCTTCACACCAGAGGAACTGTGCATTGCTCACAGCAACAGGCACTTTCTAGTTCTTTGTAGTCTTTCATCCATGCCTCTGACAGTCGGACTCGATGATTTTAAAGATATTTTCCAAGCTAGATGTTTCTCTTATTCACTAGTTTAGTGGGAAAAATATTTCACTGGATGCATCTGAAGTTGGTGGAAACTGACTTTTATAGCTGTGCCAAGCATGAGCTGAGAGAGAGAAACTACTTTTTAACATTGCAACATGTTAGAAAAGCTGAAACTGAAATACTTATGATTGTGATATCATGGCTGTCAGCTCCTTCCTCATGCCTTGGGCAGCCCAGAGAGGGTGTGCAGTCTCCATCCCTGAGGAGGTTCAAAACTTGAGTGGATGCTGCTCTGAGTAACCTGCCTGTGACCTGATTGAGCAGGGGGTTTAGACAAGATGACCTCCAGAGATGCCTTTCCAAGTCACACAGCCTGTAATACTACAAATCATGAGCTTTTAGAACCTTTTGCATTCTTTCTATTTCTTAAGGTCATTCATATTGCCTTTGAATGAAAATGGAATGGTCTGTGGATAGATCCCCCTTTCTTGATGGGCCTCCAGCCAGTGCCAGCTCTGGGGGCAGCTGCAGCACCACTCCCTTGACACAGTTGCCAAAGACACCAAACTGCTTTGAACCCCAGGGCCTGAGCAGCAAACTGAAAGATTGATGAAAAAACTCAAAGTGAGACAGAATAGAAATGAGGGTTTAAAAGAAAAAACAAATAAACAAAACCTCCGTCAAAATACCTTAAGTCCCTTCTGCACACTGCAGTCCGGTCCTTCCTTCCAAGGCTCTGCTCACTCTGTAGTGGCTTTACTGGTTTCCCACAACCTCCTCTGCTCCTGAGTGATGGCCACATCCCCAAATGTGGCCTGCCCTCCCCTTCACTGGGATGTGATCAGCTTGACAAGAACTTTTCTACTGAGGACAGGACTGTCTGCAGATAATCAGTTTTTTTTGAAGTGGGCAAGACTGGAGCAGTATTCCTGTCTGGCAGGGTGTCTGCCTTTGCACATGGACTACAGGGAAGCTGTTTCCATTAATCACTTTTCTGTCTCTCACCCACAGCTTGCAGGCATGTTCATGGGCAGGTGCTGCAGGACACTACTTGTGACAGGAAACCTACAAAAACAGGGGAAAGGGGCAAAGGAGACCTGCCTTCTGGAGCAGCATTAGCTGCAAAAATCAGGCTATCCTATCTAAGGAATTATCTGATTTAAAAGGAAAACAAAAATCTTAAGAAAATAGATGCTTTAAAGACTAAAATATTGACAGTAGGTAAGATTGACCTTCAGTCCTTCAGAGGAAAGAAATGTAACAGTTTGGCTCTGTCCTGCTTCAATATTGTTTAAAATCACCTACTTGGAAAATAAATTAATGTATTGCAATTTCCCCATAACGTGGGACACTGCTGGAAAAATTCACTGCTAAAGGAAAGGAAGTTATTAATGTGTAGAGAGACAACAGTTTGATTGATTTTTTTTCTACAGCCTGTTTTAACATGTCTGTATTACAGTGTTTTCTGGTTGTTTCTGTAATTTCTTAGATGATGACCATCAACTGACATTTTTAATCATTGATTTTTTGCCTAAGCTTCCTGCTTATGAAAACCCTGCTTTTAACAGGAATTCACTTTGAATAACATGGAGATTTAGCCTGTTTTCTCTAAATAATATATCAAATTTTTTCTTGGCATCATCACATGAGGGAATTCCTCTGTTGTAGCACCTCTCTTAGATAAATCCCTTTGTGGCTGAATAAAAAGGCAGATAATCTTTTTGCTATTCCAGGATATTTCCTCAGGGATTCAGGAGCTGCATAAAATTGCAAGCTCCTCCAACTGCAAGGTCTTGGTTGGCATTTCCTGCTGCTGTTGGGTTCTTTTTCAGCAGGAGTGAAGGGGATGAGAATCATCCTCAGCCACATGGTAAATGGTGCATGTGAAAATCTTGCACGTGTTCTTGTGCTGTGTCTGGCAGACTTGAGCTGCTTCTGTTGTGATGAGGTGCTGGGAGGCTGCACAGAGCTGTGATCATGACCTGGGGACCTGGGGGTGTTCAGTGGTTGGAGCTACACATACTGATGAAACATGGATCCACATTTAAAAATCCTGAAATGGAAAATATCATTCAATGCCAACAGTAAAAATTAGGTAAAAGGAAGAAAGAGGTTGTTTCCTTTTAGAAAACAATTTCTTTTCTTCATTTATTAGCTTATTCCTGACTTGCCATTTGAATTTTTAATGCATTAATTGTGCTGTGTATATTGTTGGAGGCTTCTGAAAATGTCAGTGAAATTAGATTATGATATGAACAGAACATAAAGGCTAATTTAATTTAACGTCATATAATCTTCAAACTGAAGTCCTATGTCCAGATTATATCCTGTTACGACTATTGCTTATCCTGTCCAGGTGCCTTGGAGCCCAAATCCTCACTGTGTGAAGGATTTTGGGAAAAGGGTCCTCTCTGCCTCTTTCTCCCCATCTCTTCCTCAAGGACCTGTGTTTTCTTTTGCCTGTGCATGATTTATGGGCAAGACAGATATCACATCAGATGGAGGCAGGATTAATCTGGTGAGGAAAGAGCTGCAGGCATGTATCCCACAACATATAGGCCAAAGAGGCTAAAAGAGTTGGGGGATTCCAGCCTGGAGAAGAAAAGGCTCTGGGGAGACTGTATAGCACCTTCCAGTACCTATGGGGGTTGTCTAGAAGAAAGCTGGAGAGAGACTTTTTACATGGGCATGTAGTGATGGGACTCAAGGGAATGGCTTTAAACTCAAAGGAGATAAGTTTAGATTAGATATTAGGAAGAAATCCTTCAGTGTGAGGTTGATGAGTCCCTGGAACAGGTTGCCCAGAGGAGCTATGGGTGCTCCATCCCTCGAAATGTCCAAATCATGCTGGATGGGGCTCTGAGAAACCTGGTCGGGTGGAAGGTTCCCTGCCCATGGCAAGAGGGTTGAAACTAGATAATCTTTAAGGCACTCACCAACCAAACTATTCAGTGCATGTATGATGAATGACCAAAGCCTGGTCCTGGCATGTCCTCCTGGGCAGTTCTAGTACAAATTGCCTGGGTTGTCCCCTTCCCAGGAGTGTTGGTGCACATCAGCTTGGGCAGCATGCTGCAGTGAGCCACCTCCACTTATCTGCACAGCACCCTTCAGCCAAGTGGTGGCATTTGCATCTTTATCTATCACTCAGTAAATGAAAATACTGCCTTTGTTTTGCTGCAATGCTTCTATTCCACGATTGTCTTGACATTTATATACCACCAAGAGACATTACATTATGTCAGGATTTTATTCTTGTGGCATTATCTACACTAATTAAAGCTGTCACTACATGGCTGAAGCAGGTAGGAAAGTAATGAAGCTCCTTGATTTTCTGATTCTATTGCAGTTGCAATGAAGGAGGCAGCTGATGCCATGGGGATGGGCACCACGTCCCTGCAGTCTGCCTCAAACCCTGCACGATGCCTTGGCATGCAGCAAAGTGCTCCTTTGTGTGTTCAGAGCAAACCCGTGTCCTCAGCTCTGGCTGGCATCAAGGCTGTGTCCAGAAGCTCCAGCACTGGAAGAGGCACTATTCCTGAGCACATAAGCATCTCTTTCATAGATCAGCTACTGTAAATCAAAAGAATCATGCTTTCTGGAAGGCTAGGAAAGACCAGGCTTAAATCATCCTGAGCAACGGGAGAAGCACTTGCCATACAGATGAATGCAGACAGTATCCATGAGTACACAAGCCTATTTTGGTTTTTTTCCCCCTATATCCCTTTTCTGGAGTGCAGCCTGGACAGGTGTGGGGCAGGTAATCAATGAGGCAGCTCTGTGGTGATGCCCTAGGCTCTTGTGTGATTCAAGTGGCTCAGCACCTCCTGCAGACAGCCTAATTGTCATCTGGAGCCATTTCCTCTCATCCAGCTTCTGCCAGGACCTTTAAGCTGTGTTCTCTCTTGTAACCTCCTTGAGATGTACCAGGACTGGGCCTTTGGCCCATAAGGCCATGAGCAGGATGTAAACTGTGGTGTGCCATCAAACAGCTGTAGTATTCTACTAGCATTCCATTAGGTTTTGCTCATTTTCATGGATGAAAATGTAACAGCTTGGGATAAACTAACTATAGATGAGGAAGAGAAGTAATCTCCTACAGCTTTTACAAGCTTTATCAGACTTTTGTGCAGAGATGTTTTTCTTCCTCTGTGCAAATGGAAGCAGTTTCTCTAGCATTTACAGAAGAAACTTTGACCTGGCTTTGACTGGGATAGTTTTTCTTTATAGTTGGTACAGTGCTGTGTTTTGGATACAGTATGAGAATCATGTTGGAGGCACAGTGGTGTTTTGAATGCTGCTAATTAATGTCCTGTGTCAAGGACATTTCAGTGTCCTGTGCTCTGCAGTGATCAGGTGCCCAAGAGGCTGGGGAGCATGGCCAGCAGAGCTGACCTGACCCAGCCAAAGGGATATTCCATACACAGACTGACATGGCCAGCACACAAATACTGGGAATTACCTGAAAAAGGGTCAGTCAAGTACTGGGGACAGGGCTTGGCATCGGTCAGCAGGTGGTGAGGAATTTATTGTGCATCACTTGTTTTCTTCTTGAATTTTAACTCATTTTATTATTACTGTCATATTTTGCTCCTTTTCAGTAATCTCACCTTACAAGTTTTACTTTTGGTTCTCCTTCCCATTCCACCAGGGAGGGGCTGGGGTGTGGAGGGCAAGTGAGTGGCTGTGTGGTGCTTAGTTGCCAGGTGGGCTTAACCCACCACAAGATTTCACACAGACACATATTATCTATCTACATGTAATACATTTCTTGGACACATAGAGATGTTCTAAGACTCACCATGATTTAAGCATGGTAAGACAGAGAGGGCAGAGGGTTCAGCAGCTGATTAATTCTTCATACTGGAGTAGGTTTGTATCAGTGATGTGTCCAGCACTTCTGCAGGACTCTCATTTGAACAAGGAGGCAAATGCCTCCAGGGTGCCCTTCCAGGGTGCCTCCTCCCAGGTGCTGGTGACAAGTGCTATGTCTCAGGCACAGCTTCATGTCCAGTTAGTTCAGCCACTGACTTCTTGGTGGAGACTGTCATTTAAATCAGGAACTTGTTTCTGTTGTTCTTTCTTGGAAATTGAGTGTTTGGCATATGGACTGCTGCTGGTTTAATGACAGGCCCCTTCCCCAGGGTGGGGTCAGATTTCCCAGTTAATTTTTAGCTGCCATACAACCTCTGATATGTTAAAGTAAAAACATAAGTGTCTTAAAATCACGACTTGGATAAAGAAAAGAACCCGGGGGTTGTTTTTTCTTTCAAAAAAGATTGAAAAGAGACTCCATTGGACATAAAGCCAAGTGGGTCTAACAGTCTATGTCAGTGGAAAACAAATTCACTAATAACCTGTGCTCCTTGGCACAGCCAGTATTCTGCCTCTTGCTGCAGCTCATGCACGCACTGCCTGCGCCGTGGCTGGAGGCGCCTCCTGAGATCCACACTGCCAAAGACCAGAAGATGTGCAAAAAGCTGTTCCAGCTGGAGGCTGGCTGGATGCTGGACACATTTCATATTGTGGAGTGTAAAGTGAATTATCCTTATCCTTAGTAGAAGACTTGTTCATTTCTGTGTCTCATGGGGAAACATGTATTTGAGAAATTAATGATTGTCTCCAGCTAAAACCTCTAAGGCACCTTCCCATTTTAATTGTTACTACTGGAGTCCCCTGACTTTGTAGTCTCTCTTTTCTCTCTTGTTAGCAGAACTGGTAATTGTGTTTTAAAATAATTACAGCGTTTCCTCTGATGAGCTTAGCTCCTTTAGCCAGGTCGAACAAAGTTCAGGGGAGATATAATATCTTGTAATAAATATGCTGGGTAGTAAATGCTGAGGAAAGGAAAAAAGCTTTTTGAGCTGAAACATATTATTAGCTCAGGATCAAATGTGTTGGTTATGGATAAATTTATACTTTCATATGGAAGACAGTTTATGGGTATCTGAAGAGGCAAGTTGTCGTTTGGTCACAGAAGGGGAGGGCTTGGGCTTGTTTTAAGATGGAGCAACAAGGCCCCCTGTGAGACTGTAAGCTGTGAGGCTGTAAGCTGTTTTAGTGTTTTCCTTTGTTTTCATTTTGTTGTTACAGATATAGGTGTCCATTCTTTAAGGTAATCCCTACTGATTTAATTTTTATAAAATGAATCCACTAAGCATTATTCATTAATAAAACAAGTGAAGGGAGGAACTCTCAGAGTAAAGGAATGAGGTTTGTGCCTCTGCTGACACAGTTTTTGTACTGTCATTACTCATGTTTGAGCTCATTGGGGTTCTGGGAAGGACATTTCTCTTTGGCTTTACCCAAGACAGCGACTGCTGAACCAAGGAAGTGGTAACATGCATGGATGCTGCTGGAGCATTCAAAGGAGTCTCAGCACATGTTTCTTTCCTTGTCTTGCTCTGCTTAAACCTCTGTGGTGATTTAAAAAACAGCAGGAAATACTAACAGCTGCAATAGCATATCAATTTGGAGTTACTGGAGAGCCTCTGATGTCCCCAGTGTCTCCTGTTCTCTTCCTATGGATGAATCTTGGTTTATCATCATAGGCTATGAGTTTTGCTGAGTTTGTGGCATGTCTGGGCAGATGGGTGCATGTCCTGGGGTCCCCCTCAATTTGACACTTGCTGCCTGGCACTTGGTTATCATGACAGTCCCCCTGGCTTGGCATTCCTCCCTGAACTGAGTACCACTGACCATTGCCCTGCCAATACTCCTGAAAAGCAGGAGATGCTACTTTGTAAGGTTTTTATTTCCATGCTGAATCTTCACAAAATTATCATCACTAAAATTAACCCCCTGTATCCATCTGCTGTGCACTTTTTCCAGCCTTCCTTCATGAAACCACAAAGTTCTTTTTAAGTAAAGTATTTTTGCGTAGAAAAAACTTTCTCTTCAAACATGCTAACTCTTATCAACCGTGCCTGTGATAGCTCAAAATATAACATCCACCAAGTGGGAATTTTTTGCAAAAAAGCTTCTTGTTTAACTGTCTGTCTGATGTCCAGCAGTGTGTTGTCTTTGCCTGGGACAGAATTCTGGATTTTTGACTTCTCCCACAGTAAGTCATGGGACCTGCTGGGTGCAGTGTGTGTAGCATTAACTGTGGAAGCTCAGTCCTACAAGAACAGAAAAACTAGTTTTAGCTATCTTCTTCTGTTATACTCTTCAAGGGTCGACAAATGACACTGAATAAACAATTTTACCAAAACCCAAAAAAATTGGTTACTTTGACAGAATGGTGTACACACTGAAACAATGCTGAATTTTTTGAGAATTAAGGGTTCCTGGGAGAATGTGATGCAATGTTGCTTAAGAGTATGGTCTGTTCTAAAAAGGCATGTTCTTTTTGTTTGCTTCTGCATTAACTGTTTGAATGTCTTCTGAAAACTTCATAAATCACCCACTACAGACTGAGAGTAAAATCTCAACTGGGGTGCAGCACCTACAACTTCTAGGAGTATGAAGGAATGTAAATGAGGCTTCATGTCCATTTTCCTACTACTCATGCTGCTGCTGTGTATGCTTTCCTTGCTCTGAATGGAAAGCAGACAGAGGAAAGCTGTAAAGCTTCTCATGTGGCATCAGCAGCATGCAACCCTGCTTTTTTTCTGGTTTTTTGTTTTGTTTTGTTTTGGGTTTTCCTTGTCCATGGTAGGAGGATGAAAAGAAAAGCTTAACTGTGAGGAAAAATATTTCAAAAGCATTGATTCAGTACCTGAATCTCAGGTCATTCAGTAGGTCTCCAGCTCCTCACTTCCTATCTCTTTCCTCCTCTGTTGCAGCAGGGTATTCTAGTGATCAGTTTTGGTTAATAGAAGATGAAAGACCAAACTAGTTCATCAGTCAGGGAGATTTCTTTTGGAAATGCCAACAGGGTCAGACAGAAAGTGAGAGCAATGGCCCAGCAAGGAGACAAGTCTCTGGGCAATTCCAAAGCCTGGAACTGAACAGACATGTCTGGGTACGTGCAGGCAGGTAGATGTGATGTGTCAGTGGCAGCAGTTGTCCTTTTTTCAGAACAGTACTTCATACTGACATTTTTATCTTTCAGTAGGGAATTCTTGGTTTTGTTTTTGTTTGAAGAACACAGTTTGGAAATAAATGTATTTACTTTACCTAACATTTTTGGTTTTAAGCACTTTTGCCATGGGTAAGCTAGTAAAATAATCATGGATAACTTGATGAAGAAATCCAAAAGGTCAATAAATTGTTCATAACTATGGCAAATAATTATCTATAATCATAGATGTCCATAGGACCATCACTTATGGTAGCCATGGGAGCCTGGTACATTGTTTAGGGATCCTTTACAAAGAGTCTGCATAGAAATTGTGACCAAGGATTATTAAAATCTGCCCATTTCACAACCTGCCACCTCTCTAAATGAGAAGCATGTGGATCTGTAATGTCAGAATCTTCTGCAGGGGTGCACCATATTTCCATGTGTGCATGGGACTCCTGTGTCTTGAAACAGTTGGAGTTGCTGTGTTAAGTAAGGTTTTCTGGACAGCTTTGTCATTGTCCATAAGCAAAATCAAACCAGTCTAAATTGTTAGGAGCATTTTTGTCACTCTTCCTAGTTTGCAGAAATCCTGCACATTCACTCCGTGCAAGAGGAATAATTGCCTTGTCCTTTGAGGGCAGCCTTTCATTACACAGGAGCTAAGGTCTGTATGCTAGCAACCCCTAAGATGGAATTCCCTCTGTCTACTCAGAACGTGCAGCAGTCATGCTGGTGGTGAGGAACACGAGCAGTGCCATCACTCAAAGTGAAAAACAAAGGCTTCTCTGGACTATCTAGGCAGTGAATGCACCCAATGTTACTTGTTTATTCTTCAAAATCATGCAGTGTTCATGGATGTTTAGTCTCTCACACACTAGTCATGCATGAATGCATATACTCTCTGTTGCTGATGCTTATAAGCCTAGAGACCATGGCTGAGCACAGCCTTCTGCCTTGTCACAAAGACCCAGGTTTTGCTGGTCCTGTTGAACACCCTGACTCTTTGTGGACACCAACGCAGCAAAATCCACGTAGTGCCCAGTGCTGGGCCAAGGCAGGCTGTGGGGACAGTGCTATGAGACACCAGCAGGCTCTTCCAGTGATCTGGCTACAAGGATATTTCAAAAAGCCCTTGAGTATACCGAGTTGGACTGCTTTGTACAAGAAACAGCAGCCTTGTAAGTCATTCTTTTATAATATTAATGACATTAGACAATATTTTCCCATATGATCTGAACAGAGATTGTTTTTTCTTTCACCAAATTTAGATTTACACCAAAGAATGAACTTCAGAAGGCACTACATAAAGCAATTCACAGTGTGCCACTACAGAGGCTCTAATGCATAGTATTAACACCTCACTTCTGTGTATGCATTTCTAATCAGGATGGTACAGATCTTATACAGGCTTTTACAGAAACCCCATCAGTGTAGTGTCTGAAGGGTTTCCATGGTGCTTCAGCCAGGTGTGGATCATTCTGTAGTATGTTATCAGAGACAAAAATGTTGTTGCAGAAAAGCATTTTACTTTGTTTAGACTTGAACCACTTGAGTTTTGGGTTCTATTAATGGCTACAGTTCTGGTGGCCTTAATAAAAAGCTGTGAAACCCAGGCTGAGTCACATGTGATGGTGGGAATGAACCTCTTGCAGAGACAACAAGGATTAAAGCACCATTCTTTGATGCCACCCAGCATCAGCACCATGAAAAACAAAGAAAACTTCAGAGGGAACTTGGTCTGCCTGCAGATGCACAAATAGAAATCAAGCCTTCCTGAGCTATCAAATGCCGTCTCCCACTATCCCTGTCTGTCACTTCTTGTTTTCCTATTCACATGTCTACCAAGCCCACTTCTGCATGTCATCTTGCCTGTTGTCCAGGCTGAGGGACTTCTCCAAAGACTCTTGTGGCTTACCACTGTCCTCCCTCTTCCAGCCTGACACTATTATTGGCAGTTTGCACCTTTTGCTGTAGTGCCAAACACACACCTCCAAGCCTTAAAAATTTTTCTTTCTGTTGTTTAGCTTATCCATACTCTATTTCAAAAGAAAAATTCCACTGCTCTTTGCCAATAGTTTCCAATGGCTAAATGCTCCAGGATGTTTCATGCTCTCACAGGGACCAGTCACCCTGATGTGTGCTTACTGTAATCCACATTAATTCCACTCATTAAGTTTTTGTACTGTGGAGAAATTGCTTTTGTTGTAGTCAAACCAAAAAAAAAAAAAAAAAAGTTAAATTCAGATTTTCAATTTTGTAATAATATTGTTTAATGTTAGCCCCTGGATGAGGCAAGACCATAACCCAACAGATGTGAGCTCCAACCACACTTCTAAGCACGTCTATGCTCACCTTCTCCCAATCCTCAGGAGTATTTCATTATCCTTCACGAAGTAGTGTTCCAGGGGAGCCCATAGGTGGTTGCTTGGGCACTCAGGCAGGTGCTGTGTGCTCACACCGTTCTAGGTGAGGTTTCCTAGTGCTATGGGGATCTGGGCAGGCCCTTGGGGTCCACAGGGTCTTTACAGCTGACAGCAGGGACACAAAGTGCTGTTGACCAAATTTGGCAGGTGAGGAGGGAGCCTGCATCCTGGAGGGGCAACTGGGAAGTTTTAGAGGTCCAGTGATGTGGTGATGCCTTGAGCCATTCCTGGGGCTCATGGACACTAGACAAGCCACAGTGACCTGGGCACCATCATCCACCTCTTCTGCAAAATGGCAGAGTGCAAGGAGCTCAACCTGTGGCTCCCTGACATGGAATGGACAATCTCCAGTTAAAAGGCATGAATGCTAGGGCAAGAATTTTTGTTGCACCATCGCCATCAGGAGAGGGAATATCACTGAAACAGGATGAGAAAATGGTTTGATGTTACCTGGAATATTTTTGTAGAAACCATGGAAACAGACTTTCTCAAAATTAACAGCAGTTTTGCTGTCTAGGAGCTCATTCTGCACCTGCTTAAGCTGCTACTGTTTGCTAATCCCTTTCCTGTGGTAAGGCTGCCTGAGCAGGTGAAGCCAAGCGTCTGAGTACTTGTCTGAGTTTGGTGATTCCACCACTGTGGCTTCAGAGGAACAGCAATTTTGTCAGTGAAATCTCTGTGTACACTATGAGTGTGTGCGTAATTTCCAACCAGATAATTTTAATTTATTCATGTATAAAAGCTCTCACAGTTTGCTGTTTGTCCTGCATTGTTCTTGTATGTGGCCAAATCACTCCACAGTGCTGTGTCAGAAACAATTATTTATAGCTTGGTGAAGGTCTCATTTTTCATTATATTTTATCATTCTGCTCCATACTAATTACAAACTGGAACTGTTTATTTACTCAAACCACAGGAGCTCAGCAGTATTGCTAGGTACTCTGCATGGCAATGTGAAATGCAAAGAAGAGAGTTGCTCTCTGAGTGGGCTTGTTTTCCCCATGCACAGGCTGCCAGCATTACGGATGCACGGCGGAACCCACACTCCACTTATTCTGCCAACTTGTGTGTATTAGTGCTATTTAATATTCACTGTGAGGAGGGTATTTTGGAGGACTTCTAGGGATCAGTTTAGTCTCAGAGCTGTTTTATTTGATGAGGTCTGGTTTGTTGTGGTTTTTTTTTGATGGGGTTGGTAAATAGCATCTTATCAGAAGCTCTTTCAAGAGCTTCTCTTCTTGTACCCCTGGGCTGTTTTGTACCTTGTGGGCTGTGGCAGAGCATATGCTGATGCATGGTGCTGCCAGGCAGATGTGTGTGGGGAGCTGGGCAGTGCTGTGACAGCTCCTGTTTTGTCACCCAGCTCGCACAGCAGGACCAAATGCAAGGGGAAGCCACTGAATAAGAGGCTATGATAT
This sequence comes from Urocynchramus pylzowi, assembly GCA_013397555.1. Classification (NCBI taxonomy): domain Eukaryota; kingdom Metazoa; phylum Chordata; class Aves; order Passeriformes; family Fringillidae; genus Urocynchramus; species Urocynchramus pylzowi. The sequence goes on from VZRH01006249.1 coordinate 154,474, forward strand.
TTCCTCCTTACTTTGCTGCAGCTTCCCAGGCAGCTGATCTGCTCTGTTAGCCTGAGGGTGAATAACAGTAATTGTCATAATATGACACTTTTCCCAGAGATTTCTGAACTGTACTATCATAATCAAATGGGAGAATAATTAATAAAAAAAAAAAAAATCCAAGCATTGAAGGCCCATACTTCTTGAGGATTTTTTATTAACATGAATCACTGAACACTGTTATTAAAATAAAAACCATTGTCCTAGTTGCTGCAAACAGAGCCAATGTTTTATGGTGGAAGTTCTTTTAGCTGCAGCTGCGTAGAGTCTGATGCTTTTTATTGAGTCAGAGAGAGAAAGAATTTGAACAATACATTAGAGCAAAAGGAAAATATCATAATTTTGTGGCTTGATATGGTGATCCATCTGTAATTCAATATCAGTCATATATCAGATGGTAATAAAATCACTGTGAGACAAGGTCCAAATCTGATGGTTATTTTTTTTAAACTGAATGGAGGCCTTTTCAGCCTTTTTTAAGGGTCTCTCCCTGCTAAGAGTACAGAAATTGCTTTTACTTGATCCAATTTCACATTACTACAAAAAGTAAATTTCATGCTACATTTCATTTTCAGATGTAGGATATAAAATCATGAGCTACAAAAGAAAGTACAGCTACTGCTCCTATCCTTTGTCTCATAATAAAACAAATAAACAAACAAAAAGGATGGAGAGAAACAGAGAGTTTCCTAAGGAAAAAAGCCCTACCACAGAGGGGCAAATTCAGGATCCTGTGTACCTTCCTGTACAATATGTTACAGCTTTATTTATTTAAGGGGCAGTGATTTGCACAGTAGAAAATAAGGAGTTCATATGCCCTGCCTGCCTCGGTTCCTGCCTCTGGTTCTCACTGAATGCAAAATCTGTCATTCACTCCTCTGGTCAGCTGATTAGTCAATATAAATGCTGGAAGACACCTTTAGTTACTTAGACTGACCCATATGCCAGATGATATAAAGCTTCAGCCCCACCCTGACTCATTGATCTATGTATGATTTATCTTCCAGAAAAATACCCAGTCTGGATTTAGAGAGGCCAAGTGATGGCTGAACACCAGTGTTTCTTGGTGCTTTGTACCAGCTGTCAGCATCCTCACTTGCCAGACTTGGTGTCCTCATCTCTCTAAGGTGGAGATGTGTGCCAGCCATTCTTGTTTTACTCTTGTCTGTGACAGAGACAGGTTGTTTTCACCCATGGCTGTATTTCAGCAGGTGGCAAAGGGAGCCCTTTTGCACCTCCTGAGCTCTACAGTTCTATTAAACCCTACATTGTTTGATCTAGTCCAAAAATATAGAGCAATTTTTAAATTATATAATTAATATATTATGATAAGACAATCTAGCTGCGATCAGAAGTTTGCTCCTTATTTTTGGCTGAAGATTAAACTCAGAAGCAGATCTATCACCTAGTAAAGGACAAATCAGATAGTTGGCCTTTTACTTGAAAGTCTTGAGACAGTACTTTGCAGGAAAAACACAATCTGAGAATTTTCAAATAACACAGAGGAAATTCACTATCAGAGAAGTTAACATGCTGATACACTGAGGAAATACCACAGAATCTGACCATGTCAGATCAAACCCAGCTGCATTTCTTCGTGTAGTGCTTTTGCACTGCCTTGTTTTGATGTGGGGGGGTGGAGGGGGGGGAGGAAGGGGNCGTGGTGGGTCCAAAGATGGACATGCCACTGACCAAGGCTGGGCCAATTAGAAATGTTACTATAGTGGTAACACCTCTGTGAGGATGCATTTAGAAAGAAATCGAAACAAAATGTTGTGCAGTTTTAATTACAGTGAGAGCAGAGTGGGGTGAGAAGATGTGAGGAGAAAAGTCCTGCAGACACAGGGTCAGTGAAGGAGGAGGGGCAGGAGCTGCTCCAGGAGCTGCTCCAGGAGCCAGAGCAGAGATTCCCCTGCAGCCCCTGGTGCAGCCCATGGTGAGGCAGCCGTGCCCCTGCAGCACAGGGAGGTCCAGGGGGGAGCAGAGATCCACCTGCAGCCCCTGGAGGAGCCCACACCAGAGCAGATGGGTGCCTGAGAGGAGCCTGTGAGAAATGCATGGAGAGAGGGGCCCTATTCCCAGGGGAAGCAGCCTGTCCTTGAAGGACTGTACCCCATGGAATAGTGACCCACTGCTGCAGCAGTCTGAGGGGTGCTGTTGCTCATGGGAGGGACTCATGCTGGAGAAGTTCATGGGAGGGACCCCACGGTACAGCAGGGCAACAGCTCCTCTCCCCCAGCAGCAAGAGAAGCCCCTGGTGCTGAACTGACCACAGCACCTATTCCCTGTCTCCTTGCACTGCTGGGGTAGAGGGTAGAGCTGGGAAGGAGGGAGGGTTGGGGGAAGCTGTTTTAAAGGGTTTATTTTACTTCTCATTATCCTGCTCTGATTTTGTTCGTAGAAAATTTACTTCATATCTCTAAGCTGAGCCTNCTGTACCCCATGGAATAGTGACCCACTGCTGCAGCAGTCTGAGGGGTGCTGTTGCTCATGGGAGGGACTCATGCTGGAGAAGTTCATGGGAGGGACCCCACGGTACAGCAGGGCAACAGCTCCTCTCCCCCAGCAGCAAGAGAAGCCCCTGGTGCTGAACTGACCACAGCACCTATTCCCTGTCTCCTTGCACTGCTGGGGTAGAGGGTAGAGCTGGGAAGGAGGGAGGGTTGGGGGAAGCTGTTTTAANGGGTCTGGGGGAAGCTGTTTTAAAGGGTTTATTTTACTTCTCATTATCCTGCTCTGATTTTGTTCGTAGAAAATTTACTTCATATCTCTAAGCTGAGCCTGTTTTTGTGATGGTATTTGATGAATGGTCTCTCTCGGCTCTTATCTTAACTCATGAATCCTTAGTTAAATTTTCTCTCCCCTGTCCAGCTGCAGTGGGGAGTGAGAGAGTGGCTTTGGTGGATGCTTGGCATCTCCCCAGGTGACATGTTTTGACACTGGCCAAACTCCAGGTACCCATGAAAGCTGCTCACTCACCCTCTCCTGCTACCGCTGGGCAGAGCAAAGAAAGTTTAGTGAAGGGTTCATCAGTTGAGATAAGGACTGGGAGAAAACACTCCAAGGGCAAAACAGGTGTGACTTGAGAGGTATTAAGTGAATTTATTACTAACAAAATCAGAGCAGAATAATGAGGAGTAAAATAAGCCCTTAAAACCCACGTTTTTCTCCCCAGACCCTCCCTCCATCTCACCAACAGCTCAGGGAGACAGGGGCAGGGGTTTTGGTCAGTTTGCCACCCAAGCTTTTCTTCTACTCGCAGCCTCCTCCAGGCATCCACCCTCTTCAGCGTGGCACCTCCTCCACGAGCTGCAGATGGGTTTTGGCATTACCAAGATGCTCTAAGGGCTGTAGGGGCTCAGCTGCTTCACCATGGTCATCACCACAACCTGCAGAAGAATCTCGGCTCTGGTGCCTGAAGCAGCTCCTCCCCCTACTTCTCCACTGAGTTTGGTGTCTCCATGTTGTTCTCCTCACATGTTCTCACCTCCTCCTCTTCTCTGGCTTTTAGAATTAAAACTGTGCCACAAACTTTGTTTTGATTTCTTCTTAAATATGTTATCACAGAGGTGTAACCACCATCTCTAATTGGCCCAGCCTTGGCCAGGAGCACCTCCATCTTCAGAGCCACCAGGGACTAACCCTGCCAGACATGGTGGAAGCTTCTGGCAACTTCTCACAGGAGCCACCTCTGTAGTCCTCCCTCTACCAAAAGCAAGGTGTGCAAAACCAACAACCCACAACAATTTTTTTGGTGGAGAATGCAGGCAAGCATGGGGATTTTAAGATAAGGATAGTAACTGGGAGAAGTAACAGACAGAACAAGTACTGAATAGAGTTATAGAGTAAAACGATAGTGGGGAATTTTTGTTGTTATTGTGGTGAAGGGTCAAGAGATGGATTTTGTGTAAATGGTTCATTTTTGTTCTGTGTTGTGATGTTATTTTGGTTTTGGTGTAAGGATTTTTTCCTTTTGATTAGTTTGATTGTTTTTGTTGTTTTAAGTGAAGCTTATGTGATGAATGTGGATTTTAATGACTCACGGAGGCGAGGGGTGGAATGTATTGGCTTTACATGGCCTGATTTTGGTAGTGGGCAGGGGCTACAGGGGGTCACCAGGGTCACCATTCTGTGGGCACTGGAGGGGCTTGATGCTGATGGGGGGTCCGTGGTGGTCTCCAGGAATCCTGGGGGTCCCCATTCTATGGCCATAGGAACTCCAGAGGAAGTTGCTGATAAAGTCCTGCAAGTGCTGAGCCTCATCCATGTCCAGGGCCACTGTGATTTTGGGGCTTTAGTGAAATGTTGAGGCCACAGTGAAATGTTGGTGGATGGGTGTCATCCTTGTGCTCCTCATCCCATTCCCACCTTTCCTGCAGTTCCTGACAGCTCCATTCACCTTGGCTTTGACCTCATCCAGGCCCTTGATGATGCCCTGGGCCTTTTCCTGTATCTCCAGCTGCCGCATTTGGATCTATGCCAGGCTCTCAAGGCTGCAGCCCAGCAGGTCCTCAGCCCCACCTGATCTCAGCACTTGGAGCAGATCCTTGATGAACTCTTCCAGCTCTTCTGACAGTGTTGAGACAGTCACAACACACAGAGGAACACCATGCATTTCAGAAGGCTTCTTTCTGTTTATTTTATGATGCCTTTTTATAGCTTCTCACAAAGTTTATACCTATTCACTGGCTGCAATAAATCAACATAATGTTCATTGGTGCAGGGCGGTCTCCACCACTGTTTTCCACCAAGATCCAACTGCAAACTCGCCCGTTTATCCTTCCTTCCTCTTGGTTTCCTTGTCGACGGCCTCGGTAGAATTCCTTGCAGGGGCAAAGGGGACTCTTATCAGCCTCTCTTCTTCAACTAACTCTTTCTGGCTTACAGACCAGCTGTCAGCCCCTTCCACACTTCTCCATCCACAGGGAAGCCTTTGCCAGTCCTGGTTCCAGCACTGATCCAGATGATGGGATGTTGATCCTGGTTCCAGCACCGATCCAGATGATGGGATGTTGATCCCAGTTCCAGCACTGATCCAGCTAATGGGATGTTGATCCTGGTTCCAGCACTGATCCAGCTGATGAGATGTTGATCCTGGTTCCAGCACTGATCCAGCTAATGGGATGTTAATCCTGGTTCCAGCACTGATCCAGCTGCATTGGTCTGGGTGATGAGATGTCCAGGGTCATGGGGATGCAGAGATACACCTGCAGGCCTTAGAGGAGACCCACACCAAGCAGGTGCTACCTGGAGGAAGCTGTGAGCCTGTGGGAGACTCACGGAGTGACAAGCCCTGCTCCCATTTTGGAGCAGCCTGTCCTTGAAGGACTGCACCTTCAGTGGAAAAGTGACCCAGTGCTTCAGTTTGAGGGGTGCTGTTGCCTGTGGGATGGACTCACACAGCAGTAATTTACAGGGAGCTGTTGCCCATGGGATGGACTCATGTTGGAGAAGTTCATGGAGAACCCCACGGTGCAGCAGGGGAATGACTCCTCTCAGCAGTGAGAAAAGCCCCGGGTGATGAAATGACCACAACCCCCATCCCCTGTCTTGCACTGCTGAGGTAGGAAGTAGTGCTGGGAAGGAGGGAATAGGGTGGGGAAGCTGTTTTTAAGGGTTTATTTTACTTCTCATTATCCTGCTCTGATTTTGTTAGTAAGAAATTTACTTCATACCTCTAAGTTGAGCCTGTTTTGCCTCTGATGGTATTTGGTGAGTGATCTCTCCCAGTCCTTATCTCAACCCATGAACCCTTCATTAAATTTTCTCTCCCCTGTCCAGCTGCAGAGGGGAGTGAGTGATCAGCTTTGGTGGGGGCCTGGCATCTGCCCAGGTTAATCCACTACACTTCAATGGCCCCACAATTCTTCATTGTTTTTTTGTAAGTATATTAAAAGCAGGGGGCAAAAAGCATTGGAGATCAGCATCCCTGAAGAAAAGCCATTCTGACTCAAAATAAGCACAGCTGATAACTCTTTATGTCTTTCTGTGTTGCCATTGCAACAGGTATATAAATAATCTGTCTCTCAGGCACAACTGTATAAGGCAAATCCTAACTACTCTTAGAGCTCTGTGTGGCACTCACAGAGTGGTTAGTCCTGCCTGACAGTTATGCTGTCAGGGTTCTCTTCTTGTTTCTACGGCAAAATTACAGTGATTTTTGCCTAGACGTAACAAACTCAAGAAAAGGCCTTACTAAAGCTTAGATCTGTCCTCTCCCAACAGAAATGCAGAAGGCTGTTCTTGGTCTGCTGAATCTCTGTCCATAGCATGGGAGATAAAGAGTACCTACACCTCTGTGGAACGTTGTGCCTGACCTGCCTTCTGCCACTCTGTAATATCAAGGTGTGTAATAGACCGTAAGTCTATTTTCTAGGACTTGAAAAAATCTCCATGCACAGAAAGAAAACTTTCTGGATCCTGGTTAGACAGAAACTTCTGCTTATGTAGGTCTGCATATTAGTGAGTCACCCAGGATCTATTTTCCCCACTTTGTTCCCTCCCTCCCACTGTGCATCCTGAGGGATGTGAAGCAAGACATTTATACCATGCTTCTGTGGAGATGACAAATTGTTTTCCATCCTTTCCTTTTGGAAAGATCTTGGAAACCAAAGATCTTGGAAATTCAAAGCCTATGAGCAGAGACCAGTTGGGGGAGCTTTTACCTAGACAAGACCTACATAAGCATTAGTAGTTTTGTACCAGTGGTAGGAAACACTTAGGGATCCAAATTCATCTTTTTGTCTCACCAGTATTTTGAGCAGCTCAAAACAGGCCAGCAAAGTAAGTACAACATTGTGTTCATATTTTAGTCAGGAAGTTTTCAGGTGGTCCAGAAACTTTCTTTTTATTTTGTTTTTCCAGCAAGAAACATCTCTATTGATCCTTATTTATGTCATGTCAAGTATAGGTTCTCACAACTCCTTTTTCCTCTGTCCTAATATGAATGCTGTGAGAAGCCTATGATTGTATAGCATGCAGCTAACGTGTCTCAAAAACAAAGACATCCAAGGTGAGCAATTCAATTTCATATCAGAATTCAAAAATTCTCATCTTCATTGACAAAGTCACTGTCAGAGTAACCATGAGCTTTCTGCTTGAGGGACTCCTCCACCATCCAGAAAATTCCATGCTCCAGGCAAGATAATGCTTCTGGGACAAGCTCTTGAGATGTGCAGGAAATCTTCAGTTGAGTATCTCTGTAAAAGAGGGAGAAGTGAGCTGAACATGAGCCTTACTGTGAAGTGTATAGCAAACACATTCTTTAAGATCAGGGACTGGATTTAAAACCAATACCATGGCAGAAGGGTTGGAACTACATAATCTCAAAGGCTGCTTCCAACCCAAACCATTTTGTGGTTATAACACATACAAAAAACCTCCACCAAAAAACAAAACCAAAAACAACAATAACAAAAACCTAATTAAAACAAAAACAAACAAACAAAAAAACCCAAAACCAAAACCAAAACCAAAAGACACCAAACCTCCTTCTATGTATGTTCATATACTGTGGTAGGCAAGGAAACAGGCCAGGCAAGCAGGAAGCAGATCTTGTGATCAAGTTGCTGTCCCCAGGCTTTTCTTGTCCATTTTTTAATTCTTTCTGGACCTTGCTATCTCATTTGTAAAATTACAGCTTGAAATATTGCTTTTGTCTTTTATTCACAGGAAATTAAATTATGTCAATGAATGATTGTTAGGCACTGGGACAACATAGTGATAGGAAAAATACTACTAGCTTTTGAATCTACAGTCTACTCAGATAAAATCAAGCTCAATGCGTGAATATAAAAGATTGTTTTCTAAAATTACAAATGCTGGACAAGTAAAAAATTCAAGATATGTTTAATTAAACCCCTTGGAGCACCTTGGTTGAACGCCACCATAGAACTGCTCATTCTCATATTTCTATACTAGTTTGGGGAGTAGTAGCTTTTCAATTTTTCTCATTCAGCCTGTCTTTCTTAAGAAGGCACATTCAAGGCTTTGATACTGTTTCTTTCGTAAATGATAAGACAGTTGTTTCTAAAAATGGCACAAGTCCAGAGCATATGTTCCACTTGTGTTTCTCTGAAAAGTTACGACAATGGTGTCCCACTGTGCTGACAAATGTGACCAAGCCATTGCTGCCAGTAGCAGTCCATGCCTTGGTTAAACCTCCAGTAATAACTGCTGCTGAAAAATGTACAGCTGAAGAAACCACATGCTAAAGCTCCTTGTCACAAAACAAGTCATTAGCTCTAGTTTTAGATGTAATAGCACTAGCAATATATTTCAAGTCTGGGAATATGTTCAGTTCCTTTTATTTTGTCTTGGAAAACCATGTAGCAAGAAATTACTTAGTCTAGCTGAGATTTAACAAAGCACTTCTATTATATTTTGTGTTGTGGAAAATCATGTTGAAGGAAAAACATATTCAGCAGGAAAGAGGCTGTGCCCTTTCCTAATGGTTGTTTCCCTCAGGAAAGAGGCTGTTGACTGCAAGGACTTGCCATTCCACAGCTCTCCAGGAACTTTGGGATCATTGTTCTAATTGCTGCTAATTAATGGGAGACGCTCCTCTCTGTGAAAGCAAGTCCTGCTGGCAGCAGGAAAAATTCAGCTAATTCCTTTTTTGCTCTTTCCCTCTTCAAAGTTTTTATAATTTTGTGAATGACTGCAATTGCTATTTTGAAATCAGTAAGCACCAAAGATTTCAGGTTTCATATAGACCACTGTTATTAAAAAAAAAAAAAAGACTGTAATAAGTACAGTGGTGTGAAATGAAATCAGTCGTGTTACTACTGGAAAATCTGTTGGGATTATCAAGCAACTAGAATGTCTGGGGATTATTCTCAATTAATCTGACATACATAGCATTTGACATACACAACATTTGACATACGCGGCATTCATTCCCTTTGCTGTACACGCAGCTATTTCCACAGTAGCCAATAAAATTAAGCTGTCCACACACCTGCGGGCTCTGCTCTCATATACACTTTAATTTGCCAATAAGAATAATGCAGTTTCCTGAGGATGAATGACTCAGGGCTTGCTGGGTCAAGGTGTGCAGAGACAAAATCACACCCTTCTGGTCATTACTCACTGGGATCAGCATGTTCTGATTATTACTGTGTAATTAGTTAATAAGGCCCCTTTCAAAATGGAAGAGAACTGCTTTCTCTGAGCACAGTGTGCACTGCATCTATTATGAGTTTATTCATTCTGGGTGAATCTGATTCCCATTTAAGAAGATGTATTCTGGGAACGCAATATCTCTATTGTAATGTTTCTGTTGTTTCCAACATGTCAAAAATAAAAGATGGTGACAATTATCAATTACTTTAATCTGAAGCAAATTTTTAAGAAGCAACTTACATTGGGCCCAGTGTTTTGGCTTGAGCACAAAAAAGGAGAGGTGAAGGAGGAAATTGATATTTCAGAGTAAGAGATTTGCATGTGGGGCTTGGAGAAGATGACGCGTATTCGGAACAAAGTATTTTCACTTTCTCTTGTCCAGAAATGGAGATCTACTTGATTTATCATCTACTATTAAATTCCCATTTACTATTAAATGTATTTTTTAAATAATTGCTTTGATGAGTATGTAGTCCTGAAAAGCAATTTTCTTGAGTTGTTTTAATATAATGCATCTGTAGCATGGCATTTAAGTCTTAGTTGCCAGGCCAAGGATTTTGCCACTCCAAGCACCTTAACATCAGTGCTTTTCTTGTCAGACCATAAGTAAATGAATGAATAACTGAATAAATTAATGGAGTAAGTGCACAGAGCACTCACAAATATTCTATTTATGAATACAATGAGACCCCATTGTGATCAGGTGAAATTATTGTACAATCTTAAACAAATATTCACACACAGGCTGGTGGTGGTGGTGGTGGTGGTGGTGGTTGTCTTTTGGTTGTTTGTTTTGTTTTACTGGGGTATTCTTCTCCTCAGCAGTACTTGGCCCAGATTAACTAATCAACTTCCCAAATTAGAAAACAAGTCTTACACATTACTCTGAAAAAGTTTGATGAATTTATGTCCTGTCCAGTCAAAATTGCCTCTATCTATAACTAGTAGCAGCCCAACCTTTTTCATTATTAAAAGGGTCTTTTACAAAATACCAAGACCAACAATTGTCAGCATGCTGAAAAGGAAATTATTACTTCCTTACTGATATTGCCTGACCAATGGAGCTGTTACAGGTTTGTATAAGCAATGAACACAATATTTGTCTCCTAATACTATCAGATCAACAGTAGTCCATTTTAAGTTATAAATTTCTGAAATTAACGGGAGCATCTTTTTGGTTTTTTATGGAATAACAAAATCTGAAGAAGAGGTTGAGTAGGTAGAGTGAGCCAGGCAAGGGGAGTCTGACAGAGAAGACTGGAGAGGGGAGGGTACCTGAGAGCCCCCTTCTGCCTCTGGGCAGGTCACTGAGAAGATGGAGCCATGCTTTCTGCAACAGTCAAGGCAGCAGGATGTGAGAGTGTGTGTCTAAGCTGAAACAGGAGGAGTCCACATTATATACAAAGGAAAACCTTTTTCCCTGTAGGGACAGTTCAGTGTAGAGCAGGTTGCTAAGAGAGGCGGTGGGGTCTGTGTTCTTGGAGCTTTCAGGATTTGTCTGGAGAAAGCCCTAAGCCACATGATCTGGCCTCCTTGCTGCTGCTGTTTTCAGCAGATGGCTGCACTGGGTGCCATCATCTCTTCCAGTCCTTTAGAAAAGAGACCAGGGAGATCTCTGTGCCATGACTATTTCTTCAAACCATGCAGTCTCTTTCAGACCTATCCATGTAAGATTCTTTTCTATTTATTCACTCTGTTTTTTAAACCAATTTACAGTTTGAAAAACCTTGCAAGCCCATTTTCCACTCAATGTCTGACTCATGCTGGGACACACTCATGTCATACTTTTTGGTATCTCAAAACTTCCTGAAGAAACAGTTCTCTCTCAAAACTAAGAAGCTCAAGGTTCTGCAACAGGGATCTATCAGGTACTGCAAACAGTTTCTTTTAATATATACACATATATACACACACACACATGCATATACACACAAGCCTCTGACTAACAACATGTTCTGCTTTCTTTTATCTGATCAGAATGATCAATCTTCAAAACTCAGCTGGATCCCTGGGTGCCACAGAGCTCATACTGTAAGATTGGTGCAGTATGTATTTGAATTTGTTGATAGGTCAAAAGAGTGTTTCTTCTATGATTGAATTTTCACATCTTGGGGATTACCTCAGTGAGGATTCTGCTGTGCGTTTCTGCTTTCTGCTGATTTCTCAAATGCACTGTATCTTGTTAACAGTCTTCTGCTGCTATCATGCAAACTTACTCTGTAATTGAGTCTGTTTCATGTTTTAGCTCATTGCTTAGGTAACAAGCAAGCTGCTGTGCACTGGAGCTCTAGCAACTGCAGCTGATGATGATTTTTTAGACTTCTGGCAACATTTTTCCTATTATCTTAGAAGAAATATTCCAACACATAGCCAGCACTTTGAAGATATTTTAGAACACTCATTTTTCAATTGTGACTTTACGAAGAAGAGCCAAGCACAATTTACCACCACCATTCAAGACTTCAAGTGATCTTTATCTTCTGCCACTCACTAATTAAATCCACCGTCTGGCAAAACTTGTTTTCCAAGTTCAATGGATAAGCTGTTTCTCCCACTACAACTAAAGAGCATTGACTCTGGAAAATGGAAGAAAGGGAGAAAGAAACATGGAGAATACAGAAAGCTGGGGATAACATCACAAAGACCTTAGCCTTTGAGATTAACTGTATCTTCTTGTCTGTGAAGCAAAAAACCTTCACTGAGCATTTGGGCAGATTAAAGAACAGCAGTGGCAGATGTGTTGCCATGGTAGATGCAAGATGGCTCATTTTCTGTCGGCTGAATCTCCTACAATTGATTATTTGATTTTCCACTATTTTGTCTGAGATTGCTATCAAATTAAGCCACCATCTGTCATTCTGTTTGCTCCGGCTGAAGTGTGGACAATGTTGCAGATTTTCCAGGCATCAGACATTTTCTCTGGCCTCTGCTAGAACTTATTTTCTCTACAAAATCAACTGTCTAGAACATTCCACAGAAAATTCCCTTTATGACTTGGGAAAAAGTTACCTGGCCCTGTTGTCTCAAGTGTTTATCTGCTATAAGATTAGTGTGCTTCTTCTTCGGCTGGCCTTTTCATCTTTGTCAGGAAAATACTTCAGGTACCTCATCTTGCCTTTTTCCAGATACAATGTAGTAAATTATTTTATAAAGATTGCTCCTAATGAACTAGAAGGAGGCGTTCATTAAACTGGAGCCCATCTTGATTTCTTTTTTTTTTTCCTTAAAACATTTAAATGGAAGTTGTTTTGTTCTTTGCCAAGCCTGCCATAAACCTTTATGTAACATATTAAGTTCTCTTATTACACCTTCCTATACTCTGAGCTAGACAACACATTAATTGTACCTATTCCTCCTTGTCTCTTTTTTGCATATATAACTTCTATCTGGTCTATATTTACTTAACAGGATCGTTTGACCAAAAAAACTTCTCTGCCTTAATTGTAGCTTTATGACCATCTAAAATTTTCTCAAAGAATGAGAATACCCATTCTTGTTCCTTCTCTTTTGTCTGGTCCTCTCTTTCAAATGAAGCTGCCTAAACCCATCCTCATATGCAACAGAAGAACTGTCTCCTTAATGATCACTGTCACTGTCACTAATCCTTGAATCTTGCCTTACAAGATTCAGAAAGAGTTAGAACAGTTAAAACTGTTTGACCTTGAAGACTTCCAAGTGGGAATGTATACAATGAAACCAAATTTTTTCTGTTACCTTTTAACACAAAATAAAGCATGTGAACATTTGCAGAAAGCTTAACACCACAACACCACCACCAAAAAAACCCCCAAAAAACCCTAAACAAAACCCAAACCAAAACCCAAACAAAACAAACCCAGAGAAATACCAATTAGTAGTCTGAAGGGATGAACAGATGGGATAGGAACAGAACAGACAGGATCCAGCATCATCAGGTAGCATTAAAGTTGAAAATGCCAGTTTCAGAATAGCAACCTAAAACAAGTCTTATTGACTACATAGGTACTCTTCTCATTGGTTTACAACATTCAATCTTCTTATATGTGTCAAACATTGAAAAAAATAGCTAAAAAAGGAAAATCAAACCAATTCATAGGCGATATAACTAATGTTCAGTCCTTGTGGGTGTGCACGTGTGTGTGTGTGCATGTTCTGGACTGTAGTTTAAAATCTCTAAGGTGAGCAATGGCTCCTGTCACACATGCTGTAATTGTTCCACTTTTTTTATAACTGTTTTATTTCTCTTAACCAGGTTAAAAGCAATGCTTTTAACATTCTAGACATGCAATTTCTCCCACTAGTTGTCTGCAATGTCAATTAAGTGTTTTCTCTAAAATAAGAAATTTCCAATTCTTTTTGCTTCTTGCTGCAATTTCTATCAATTAGAAAGCTATTTCTTTGCACTTTTTCAGTGATTGTAGGTCAATCTGTTTGTGATTTGCTGAGTTAATGTCTGTGTTATATTTGTCTCATTTACATATTCCTATTTTTAAATCACCGCCTTCCTTAGGGCTCAAGTTCCTTCCATTCCCAATAATTACTGCTGCAACACAGGAAATACTGGTTCTCCATTCTTTTAAAAAATCCTTCTGTTTAGGACTCTGGGAAAACCCATTTCACTCTATTAATATGACTAACAATGTGTCTCCATTATTTCTATCGTGTTACTGTCTCACTCTTGGGGACAGAAAATATGGAGCCAAGTGTTTTCTCCCATCTGTCTAGTTTGGTTTGATATCATATTGGTCCCAGAGTGAACCATCACTAGTAGAGTTTTTCTGGATGTCTTCATAATACTGGAGTCTTCATAGTTCCTGGAGCTCAAGTAAGAGTCAGCACTTGTGCTTTTCTCCTCCAAAGAGACTGCATGCACTATGCTATTCTTGAGCCACCAGGAGGAAAGGATGCCCATTAGGTAATGTCCTGAGCTGTTAACTGAATTTTACTTCCTCACAGACAAGCTTCTTGGCAGTTGGCTTACCAACAGCCTGGTAACCATATGATTTCTCCAGCCACACTGAAAACTGTTTCTACTTCTCATCTTTTCTAGGAGTCTCTGGTCTGGACTGTACATGACTATGAGTACTGGGGCATGTCAGAGAATTGTGTGATTTTCATCCAGTCTTGTGGAAATTTTTGAATATCACCAAGTACTTGAAGTGACTTTATTCTGACATTTAAATCTGTTGGGTTTTGAAAGGGTTATTTGATCTGGACCAACACTGCCATCTGCCTAGCCTTGTAGCGTGAAGGATTCTTTAAGACCAGTAAAGGTCTTAGCTGCAGCTCCCTTGGTTGCATGGTTGAGGACAAGAAGGTCACAATGTTTTCGTACAGCTTGAGAAACATAAGGTGCCAGTGGGGTTCCCCACATGAAACTGCAGAGAACATTTTTGTCATTTATGCATAAGCAAACACAGAGATGCTAGCAGAGTTAAAAATCAAATCATAAGATGCTATAGTGGTATTTTGTTCTTAATATTTTATCCCCCTTGACAGGGGATAAACCATTGCAATAAAAGGCATGAGAAATGTTGTGAGTTCCTATATTTGAACAATGACTGCTAAATAACCTTTAGAGAAATTACTTCCTTCAGATGAAAGGACTTCAATAATTGCTTTTAAGATCCATGCCTGGCAATTTTGATTTTAGTTAATCTGATGACACCTTCATTGAACTCTGAGCTGCATCTGAGTTTATGAGAAAAGGCTGGAACCATGATTATTTTGTAAGCAAATGGTGATGTTGCAGAACTATTTGTGAGGTGCAGTCTTGAGCAGCAGAGAAGTGAAAGGGACAGAATAGAGCATAAATGAGTATAAANGAACCATGATTATTTTGTAAGCAAATGGTGATGTTGCAGAACTATTTGTGAGGTGCAGTCTTGAGCAGCAGAGAAGTGAAAGGGACAGAATAGAGCATAAACCGTGAAGTTACATTTCAAATGTGCAAGTCTGTGCCACATACTGTGAGTGATAGGCTGCGTCCCCTTTCACACAGGGGAAGGGGGCATGTACACCTGATGATGTAACTACTCTAACTAAACATCATCTTCTTGAGCTACGTTGCTGTTCTGCCAGCTTCAAAATTCCCAAAAGGTTTTGGGGAAAGTGGAGGAAAGACAAGAAGAGAGGGACAAGGAGAAGGAAGAGGAGAGGAGGGGGGAAAGATACAGGAACTCTTTAAGAGCTTGAAGCTTATCCCCAAATGCTGGTGTGAAGATTTCCTCTGCTGCTTGCTTAGGAACAGAACAGATCACAAAGCAGCCTCTGCCCAGCCTGGGGTTCCTCCTGGACCTCAAAGCTAGAGTGAGTCACATCCCTGCGCCTCAGGGCATCGAGCAGGCGGAGCTTTCCTGCCTGGCAAGCCCTCGATACTGGAGCAGAGACAGGCGCCCAGCGGGACGCGGTGAGGCCGTGGCCCAGAGGGGCTCTGTCGGCGCAGGGACCGCGCAGGGACCGCGCAGGGACCGCTCCATCCCCACCCGCACAAACACGCCCGGGGCGCGGAACAGTGCGGCACTGAGCTCGGGTGGTGGCCAAGCACCGCCCAAGGAGCTCAGGCTTGGTTTCCACGAGTCCAAATTCGTCCATTTTCCAAAAGTCACATCCCCTGCGTGCACCAGACGGGAGGCGGCGACCCAGAGCGAGCGCCCACGAACGTGTGCGGGGCTCCAGGTCTCGGTGCGGGGAGCGCCAGAGCCGGGCGCCACTCAAAAGAGCAAAAAGTGCCGGAGCCTGCCGACCAGATGGACGACCTGCTCAGGCTGGAGGCAGAGCCGAGGGGAGAAGTAGAAAGGCCTGGAAGTTTTAAAAGGGAGTCTTGAGAGGGAGATTGCCTCATGGAGTCATATTGTACCATCCCCTAGACAGGCAGACCCACCATCCACATCTCAAGAAGCAGTGGATCTCCTACACTGTCACCACCAAGCTGAAGGAGGGGAGCTCAGAGAAATTTATTGGTTCTAAACTTTTGGAAGACATAGTCACCAGGAACAATCTGTTCAGTTCATCGTATTTCATAACAAATCAGTTTTTAATGTGGATTATGATTTGATAAACTATTTTTTTTCTTTTGTGCCCAGCAAATTCAAGGTAATTTATCAAATAAAACTAGTCTTAAATTCTTTTACATGTAATTTATCTGATTTCCCATTTCCATTTAAATGTTGCTTTGATGTAAAAAAAAATTATGAAGTTTCTTAAGAGACAGGGCACACGGTGTTTATATTTGTGTAGGCAGCTATTGAACTAGCTTAGCATAGTTAAGTGGCCTTATTTAATCTTGTGAAGACATTGTATAGATCCTTGTGTTATCAATAATTATAAAATCTAGTGAGGGAACTAGAGAAGTGAAAGACCTATAGCAGAGGAAAATCCACGTATAATTATAGCTTCACAACATAAGTCAACTTTTCATTAGCAAAGCAAAAAGAGAACAAGAATAAAATGCATAACAACACGAATGAATAGCTCTTTTGTGGCGTTGGTATGCTATTTTATATCAATTCATCCTGAACATACCATGTAGATCAGGCTTTTGACTCGGTCTGGTGTAATTGGAGCATTATGGAATGTTGTATACAATAACACCGGCACGGTGGGGTGTGTCTTTGCCTTCGCTAAGTAGCAGTGAAACGCACTTAACACTCCAAAGCAGCCAGAGCGCCGCAGGAGAAACAAACACTGGAAGTTGCGGGAAGAAAGGTAGGAATGGAGCTTGAGAGCATTTCTATTTAACCCAGGACGTCCCACGTCAGGGATCTGCTCCTCCCAGGCGCAGCACAGCAAGGGCAGCGCCCGTAGCCGTGGGACGGTGCGCTCAGCTCCCGAGCAGCGCTGGGTCACCGGCTGTGCTGGAAGCCACTGCAGGTCGGAGCCGCAATGATACCCAATTGCTTGGAACAAGCAGTTCTAAAATGGAATAAACTTTAACCTGCATCTCTGATTAAGCTGGTTCTGAGAAAGTATGAATGCAAAAGTAGCTGTAACCCCGAGTGTGGCCAGAGTCCGTGCAGCCCCCAAGCAGTGATGCAGGGGGTGAGCCAGCAGCGCTCCCACCGCCTGCCTTTGAGTTTCAACACTGCAGGGCTGACTTGGGCCAGGCAGCAGCGCCGGGAATGCTCTAACATATACTGCTTGCAATGCTTCTAGCAGAGAGTGAACTCTGACTTCTCTTGTTCCATCTGGGGAGTTGGATGTAAGTGGCTTAACTCTGGAGTCTTTGGCATTAAAGCTGTCTCTCACTCCAGGGAGAACTCCTGCTTCCAGAAGGGTGGTTTTCTGGCCTTTTCTAACATTACAGCACTGCTTGCATTGCAGTGGCATTAGCCTGATTCTGATTAGGTGCCTATAGTAATACCAGCAGTCAAGGAAACAGAACACAATGTGAGAAAAGAAAGAAAACCTATCAGAGTTCCTACTGCTATATTTTTCCTATCTTTATCCATTCAAAGCACTATGGCTTTCCAGCAAGGTTACCAGGTGAAAGGAGGAGTTTGGCACTCAGTTTTGTTGTTGGCACTGAGAGCTGGGCCATGCTGTAGGGCAGTTCAGTGTTGCATCACGACTCTCTTTGTTAGTCCCTGCCAGAGACTTCAAGAAATGAGGGGAATCACGGGCCACATGCTGGGAGGATGCCAAATGCCTTCACTCAGCCTCTTCATGTTCTCAGCTGGAGATAATCACAGGTAGGATGTCTACACTTGAATCTTTTCAATGAAATGTTGTAGCATTAAAGCATGAAAATATTGCACTTCAGACCCAACTTTTAATGACAAAAAAATCCTGTGAATCTGTTCAGACTTAAGTAGAAACATCCAATGAACAGTTTTAAAGTGTTACAGAAACCTATGCAAAATATATTTGCATGCATCTTCTGTCTTCCTTTTTATCCTGGGTTTTTCCAAACCCAGAGTGAAAACATTTCCCCTGTATTGTGAAAGCACAACAGCCCTATGCTGCAAAGTGTGCTAGAACACTATTTGAGGCAATTATTTTAGAGAAGCTCTTTGCTTCTGCTTTTGGGTTGATTGCAGAACAGGTGTTTTAAGGCAGGGATCAGTGCTTGTGTTTAGGCAGATGGTGAAGATTGTAGAGAGGGACAATGAGAGAGGGATGTCTTGAGATAAGCTGTGCAGAGAACAAAGTGGCTCACCTCTTTTTAGTTTCTGTAAAAGAAACATTAAAAGAAGTTTCTTAATTATATGAGTAGGGGTATGCATATCCATAAGTACATAAATAAAAGTCTTAAAACATTCTTAAAAACCTTTCTCAGGGAAGAAGAACTTAACTGGAAGTTACTGGAAATTAAGAGGACGGAAAGTTACCCAGGCTGTTTAAAATCCTAAATCTCATTTATGGCCCCTTTTAAAGCAGGCTGATTGAATATGTGAGTTTTCCTCGTAATAAATAGATGTATTTTGTTGTGCTCTCTGATTATCTCATGGGAAAGATAGCAGAATCTTAAAAGCAATCACAATCTGGTTATCAGTTGCAAACTCTATTGATTTATTTTTTAAATGAAAATGTAACTGGGAAGGTACAATATTTGCTTTTAAAAGATGACAATTTTACTGTCTTGTGTGGGCTGAGAATAAAAGAGGCAGTTGATGGAAAGTCTGCAGATCTGATTGAAGAATCAAACAGAAAATTATTCCTACATGAGCTGAAGCATAGACAAATAGCCCAGTTTGCTGTGTTTATGATGGCTGTTAGTTGATCTGGGACGAGAGAGGGAGCAGGGATTAATAATGTTTTATTGCTGTTTAGGGAAATTTTAAATGGAGCCATTGTGATCCTTTACTGGTTAAAGCTTCATCAGGGAATGAGAAATGACTCTTTTAGACAGTGAGTAAAGAAGCAAGAGCTTGAAGATGGGTTTTGCATATCAGCTGGGAGTTGGTACCTCTAGGGCTAACGTGTGTTTGTGGTGCAGGCACAGAAGACCATTTCATTTTCAAGTCACTTTTCCAAGTCACATATACTGGAGAAAAATGTTTAGGAAAGAATGTGTATGTCATTGAGAAAAATTTGCAAATCTGCAGCACAGTTCAATGGAAGGTAAAAAAAAAGAAAAAACCAAACCAAACCAATCCCAAACCTTCCCCTCCGCCGCGCTCCAAACTGCCAGATACATACTTAACTGCTGCTACAAGAGCTGGAAACTCATCTCAGAAATGTCAAGCACAGACATTTCACAGATGCTTTTTCATGTCTATGACAATGGGAAAAGAAGGAAAAGCAGAAAGTGTAGATTTTGGGACATAAAGAATTCAATGTTGAGCTGCCTTGAAGGGCTCAGAAGCACAGCCTGTTTACTGTTTCTTTCCTGAGGTGTACTGAGTCACTCGGCGAGGGGGAGTGCTTGTCTGCCATCATCCCATCTGACTGTTTTGGTCCAAAAAAGAGAGGGGACATATGACAGTGCTCTTCTCTTGACCTCTCCCCTCATGACAAACCACAGCTTTGTGGATTTACAGGGAGGGGAGGTGCCTGGTGGACCTCAAGTTTGCTTCAGGAGTTTTGAGGAGAGGAGTGGGAGGGATGTGGAATGTGTGTATTTTAGAGTGGTCATCCACCAATCTGGAGTTGCTGGCTGGTGCTTGGGTCCCCTGATGCTGCTGTCCAGACTTGTGGGCCACAAATTCCATACAGACCTTGTGGCTGTGTCTGGGCTGCTTTCATCTTCCTCCCAGGCTTCTCAGACTCAGCCATGACTCTTTTGCACCGACTTGCTCCTAGAACTGAGGTGATATTGCAGCATTCTGATAGAAAAGACTACCTCCAACTTTTCTAAGAGAACTGCAACATGCAGACTTGCTGACAACCTGTTTAATCTCTAAATTTAATTAGTCCTATAAAGGCCTTGTATAAGGCGATGTAGAAATCAGTCTTTCAGTATCCCATAGTCAGACTTCTGGATATGCAGCATTAAACATAGACTGAAAAGCCTCACTAGGACACTGAAGAAATTGGTATTTATGAACAAATGAAAAGGCAAAAGATTAAGATAAAAACTTAGCTCTAACAATTGCTGGGTGCTTATTTTAATTAAAATAATGAACAAATACAAAGATATGCCATGTAAAATGAACTTCCTAGAAGCAAACAAGTGCACATGAGACATAATAGCTAATGAAAAGGATATCCTGCTGATGAATAATAAAAATTTTGACACTTCTAAGCCATCCTTTAAATACTCCTGCAGGAGGGATTATCAAAGCAAAAAAAACCCCAACCACCCAAAGCAAAAATCAGGTGTCTTGAGGCACCTTTTTCATTCTTTTAAGTATAAGAAACTACAATCCAGGGAAAGCATAAAAGAGTTTTATTTCCATTTTGATATTTTCACACTTCATATTAAAAATATATAAAATTTTGTAAAAATACATATACAAATAATAAGCAGATAAGTATTAAAAGATTTGAAATGGGTTTGTATTTTCCACAAGTCTGGTTCTCCTTTCAGAGAGGTTTTATACCAAAAAACCTTATTCATGTCCTTGTACTTTTACATTCTAGAAGGACATTCACATTTTTCACTTTTCTTAAAGGACCTAAAGACACTTTGGGGGCCAGTTGGGAGACACAGGTAGCTTTTCCTTGTGTTTTAGAGAGAATCAGCTTCTCAGTTCTTTCACCTTGTGCCATTTTACAATGGGAATCAGCCTGCCTCACCACAGAGAGCAGGAGATAGATACATGCTACAAAACAGAATCAGAATTTCCATCTCAAATTAAAGAAAAAATTTATTTGAGCTTTTTGACAGTACCAGACGTGGAGGTAGTCCCACAGATTTGGTGATACTACTCATATGATTAACATTTTTTGTAGCTCATTAAAGAAACTAGACTCATGTTTATTATTTTTTAGAGATAGGGCCAGGTAGCATTTCTTGAATCTCTTAGGGATTGCTTTTTGATGTAAAATTTTGTGTTTGATTACATTGGATAAAAAAAGGGAATGGGAGAACAAGCCTGATTTTGGTAGTGCATCATGTCTCGAAGATGTAGTATATTTTCTTTTTACATAATGAAACTTGCAGTGAGACCCGATCTACAGAAACAGTGTCAATAGGAGTGTGCATGTGCAGACAGCTAGCAAATCCTTAAGGTTTTTTTTCATCCAATATTCAGCATAAATCCAGGCTTATACAATCTATCACTTCAGGTCAAAATGTTATTAAAAAAAAAAATCAACATTACACATTACAGCCTTATGCTCTTTTTAAATTAAGGAACAGCTGCCAGATGATGAGAATTTTGGTAGAGTATCATAAAAATGTTTCAGTGAGAGCTCTTCTAGAGAATGTCTACAGAAACATGACATTTAAATTCAGGACAAATATATGAAGTAAAGAGGGATGGTCTAAAAAGTAGGAAATGCTCTAAATGTTCTGCTGTAAGACTGCTGTTCCTTTTCCTAAAGGATGAGGCCAAAAGACAAG